>JAOWBW010002119.1:0-124082 GCA_026119855.1 Campanula takesimana | reverse complement strand
CTCATGATTTTATTCTTTTTCAAAGATATTCAAGATTTTGTTATGCTCCTTGAATCACAAAAATAAGGCGGATGAAGGTAGTGGAAAATTTAATTTCATTAAGTTTTAGAAGTGGCAATGAGTTCTTTGTAAATCATCACACTCTATAATGATAAATTCATTTGGATATTCGATTGGATGATATACAAGAAGATTGATTTATGTTATTAAGTCTTAATAAGTGGAAATGGAAAGCTTCGTGATTCTTAAAGATCATAACAATGTAGTAAATCTTGGAAAAGAGTAGAAGTAAAAGTTTTTGAAATGTATATACAAGGATGTTTTATAACTTTCACAAGTGTAATGTATTCAAACTTAATATCCACAATTTCATTAATAATGTAATGCTTTATTCAAGAATATTTAAAAGTCTATATAAATTTTGAAAATTTTTCATTTACAATCCAATATGATCCTAAGTTCTTTGTGACAAATCTCTCAAAAGTAAAGTTTAAGAGGAAATAATTTTACTTAGGCAAATTGTAAGTATAGATAACATTCTCATCAATGGGAGCATTGGCAAAATTTTTTTTTTTTTTTTTTTTTTTTTTTTTTTAGAATACTTAACTAAATGCAAGCAACAAGCTAACAAATGCAAAGAAAAAGAAAAACGGATATAATAATTTTATTAAAATCCTCCCCCACACTTGAACTAAACATTGTCCCCAATGTTTTCATGAAAGTAAAAATTGGACAAGAAAGTAAAAATGGGGACGGGGGAACAAATAACTTATCACTGAAATGGTGGTGGTGGAGGTGGAAAGCCCCAATGATCAACTCCGTAATCAAAGATCTGATTAACCCTCCCTCTAAGTGACCGACTCGACCCTCTATGTTACCAACCCGTCCATCCATGTTGGCTGGAATTGGTTAAAGTTTTGGGAGAATTGTCCAAGTTGGTTCAGAATTTGATTGTTCTGTTGAAGGAGTTGGTTTTGGTTGATCACCAAGTTGTTGAATTGCTGATAGAAATCAGGAGGCATTTGGTTGAAAGGGTGGTTTTGGGCTTGCTCCTCTTCTTCTTCCTCCACTTCCTCATTTTGTCCCAGGTTTAGCGGGAAGGTCCAAGTTTGTGGTTGGTTGGAGGATGACAATGGGAGGTTTGGGTTGGGCAAGTTGATGTAGGGGATTCTATTCCTTCCCACATAGAAAGCATAATGGCCACCCAAGTTACCCGAAATCATACTACAACCCCTCAAAGCTGCTAAGTTCAAGGAGGATGACCCATCTACCTTAATCCAATCTTTCATATTCTCCTCCGTGGCCTGAAAATGATGGTATGCCGCAAAGAGAGTTATGATTCCACCCACATGAATATCTCCCGTTTCTTGGGAGATTTGCTCCTTAATCCTTTCTATCACCCATCTCCGATATTCACTCTAGTATACCCCGTCACGAAAGCCCAAAGTAAAAACAACTCGGATTTGTTCATAGCCCCTTTTTCCTCTTTTGCAAAGATAGCACAAGAATACATCCGATGGATATAACGGAGGAACGGGGGATTATCTGTGAGGCTTTAGCTCTTTTGGTGATAAAACGGGGTTCCCCAGTTAATTGCTCCCAAAGACATCCGGGTTGAAGTGTAGGGGATACTCATTGGTGACAGAATTTTGGTTAGGCCACCCTAGAATTTCATTTATCTCTTCTAAATCTAGGGTGAAGGGAGTGTTCATGAAACGGAATTGCAACTCTATGCTCTCACCCTCTAGACCTGCTTCTCCATCAACTACCCTCCTCGAAACTTTCTTTACCGTACTCAAGAATTCTAAGGTTAATTTCCTAAACGTATAGGCCCCTAACCCGGTAAAATGACCCGAATTCTGTTGTTGGTGCAATCCCATAATGTTGTCATAAATTCCCAGAGTCAACATTGCATCATAGCTTGGAAACTGAGTGGGTTTGATATCTCTACCCGACAACATCCAAATTTTGTTCTTTCTGAAGTTCTCGCAAAAACTATCCCCATAGTATCTATTTTGACATTAACATGTGAGGAAGATGTTTTACTTTTCTTAGAGGGTTGTGTGCTAGACCCTTCCATAATTCCCTTGCCCTTATTTCCACCCTTTCTTCCTTCCATTTTAATCACTCACAATTCAATCCCTTTAATAATCAGAAAACTAAACCCAGCAGAAATTATCACAAATAACCAAAAAGGTAACTAATGATGAACTTCAAATGAACTTTTAGTGAGAGAAAGTGAAAAATTTTGTTACCCGATTGAAGAAAATTCAAAAATTGGACTTGAATTCTCCCTCTCTGATCAAAAGTAGCTCCCGAATCCTCAAAAGTATGTATCTTGAACTTCAATTGCAACTTAACCCGGATTTGAAATTTTTGGGTCAAGAACTTAGGGTTTTGGATTTTTGATATTGGGATAAATTGATGGTGGAATGAATGTTTGTGGGGTGATTTGAGAGTTGGGGAAGGATTTATAGATGAAGAAAATGGTGAATTTGGTCGGATTCTATGGTTTTGAAGTGGGTGGTCGCGGCTCTTGGAGAGGTTTTGAGAAAGAAGAAGCTGAGATGAAGAAGAAGATAAGAAAAATTGGAAAAGACCCGACCTTTTGTTGAATCGGTATGTCCTTCTATGCGACTGATCCGGGCGGGTCGCTCTGGGGATCCGGTCGGATTTATTATGGTCCGGTCGGATTATTTTTCAGACCCGGACGGATAATTTTCTCTGGAATCTCCAGAGTTGCTGGATCCGGTCGGGTGCTTCAGCTTGGCCCGGTCGGATCTAGATGATCCGGTCGGATTATATTGTTGACCCGATCGGATCTTCGAAAATTCTTCCTCTTTTTTTTTTTTTTTTTTTTTTTTTTTTTTTTTTACCTACAAAATGTTAGAAAAACAGAACATAATAACAATAATAATAAAATAAAAATAAAATAAAACAAAATAATCCATCGGTTACCACCCGATGATGCTTGTTTAACGTCTTTAGCTCGACGCCTTTTTGTTAATTGGAATGGCCATTGTACGGTATCGAGATGGCCTATTGTCTTTGACAATACGCCACTTCTTCTCCGGTGGATTGTTTAGGGCCCTATGATCAGTACATATGCGCCATCCATTCTTTGACGGGATTAATTTATGAAAATCTTTGCAAGCTCGTAATCCCGTTATTTTCTGTGGTGCTACTTTCTTTGGTTTTTCTATGATGTCATCTCCATCATTTTCATCATGTAGCACCCTCTTCCAGTCTAAATTCTTGGTACTTTCCCTTGCTTCCTTTATTTCTTTCAAATAATTTTCATAAGCTTTGAATTCATCTATATGATCCCTTTTGGAATCCATAGATTTTATGACATTAATTTCCTTATGATTTTCTTTTAAAATATCAATTTTTTGACAAGAGTCTTCAATGGTTGGGGTACTCCTCCAAAATTCCTCTTTTTGATCTCCAACATTTAAAGTAAGAGTACCCTTTTTCACATCAATTATGGCTCCCGCAGTTGCAAGGAAAGGCCTCCCAAGATGACTGGGATATCTTGATCCTCCTCAATCTCGAGGATCACAAAGTCGACAGGGATGATTAGGCTCCCTATTCGACACGGCAAGTTTTCCATAATACCTATCGGGTATTGAATGGATCGGTCTGCCAACTGCAGAGATATGGTGGTGGGTTGAGTTCCCCCACACCTAATCCCTGACTAACCGAAAAAGGCATTATACTAACGCTAGCCCCTAAATCAAGCATAGCATTATCCATATTGATCCTACCGATACTACAGGGGATAGAAAAGTGCCGGGATCTTTGAGTTTAGGCGGAAGTTTCTTTTGTAAAATGGCACTAACATCTTCCGCCAAAGTGAAATTTTCAAATTCCTCTAAAGACTTCTTTTTAAAAATCATTTCCTTCAAAGGCTTTGCATAAGAAGGTATTTCTTTCTGGTCATCAGAATAAGGAACTCTAATATTCATTGATTTTAATGTTTCCAAAAATTCGGCATGTTGTTCATCAACCCCTTTCTTTATTAATCTTTTTGGGTACGGTATCGGTGGTTCAAAATATCTATTGTAACTAGTCTCATTTTCAGTCTCAACTTTTGGTGGGGTTGGACTTTCATTTTCCTCTTCTTTATTTATTGAAACTATTACATTTGCATGCTCGCTAGGCCTTTGAGGTTGACCGGGAAGACTCCCTTGTGGTCTTTGCGGCAGGTTGGCCTGTTGAGCTTGCTGGCTCTCTAACATTTTGTTATGAGCAGCTAAGTTATCAAACCTAGCATTCAAAATTTTAAAATTTCCCTAAATTCATTATTGATTTTCTCTTGGTTCTTATTATTTTCAATCATATAATCCATAAGAAGATCTAATTTAGATTTAGGGGGAGGGAAAGCATTATTGTTGAAATTCTTGGGTACAAATCCGGTGGTTGTGAGGAAGGTTGTGGGTTTAAAACATTGTTATTTCTATAGGACAAGTTGGGGTGATTTTTCCATTCGGGATTGTATGTGTTTGAATACATACCCCCTCGTTGTCCATTAGAAACAAAATTAACTTGCTCACTAGAAGTAGTGTCAAGTAAATCACAACTTTCGCTACTATGTGAGTTTGACCCACATAGTTCACAAAACATTAATGTTAGCCACGGAATTTGTATTCAAGCTATCTATCTTTTTGAAAAGAGTATCAAATTTTGAAGATAGAAGAGTGACGACATCAACATTATACTTACCTGCTGATACTTGCGGTTGGTCCCTTTCATTGGACCATTGGTAGTGGTTCAGGGCAATGCTCTCGATCAAGTCATATGCCTCGTCCACTCCTTTATTCATGAGTGCTCCTCCCGCAGCAGCATCTATGGTCTCTCTTGTCTGAATGTGAGACCGTTGTAGAAGGTGTGCACTATCAACCACTTTTCAAGCCCGTGGTGTGGGCACATCCTTAGGAGTTCTTTGAAACGCTCCCAAGCATCATAAAGCGACTCATCTCCATTTTGACTAAATTAGTGATCTTGGTCCGGATTTGAGCGGTTTTTGAAGGAGGGAAGAACGTCCCAAGGAAAGCCTCTTGAACTTGGTCCCATGTTGTAAAGAGTTGTGTGGGACCGAGTTCAACCATTGTTTCGCCTTATCCCTTAATGAGAATGGGAATAGGCCGCATCCGTATTGCCTCGGGTGTGACTCCAACAATCCTTGTAGTATCACAATACTCCAAGAAAGTTTGGACATGGAGGTGCGGATCTTCAGTGGCGAGCACCAAATGGTTGTTCATAACCATATGGAGAAGTTGTGGCTTTATCTCAAATGTGATTGCGTCGGCATTTGGTACTACTATGGGCGTCCTAGAACCCCGGGTGCTTGGGTTAACAAACTCCCCGTAAGGTCTTAGGTGGTGGGGGATCGCCCGAATTTTGCCCGTCTTCGTTGTTTTCTCTCAACCATTTCTTTCTCTAAAGTTTTCTCTCAAACTTCTAAGTCTTTCTCTAAGGTATCTCTCAGGTTCCGGATTGTATTCAACGTAATTGTCACCTCTCGGACTCTTTTCATAAACTTTGGAAAAATACTTTAAAGAAGAATTCAAGAAAAAATACTTTGAAAAAAAAGATGATGAAATAAATAAAAAAATAAAAAGAATAAAAACAGAAAATTGAAAAGCAAAACTCTTTTTTTTTTAAAATTTAACCGTTGTCCCCGGCAACGGCGCCAAAAACTTGTTACGTTTAAACCGCAAGTGCACGGGTTATTAATAGTATATATGGTGCAAATACGGGTCGATCCACGGAGACAACTTAATTCTAAAAATATTTTTTTGCTTTGGATATAAGTAAAGAAAATAAAATGATTGGGGGTAGGAAAATTTTTGTGTCACTTAAAATAGAAATGATAGTAAAAGCTATTATGTAGGAAAAACTCTTATTTTAAAGGAATTCCGGGATTGGACTCAAGTATTCATATATTCATCATTCATTTATGCTCTCTTTAGATTAAGGGTTCATTTTTATATACAAGGATGGTATGCTTAGCCTACACTACTTCTCACGATCAAGCAAGTAGTGGTTTGTATTCTCATACTAATTATGTCCTAACTCTTTGAGAAATCCGTTTATATGTTTTTTTCCCCCGCCCTGTCAAAACGGCATTCCGGCTTATCTCTAGCTGACCATAATTAGTAAGAATCCATTAGGTTTTCTTATGAAAATCGGCACACTTTCCACTCAAGGAAGCATCCCTAAGCCATTACACTACTCTCGTGAGTAATGAACTTAGTTTTGACTATATGGGTCCGCTAATCGAGATCACCGCTAGGTCCTTCTCTCGATTAACTGGAGTTCATATAACCAAGGACGTCATCGTGGTTATAGGCTTTAGATTGATATAGTAAAATTGTTTAAGATGAAGAGAAATGAATTTAGAGAACATAAAATTATGATGAACATATGACACAATGAGTATCCAACCCCAAGAAAGAGGGGGATTACTCACTAGCCATTAAATAAAACATCAAGAATAGAATATAAAGGATTAAGATAGAGAAGAGAATACTTATTCAGATTGGAGAACTTAATGATGGAGAATACTTCTTTTGCTTAGGAATCCTCTCTCAAATTCACTCAAAATTCTGGAAATGATAATGTATACTTAGAATTTCACTATAATAACTTTACAATCAATCTCTAAAAATATCTCTATCTTTTCTAAGGCTGTTGTAGCCTTCTTATATAGGCCCTAGGACTGATTTGAGTGTCTGTTCCCGGATACATCCACCAAGAGGAGTGTCTGTTGGGAAACACTCTTTCAGAACAGGCGTCAAGATCCGGGCGGGTCTTCATAATGGTCCGGCCGGATCCAGTTGGTCTGACCGGATTTTCTCCTTGCCCCGGTCGGATCTTTGTCTTCTGGAAATTTGTTCTTGTATGGTGAGGTCCGGCCGGGTCTTATAGATGGGTCCGGTCGGATCTTTGACTTCTGCATCTGATTTCTCCTTTTTAAATGTTTTTGCTCCCGTCTTTCCTTCCTTTACTCCCTTTAGCTCAAAATAGCTCCAAATAGTACCTGTTTTCTGTCCACAAACCCATACTACACCACGCACATTATATCCGTAAAAGTAAAGTGAAATAATGCAATATGAGACTCATTAATACTAAATTGACTCTAAAAAGACATATATTTAGACCTTAAATGACTATAAAATAGCCATTTATCAATTGCATTGAATCATTCAAACATTCAAAACTTCTCTTTTTCTCCTTAAAAAAGAATTTAGTTTTTTTTACCACACACTACCACTGGTTCGTGTCAGCACTGCACATGTCCCTTATTACCCTCAGAGCATTCGATATGCAGAAATTGGTGGTGCTATTGTCGCCCTCTTTTGAGACACTCGTTTCCTCCACTCACCGTGTACGCTTTGCGAGCGGTGGGAGCCTTTATCCTACGCGTGTCAACCCACACGTAGAGGTTAGAACACTCCAAACTTTTGACTGGTTGGTTTGACTAGCTTTTTCTTACTAGAAAAATAACATGTTGTCTATGTCGAGTCATCCCCAAGTCAACGACGAGTCAAGATCTTTGAGAGAAAGCGCACAAAAAATTGATTTCCCTCAAGGGACGTGCCATGGTAAGGTGAGTGTTTGTTGTCAAGATCTCCACTCATCATTAACTTGGGTAGGATGAAATATAGACTTCACGTTAAATGTCTTTAAGGATGGGTTAGTCATAGGATCCGTTGATTGGTGGAAGCCGCTTGCCCTATAGGACCCTCGCCCGAATTGTCCGTTTGGGGTGTGCAAGACAGGTGAAAAATGAGGGGTCTATAGACGTAGTGATGGCCTCCACTAACGTAGTTTCTAGTTAGTTGCGAAAAAGGGGTACCCCTTCCAACCAATTAGGATGTAAATAATGTACATATTTCTGTAAATTAAAATGTACTTTGCATGAGCCGTTTCCCTCCTAAAATTCGCCTCCTTCCAACCTTTCAGCAAAGCAAGTTTGGGTCCATTCAGGTGGTCGACTGCAACGTGAAGCTTCTAATCCGTCTCCGTTATCAGTCTCAACATCAGCAATGGCAACTCCCGCCTCATCTTCAGTCTCTGCAGCCTTCGTCGCTCATACTACTAGCACCGCCAAGCTCAACACCGAGGCCAATCTCAACAGCATTCACCCGAGCCTTTAGAATTTCCTCGCCGGTCTCGAAGCAAAGATCAATAATCTTGAGGAAAGTAACAAGACTTTGGAGAATCACAATCACCAGTTGAGGAGCCACATCCAAAAGAAAGGAGCCGATGTGATACCCGATGGTGAAAATTTTATCCATACTGAGGATGAAGAGGTTGATACCAACTACTCCGTCAACACCGGCGCCCCTAACTTCCACTTGCCAAACTACAGAAGTGTCCCACCTCCTTCTCTTTATGCCCAAAGAGGAAATACCATGAGCAAGAACAAAGGTGTCTATGAGCCTTCCCCTGAACTGCTTGGTGGCTACCCCTCTGCTAGCAAGTTGCCTGCACCTTCATTACCCTTCAGCATTGGAATGGCCGCGCCGACCACCTCAACAACTCCTCCTGTTACTCTGCCAGAATCCATCCCTGACATATCCAACCACCCCGTGGTCATGGAAATAGAAGAGCAAATGCGTAAGTTGATCGAGACTGTAGACAAGCAAGCCGCTCCTACTACCAAGACAATCAATCCTAGCCAAGTTGGGGCTCTTCTGAAAGATTTAAAGATGCCCAAGGTGGCGATGTTCCATGGTGACTCGTGTCCTAAGACTCATTTGGACAGTTATGTGTTGGCTATGAGAGCTCGAGACTGCACTAACGAGCAAATGGCCCGTGTTTTCCATAGCTCTTTGGATGGTATAGCCCTGCGATGGTTCTTGGGACTAGCCCAAGTGAGAGGCAAACTTGGGATCAAATCAGTGTCTTGTTTTACGAGAAGAATCAAGCTAACTGGATTGGCATGTGAACCGAACTGACCTCGAGAACACCATGCAAAGGCCTGGCGAGCCTATTTACGACTTTTACAAGAGGTGGAACCACCGGCTGTGTGAGGTTCAATATCCACCTAAAGCAAAGGAACAAAAGCATATTTTCTATAAGTGCTTGCTCCCTGAATTGAAAGTGGCCTTCGGTAATGGTTATTTCCTTGATTTACAAGAAATGGTTGACGCCGGAGTAAGGTATGAGGCGGGCATCACCGGAATTGTACCACCAAAGGACACTACCAAAATCAACAACAACTCCTTCCGTTACAAGGCTCCTACGAATCCTGCGCCTCCCAAGGGTGGAAAAGAGGCAGTTGGACAAGTCAACATGGTCCAAAACGAAACTCCATTTAATGTTCAAGCTGTCACAAGAAGTGGGGCTCCGCCGCAAAGAGAGAGAGAGAGAGAGCATTTTGATGATTTTGGCATGCCTATGGGGAAAGTATTTGATGTGTTAGTCAATAAAGGCCTTGTCAAACGGCTAGAGAACTACCAACCTACCACTCCAAAGGCTAACTTGGATGCCTCCAAGTTTTGTAATCATCACAAGTATATGGGACACACGACGGACGGTTGCATTCAATTAAAGAGCATAGTTCAAGGTTTGATCAACGATAAGAAGATTGAAAAGCCGAAGGGTCCTAATGTAGTGAAAAATCCTCTTCCCAACAATGATGGGGTTAGCATGGTACAAACAAGTGAGATCAGCATGCTAGAGCTCATGGATTCATTCGCCAAAGCAAAAGTTACAATAGCTAGTGTCTTCGAGGTACTTGTGAAGATGAAGGCCATCAAGCCGCTAGAAGGGTATCTCATTCGTCTCGACTATGATCTGTCAATGTTCTGCCACTACCACAAGTGCACCGGTCATACTACCGAAGAATGCTTCGCCCTCAAGAAAGCTATACAAGAGCTCGTCTATGCCGGCGTCATCAAAGACCCTATAGATTCTTTAGCTAGTAATGTACTCATGGTAGAAATTAGTGAGATCACTGATCCGACCGAGCCTGATATGGCGGACTGTGATGATACAAGTTTTACTTCAATGATTAATGATAAGGTAATGTCTTGCTACTTGTTGTCTATGGATGAATTAGCTAGTGAAATAGACTCTTTAGACAAGGAAGGTCCCAAACCCGACCAACCATTGTCTTGGGCAGAAATCTTTGAGGAAGCCGAGAAAGTAGAAATCCTCCCCCCTCACCATGAGGCGCCACTCTCCTTGGATGACCTACGAGCAGAAGTTGGCCTACTCACAAGATCCGGTCAAGTGTACCAATCCGACCCAAAGGGTGCCAAGAATATCTTCTGCAAAGAGCCTGAATAAACCGACCTCGAGAAGGAGGACCCTATCCTTACCCAACTCAAGCAAACCCAAGCACACATCTCACTTTGGTCCCTACTCACCTCCTCCCTTGCTCACCATCTCATGCTTGAGAAGAACCTCGCCGCTACAATGGTCCCATCAAACACTACTCCATAGAATGTCACGCACATGATTGGTAACATCCACTATAGGAACATCATCACTTTCTCAGAGTTAGACAAACCCATGTTTGGGGTCGATCACAACGAGCCATTGTATATCACCGTAGAGGTGGATGGCAAGAAAATTCCCCGTGTGTTTATCGATAATGGTTCTGCTATCAACATCTTACCATCAAGAATGATGGATGTCGTTAGGATTCGTGCTGCTGATTTAAAGCCGTCTAAGCAAACCATCAAGGCTTGTGACTCTACATGTCGCGCAGTTATAGGCATTGTCACTCTACCCATCACAGTCGAAACTAATATCCTACCCACCTAATTCCAAGTCATAGACATCCCGGCAACCTTCTCTCTCCTCCTCGGATGACCTTGGTTACACCAGTCAGGCGCGGTTCCTTCTTCCTTGTATCAATGTGTGAAGTTCCAGTCTGGAAACGAGGTGAATGTTGTCTACAGTGATCTAGTAACGGCCCAAGGGACGGACACCAAGGGCATTCCTGTGTTACAAATACAACGTGGAGAGGAGAGTAGACTCTTCAATGGCTTCGAAATAGTCGCTTAAGCACAGATTTGCGCCATCGATCTTACCAAGACCTCGGATAGGATGGCACCCATTGTTAAGGCACTACGAAACATGGGCTTCATACCGAGGCTGGGGATAGGTACGAACTTGTAAGGTCCCACAGATTTGGTTAAGAAGTTGATCACAGAGGGATATTTGGCTTTGGATACACCCTCACTTCCGAAGACAGAGTGGAACAGAAGAGGATAGAATTCCTCAAGAAGATGAAGCTTCCGTACAAGAAGCTTGAAACACGGCCATACCGCCTTTCTCTTAATAGTTACTTTGTTAAGGAAGGCGAGGAGTTTTCGTGTTTTGAGTTTGCAGAACCATGGTTTGATCACACCAGCAAGTTGCAGAAAGGGTTCAAGATCTTCAGAGACGTGGAATTTGATCGGTCCAACCTGATGATGACTTACATGGAATACGATAAGGGCACGGGCAGAATCAAAACCGTCATATACGAATATGCCACTGAAGTTGCCAGTGACTTGGCTGATCAGCAAGAATCCACAACCCTTGACAAGCCAATAGCGGAAACCACAGAGACTCCGGGTTTGACTGAGACGTGGGACGGCCAATATCTGCTTCAACATCTGGGATATCTGGGGCTCGACGACGACATAGTAGCCACAATTGGGGATGAATCAGAGGAAAATGTTGATCCGAGGACATTAGTAGAACCCATGGAGGGCAAGCTGAAAAATTGGTGCACGCTCGGAGGACCTATAGTTACTCATGAATTTATGGTTGGGACGCTGGGGCTTACTCGATCTCCTGCCGTGCCTCCCGCAGCATCTCCTGTCACTTCTTTAAAATCCCCTTACCCCGAGTCTATTGTTTTGTCTTTTGAATTTGAGTCTTCCTCTAACTCTGATGACCTCACGTCTGAAGACTATGATCTTGTCGCAAACGCTATATTTCCTTTTGCTATAAATGAAGCCCTCGACCTTTCTGAGTATCCCTCCAGAGCCACTCTTTTAACTGATAAATTAACTAATAATCAACCTAATGATATACAGTTAGTTAATAATGATTTGCAGTCATAGACACACTAAATGATGAATATATTAGAGAAATTTCAGAGCAGGTTATTAATCAAAAGGAATCTCGAGCCCAAGCTGCCGATGAGGTGCTAACGTGTGTGAATTTGGGAACTGAAGCTGAGCCAAAGGAAACGCAGATTGGAAGGTTCTTCAGCAGAGCCAAAAGGGAAGCATTGATTGAGTTGCTCAAGGAGTACATGGACGTGTTTGTATGGTCTTACAAGGGCATGCCGGGGCTTGACAACTCGATCGTAGAGCACAGAATCCTGACAGCACCAGATGCCAAACAAGTCAAGCAAAAGTTGCACCGTATTAAGCCAGAATGGTCCTTGGAAGTGAAGGAAGAGATTGAGAAACTGCTCCGCGTAGGCTTCATCAGAGTGATCGAATACCCCACTTGGTTGTCCAACATCGTGACCATCAAGAAATCCAATGGTAAAGTTCGAGTATGTGTAGACTTTAGAGATCTCAATAAGGCTACTCCGAAAGATGACTTCCGCTTACCCAATATCGACATATTGGTGGACGCGACGGCTAATTATGAAGTCAAGTCATTTGTAGATGGGTTCACCGGCTATAACCAGATTAAGATGGCCGAGGAAGACCAAGAGAAGACAGCCTTCACTATTCCGTAGGCTACTTTCTGCTATACTGTCATGCCATTTAGTTTAAGGAACGCTGGGGCTACTTGTCAACAGGCAGTCAAGGATCTTTTCCATGACATAATCCACAAGGAGATCAAGGTATATATGGATGATATGATCATACATTCGGAAGGATCCGATGGTCAACATCTGACAGATCTAAGGAAGTTCTTCAACAGGCTAAAAGAGCACGCCATGCATTTAAACCCCACCAATTGCACATTTGGCATCAGTCAAGGAAAAATACTAAGTTACATGGCCACCGAGCACGGTAGAGGAGCCAACTCGAAAAAGATTCAAGCTATCTTGGAAATGAAATCTCCCCGCAGTGAAGGCGAAAGAATAAAGCTCATGGGACTACTCCAATACCTCGGTCGTGTAACAACGATAGAAGAACCAACACTGAGAGAAATGGAAAGATGCGCAGATAAAGGCTGGAGTATGAGATGTGAAATTGCATTCAAATTACCTCAAACAATACCTGATGAACACCCCCATTCTACGCCCGACACATGGGAAGGAGCCCCAACCCATAAATCCAATGGAATGATGGCCCTCACGTTATGGAAAGAAACCAAGCAAAAATCTGTTGAAATTTTTCGCCAAAAATCCAATTTCAATCCAGCACCATACGAAACTTGTGATCCCAAGCGCAAAAATATTCAAAGGACATGATACCAAATTATGTTCATACCACTGAGATGAAGGTCATGATACCAACAAATTGTGTGGCCTTAGAAAGAAAAATCCAAGACTCCATAGATAAAGGGATACTTACTAAATGGGGAGGGTTTTGGTGCTACATGGACAATGGTATGCCGCGACCCCTCGGGTTCAACAAGCCCTGACCCAGAATTGAAAGCAACCTGACAGTACCCCCGCACATGACTACAAAGCGAATTCGTGACCTGTTGCAAGAGGTGGAGGAATTGAAATGGAAACTCTCAACTACCAAGGCGTGAGACACCTAGCAAGATCTTCTCCGCAGGAGCAGTCAAGATGGTAGATTTGGATGGAAACCCGTTCAAGGAATCGGTCAACCTCAGCAAGCTCAAGCGCTACTACGACTAGTCCCCCCTTCTCAAAAAAATAAAAATAAAAATTATATATATATATATATATACGCAAAAAGAAGCCCGATAGGCTGGAAACCTGCAAAGGGCGGTCTATGCAAAAAAAGGGTTCGTACAAAGCTCGCTAGACTAAAAACCCGCAAGGGCGGTCTAGACAAAAGTTAGAGCATTCCCTCTTCTATCTTCCCTTTCTTAAAATAATTCTATTCTAACGGGAATGAACTACAATGACCTGAGTGTCGCACCCCAGACCCGTGGTCCAACTTGGCCCCACGCTCGGGACACGATCGGAAGACGTCATAAAACATTTTAGGAAAAAATTTCGAAATGTACTTTCATAAAAGTTTAACACTTTAAAATAACTTTACAAACAACTTCCAAAAGGAAGTACTTAGCCCGAAGGCTTACAAACTTTGTTTACAAATACACAAACACCAACATTTTCCAAAATATAAGTTTTAAAAGACGATGAAGTCACGGATACTCTACCCCAAAAGGTTATACATTACATAATGTAGCCTTTACAAGACTCATATCCTAAACTCTTACCACCACGACGTCCCCCGTGCAAGTGTCCTATTCCCTGGACTTGCCTTTATCTAAAACAGTAAACAAATAAGGGGTGAGAATGAATCTCAGTAAGCTACTAAAATGCAACTACGTTACATGCTGATATGATAATCATAAAGAAACAATATCAACAAATAATCATATAGCATATAGCACATAACATGAGAGGCTCCCTATCGCCAACCGTCCCATACCGGTTGGAAATAACGACCAACTCATCATACAACACATAAGGCGGAAATAAACACTCATACGTGGATACTTTGAGCCAAGGTTCTTGAAACAAACAGAACTATCTGAGAAAAACCAGTTGAGTAGCATAAATAGCTGAAGCCGGGATCCCGAAAACCAAACCATAACCATAAGGACCAAAGTTCTCGAATCACATAACCATCTGAAAGGTATCAACAAAGTAGCACAATGGCTGAAGCAGGTTCCGGAACCAAACAATCACAACAATCACAAGAGAGGGAAATGACACCAAGTCATAACCCAGAGTGCCCAACCTTTGGCCAAAAGGAACGGGGTTTAAAAATGGGAAACCAATGATAGAAGCTTTACAATGAACTTGGCTCGTGTGCCATTGTAATCCCTATCACTGCCCGATATCATAAACAATGGGAAACCAATGATAGAAGCCTTACAATGATGTAATCCCTACCACTGTCCCGACACCACCACAAGAAGTACCAGCTGGACTTTACACGAGAGCACAGTAAATAATACTTGCTTAAACAACAACCGGGGGCAATGATTCCAAAGTAGGGAACCAAGCCAAACACATCACAAGATGCACACAAAAGAAACACTCATAAGAGTTCACAACATTGACATTAAGTCACAACAATCTTACACACACTAGAACACGATCCTCAACAACCAAGTACGTTAAATTCATTTCTCACACAAGGGATTTCAAAATAAGAAACCTCACGAAAGCATCATAAAGATGTACAACACCCAAAATGGACCTAAACGGTTACATCAATTCAAACTAGATCACAAAGGACCAACTCTACCACAACGGACCATTAATACTCTTTTTTTTTTCTATTAAACACCTACTGGATTTCCGTAATATAAAAATCCAAGACTCCATAGATAAAGGGATACTTACTAAATGGGGAGGGTTTTGGTGCTACATGGAGAATGGTATGCCGCGACCCCTCGGGTTGAACAAGCCCTGACCCAGAATTGAAAGCAACGTGACAGTACCCCCGCACATGACTACAAAGCGAATTCGTGACCTGTTGCAAGAGGTGGAGGAATTGAAATGGAAACTCTCAACTACCAAGGCGTGAGACACCTAGCAAGATCTTCTCCGCAGGAGCAGTCAAGATGGTAGATTTGGATGGCAACCCGTTCAAGGAATCGGTCAACCTCAGCAAGCTCAAGCGCTACTACGACTAGTCCCCCTTCTCAAAAAAATAAAACTAAAAATTATATATATATATATATATACGCAAAAAGAAGCCCGATAGGCTGGAAAACCTGCAAAGGGCGGTCTATGCAAAAAAAGGGTTCGTACAAAGCTCGCTAGACTAAAAACCCGCAAGGGCGGTCTAGGCAAAAGTTAGAGCATTCCCTCTTCTATCTTCCCTTTCTTAAAATAATTCTATTCTAACGGGAATGAACTACAATGACCTGAGTGTCGCACCCCAGACCCGTGGTCCAAACTTGGCCCCACGCTCGGGACACGATCGGAAGACGTCATAAAACATTTTAGGAAAAATTTCGAAATGTATTTTCATAAAAGTTTAACACTTTAAAATAACTTTACAAAAACTTCCAAAAGGAAGTACTTAGCCCGAAGGCTTACAAACTTTGTTTACAAATACACAAACACCAACATTTTCCAAAATATAAGTTTTAAAAGACGATGAAGTCACGGATACTCTACCCCAAAAGGTTATACATTACATAATGTAGCCTTTACAAGACTCATATCCCAAACTCTTACCACCACGACGTCCTCCCGTGCAAGTGTCCTATTCCCTGGACTTGCCTTTATCTAAAACAGTAAACAAATAAGGGGTGAGAATGAATCTCAGTAAGCTACTAAAATGCAACTACGTTACATGCTGATATGATAATCATAAAGAAACAATATCAACAAATAATCATATAGCATATAGCACATAACATGAGAGGCTCCCTATCGCCAACCGTCCCATACCGGTTGGAAATAACGACCAACTCATCATACAACACATAAGGAGGAAATAAACACTCATACGTGGATACTTTGAGCCAAGGTTCTTGAAACAAACAGAACTATCTGAGAAAACCAGTTGAGTAGCATAAATAGCTGAAGCCGGGATCCCGTAAACCAAACCATAACCATAAGGACCAAAGTTCTCGAATCAACATAACCATCTGAAAGGTATCAACAAAGTAGCACAATGGCTGAAGCAGGTTCCGGAACCAAACAATCACAACAATCACAAGAGAGGGAAATGACACCAAGTCATAACCCAGAGTGCCCAACCTTTGGCCAAAAGGAACGGGGTTTAAAATGGGAAACCAATGATAGAAGCTTTACAATGAACTTGGCTCGTGTGACATTGTAATCCCTATCACTGCCCGATATCATAAACAATGGGAAACCAATGATAGAAGCCTTACAATGATGTAATCCCTACCACTGTCCCGACACCACCACAAGAAGTACCAGCTGGACTTTACACGAGAGCACAGTAAATAATACTTGTTTAAACAACAATCGGGGGCAATGATTCCAAAGTAGAGAACCAATCCAAACACATCACAAGATGCACACAAAAGAAACACTCATAAGAGTTCACAACATTGACATTAAGTCACAACAATCTTACACACACTAGAACACGATCCTCAACAACCAAGTACGTTAAATCCATTTCTCCCACAAGGGATTTCAAAATAAGAAACCTCACGAAATCATCATAAAGATGTACAACACCCAAAATGGACCTAAACGGTTACATCAATTCAAACTAGATCACAAAGGACCAACTCTACCACAACGGACCATTAATACTCTTTTTTTTTTCTATTAAACACCTACTGGATTTCCGTAATATAAAAATCAGAACCCAACTAAATAAACCAAGCCATCGTGTATTACTCGAGAAGAGCTTTCCAACGATAGTTTACACGACCAAAACGGAGTCCGGATGACAAAGTTATGGCCAAAACCAAAATGAATTATACTCCCTTCGTTTCACCGTTCCACAAGTATAAGTATAATTTTTCTAATATACTAATATACCAACTTTGGGATACTTTCATTCATTTCCCCATCCCACGAATAATAGTATAATTTTTATAATATACTTATTTAACATTTAATTCAAGTTAATATTTTACCGTCCCACGAGTAGGAGTATACTTTCAAACACTTATACTAACATTCTTAGGTATATAAACATATTCCATATACACCCTTGCATACAAACAAAGTCACTTACCCAATATAATTATACTCCCTTTGTCCCAAATAAACAAGTATCACAAATAAATTCGTTTCACAATAATTTCACCACATATCACACATATAGCAAATATATGACCATTTTACTATTTAAGGGGAATTAGTAACTTACCTATTTCCGGAAAAAGTATCGCAGAAATATGTTTTGTTCGGGTAGAAATGACCTACTCAACGCCCTGATCATTTTTATATAATTAGTTTTTAAAACGGGTAAGTAAATAAAAAGAATTAAATCGAAATGGGTTGAACTTACCTTTTCTTCTTGTATACAGAGAGAGTAATGAAAAGAAAGAAATTGAAATGTTGCACGCAGAGGGAGAGAAGAGGTGAGGAGATAAGAATATAAAGATTTTTATAAAATTTTCACTTTGGTCCCTCTACTTTCATTTTCAACAATTAAGCCCCTGAACTTTAAAGTTACACTTTGGACCCTAAAGTTTCAACTAACTCATTTAACTCCTTTAACCATTATTACTATTGACCAAATAAATAACACAATGAAGCAAATAATATAAGCAAGTCATAAAAATATTTTCTAACACATAAAATGCACATAAAAGTCCCATTTTAAGTTAAGAAAATTAGGGAGGTTTTAGGGTCGTTACACTGAGCCCCTTAGTCCTATTTGTAAAAGGGGAACGTAGGCAGCCTTCCAAAGGTGCGGTCTAAAAAATAAATAAACATCAAAATTTGGCCATGGAGCAATAGAAGGAGAATTTTGTTTTCTAATAAAGCAAATAAACTTGTATTTCCACAATCATTGCATGTTACACTTATTTGATGAGTCTAAGCTCGATTAAACTCGTGATTACAATAACCTGTTTTGAAATTTAACTAACACTGAAATAAAATGAAATAAAAACTAATGTGTTTGCAATGACTGTGGATGGATACTCGGAACTACTCCTTAGCTCCTGTCGTGCCGTAGGTCTCTTTCTTCTTTCTTAGTCCTCGGCGAACTGTTTTCTTGTTAGGTTTCTCACAAAATCTCGCCTCGAAGGCAATAACACCCTTGGTCTTACCTCGCAAAACCTCCTCAATCTTCCTCTTCCTCGGAGCCGTCACCTCCTTTATGTCCCCATTAGATACACTCTTCCCTTTCTTCTTCTCAAAGGCCGACGCCTCCCTCATCCTCAATGAGATACTCGAAGTACAGGTTCCCAACGTAGAGCCCCTTACGTTCTCTAGAGTTTGCTTCATGTCCCCGAGTCTCTCCTCATACCAAGTTAAGTATTCTAGTGACAAATAGATGTTGCGGGAGCGTGAAAGGAAGGTCATCCGCGAAAAGCCATTCTGGCCCCAGATCTGAGATAGAAGGATCGAGGCACTAGCATCCAAATAAAGGACTTTAAAGGGGAATTTCACCAAGTTCTCATCCCAAGCCTCAGGGATAGTTTGAGCCAATCCGTACTATTGGAGCATCCTCGCGGGATAATAAAATGTAGTCTCAGAAAGCGTCGGAACGCAGATCATGTAAGACCCTACCTGCTTAATCCTCAAAGACTGGATCCGTCATATCAACACTACCCACTGAATGCCATCAGTCACCAATTAGCTAGATAAACCTCCCAACCCTTACGTGACTTATGCTCAAACTGCTCTGCAATGCTCCTGCTGCGATAAACCCACGGAGCGACATTCCCAGACTGAGGTGGTTTGTTCACCATAAGCCTCTCTTGAAGCCACATGGTCAGCAATATGTCACTACCTCTTGTTATGTCACCATGAATAGCGAGTAGATGAATGCCACAGATAATCTCTTCTAAGATGACCATCACAATGTTGTGGTCCGAACGAGCCCGAACCACCATGTCTAGACATTCCTCACTCGGAAATCCAATTTGAGCAGGGAAAAGAATCAAAGCAAACAAGCACAAGGCAAGATGATCCAAAGCAACGGTGGAGGTAACGTCCCTATGCATGAAATACTCTGGCATCCAAGAAAGGCACACATGTTTTCCTCTGATATATCCACCAATTCTGTCCTCTGTTGCACCAAAGGTTGCCAACCTCCTCTCCAATGCAACAAAATCAAAGGGCAAAGCTACCTCATCCCTCTCCTCACCTCCACAAAGTGCCATAAGGTCCTCATATGTGGGTGTTATCTCGTTATAAGAGAAATTAAAAACGTGGTTATTTTCATCCCAAAAGTTGGGCAGCAGCGTGGAAGAGATTCACATTTGGGTTCATGTGGAAGAATGACCAAAGACATTTTATGCCAAACTGTTGGTTAAATTCCTTGCGACAAGAGCCATAAATTTTGTCAATCCACCTCTCCAAAGCTGTAATATAAATGCCTCTTTCAACTCTTGAAATCCTAGCATGATGATCCATTGAGAAAGCAAGAAAAAAGAGTATTCAGATAAGAAAATAAGCAAGAACTGCTGTTGGTGTGAATCTGGGACTGTCCCAAGCCTTGTTTAAGTAGGATTCGGGTTCCAATTCTTTCCAGGAAAAGGAAAAAATGAAAGACGGCGTAAATCTTGGCCACGCGGCCATCTCCGCTCTTGGCCAGGCGGCCATCTTCGCCCATGGCCACGCGGCCATCATTGCCCCATACAGAATTTCAGCTCCGTCCCTAAGCCTGGTTATTCCCATACCGCAACGGATCCCATGTAGAATCCATAAATATGTATACGTACCCATCTTTATGTTGGTGTTGGTGCCCTAGGCACATTTATTGAACGTTGTAATTGTTATTATTTATTCATATCAATAAAGAGATGTTTTGATTATTATTGTTATGCATGTTTACTTATAATAATCTCCATCCCTAGTACTTATTTGATACTAGTATAAAGGCTAAATGATCATGGGATGATCATGTTAGATTTACGGGTACTTGTTTAGTACTGGACATGACCCACTTTATGAGATCTATATCATGGTGAATGTCATATATATATATCTCATGTTAGTTATGTCATTTGAATCCTTATATATGTAGTTATTATAGTCTTCCACTTGATAAACATTATGTTTGACATATTCAAACGCTACCTTTAACTAGGTAGTTATAAATGGTATGATTGGCATAATCGGATTCATATAGGGAAGAATAATAAGCAATGATGGATTTGTCCCTCTACGGAGAGGTGTCAAGCTTTGGCCTCTCGTAGGAATGATGTTGATGAAAATGTTCAGCTGGACTCAAATGAATTGATTGGATCAATGTTATTTGGATTATCAACATATTCGGAATCGAGAAAGTATTGAACAAAAACAAGTTGAATTATTGACCATGACTTGTGTTCAATGACATCGTGGACAAAGGGATTGTGACATGTTCTAAAAGGAATGCGAACTAGTATCTAGTTACACTAATTGGGTAGGTATGACGGTTTGCTAGAACCTAATCATATCTTATGAGTTCATGTTTGGACTAATTGCCAACATAGTGTAATCCTTGAGGGTCACACACAAATAGAACGAATCCCAAAGGACTGAATTGGAATTATGAAGATTTGAGCCTTTTCTGGTCTGGCACGACCGTGCCGATTATAGGGCACTACCGTGCCAATAATCGGCATAAGGGAAGCATGGCTCGAACCTGGTGGCACGACCGTGCTGGTTATAACGCACGACCGTGCAAGGCACGGCCGTGCTGATTATAAAGCACGACCGTGCCAATAATCAGCGAAAGGATGGCACTGTCGACCCTATTGGCACGACCGTGCCAGATTTCCTGTGCCATAAATTATTACCTTAATTAAGGGTGATGGGATTTAGGAATACTAGGTCATTAAGGGTTAATGACTAGGACCTATAAAAGGATCTTTTCACCAGCCATTAAGGGGATTATTCAAAGCCTCTTAGAGAGACAATATTCTTGATTAGATCAATAAATTCATAATTCCATATAGTCAAAATAATTGTGAAAGTGTGTTCATAATTTTGGTTTAGTAATCAAGATAAAGTTCTCTTGATATTCGTTCAAGGTGTGGATACCGCTAGAGGGTGAAGCTTATCATCTTCAAAGTTCGTGTTCTAGCTTGTTCGTGATCAAGCTTCAAAGTCTCCACCAAGATCAAAGGTTGAAATTCAAAGGCATCAAGGGTTAGTATTCTAGTATTCATATTGCATGTATTTGATATAATCATATGAACGGATCTATGGCTTTGGGTTTCATGAAAATTTTAAATGATTAATTCCGTTGCGCATGTTACTACGAAACCCAACAGTGGTATCAGAGCCACGTTCATGTTGATTATTTCAATACTATATCATGTTGTGTGTATGTAAATTGTTAGTTTATGTGCCTAGCATGATATGAATATTGGATTATGATGTTTATGTGTTATATGCGTTTATGTGGTTTACTGTTTCATAAAATTTAATCGCACTATTCAATCGCAATAAAAATTATGGTGGATTTAAAATTGTTTGGGTTATCAATTTTTTATTGGATCAAAGTTTTGATAATCAAGGGATTCATGAATTGTTCATTCAAGGTTTTGATGATCATGGTGATTGGATCACCAAGAACACCAGATCTTGACAGAAAAGAAAAATTGTCCCTCTGACCCAACTTAGCCGTACGGCTATACAAGGTCTTCCCGGGGATTTTACAGTTTGTCCAGAAAATGTCCAGTTTTAGGCAGAAACAGAGCATTCTGCTGAAACTGGATTGAACTGTTTATTTTCAGTTTGCATTTTAACAAACAAACTTTGAGCCAAGATGGCCATTTTGATGAGTAAAGATGCAAACTTTACCATCAAAATGGGATCTTCATCAAGATTAAAGCTTTAGGGACAACAAAATGACATAAAGATTGAATCTTTATGACCCAAATGTGGTATTTTAGGCTAAATCAAGGTTGGGATGATAAAGATTGGAACTTTATCACCCAACATGATCATCATGGCCAAATATGAACAATATTGACATAAAGATGCATGCTTTCGCCATAAAAATGGACCATCAAGCTATTTAAAGACAAGAATTTAGCAAATCATGATCTTCTTTAGGTTTTAACCCTTTATCACATACATGGATGTGAAGGCACCTTGAATCATCTTATGGTTTGGTTCCAAGATACATATAACAAGAATATAAGGTGCTTGAAAAGACAAGACTTGCAATATAAAGGTGCTTGACAAGGGCAAGGCTTAAAATTCAAGTAAATAAATAACATGAACAATAACAAAAGAGTTTGAGATGGAGAGAAGATGGGGAGAAGGAGGCTTCACCTATGGTGGTTATGGCCTATCTTCCTCTCTTTTCACTCAAGTATTTGGTGGTTTTCACTCAAACTGTATTTCTGCTGAGTTTCACCTACAAAACTATGTTTCTCCCCCCCTGAAATGATCAGCAAGGGTCTCAATTTATAGGGACTGAGGGTGCCTAAACCAGCCATACGGCTAGGCCCTTCCCGCGTCCAAACCATCTGTACGGCTCAGCCTGGTGAGCTTCTGGATTTTTCCAATTTTAATTCCAGAGTAGTCTGGGAATTTTTAGTTTATCCTAGTGAGGTCCCAGCCTATCAGTTTATCCCTGAATGGTGCTAAAAGTTCCTCTAAGTTGGTCAATTTCAGATTAGGGTACTTACAGAGCCCCTCGACAATGTTGCTTGGGAAAAGCGAGGTTGTCGATAAAAATAAGCATCCCAATCTAATGGGAGGATGACTTGACTGATTTGGTTATGTGGCTAGACCTAGAGGTATAGGATTTCTACGTATCCCATTTGTGGGGAATCAAGCCTAACATAGTTCAGAAAAGGAGAGAAGCTTTAAGGCTATCCAAACCTAAGGGCTAGGCGGATATCTGTCATCCTTTCCTAGGGGGATGAGCATGACTCTTGGCAAGTTCAGAGGCGGGACATGGTTAACTTGGCTCTATGGAGAGGGTTGACTTACACAAGGAAGAGTGACTCTCGGGGTCAGAGGCGGGACATGGTCAACTTGGCTCTATAGAGAGGGTTGACTTACAGAAGGACGCGTGACTCTTGGGGTCAGGGGCGGGACATGGTCAACTTGGCTCTATGGTGAGGGATGACTTACAAAAGGATGCGTGACTCTCGGGGTCAGAGGCGGGACATGGTCAACTTGGCTCTATGGAGAGGGTTAACTTACAAAAGGACGCGTGACTCTCGGGGTCAGAGGCGGGACATGTTCAACTTGGATCTATGGAGAGGGTT
The DNA here is from genome assembly GCA_026119855.1 of Campanula takesimana. Taxonomy (NCBI): domain Eukaryota; kingdom Viridiplantae; phylum Streptophyta; class Magnoliopsida; order Asterales; family Campanulaceae; genus Campanula; species Campanula takesimana. The sequence goes on along the minus strand of JAOWBW010002119.1, from coordinate 100,112 downwards.
ACTTACAAAAGGACACGTGGCTCTCGGGGTCAGCGGCGGGACATGGTCAAATTGGCTCTATGGAGAGGGTTGACTTACAAAAGGATGCGTGACTCTTGGGATCAGAGGCGGGACATGGTCAACATGGCTCTATAGAGAGGGTTGACTTACAAAAGGATGCGTGACTCTTGGGGTCAGAGGCGGGACATGGTCAACTTGGCTCTATGGTTGACTTACAAACGGACCCGCGACTCTCGGGGTCAGAGGTGGGACATGGTTAACTTGGCTCTATGGAGAGGGTTGACTTACAAAAGGACGCGTGACTCTCGGGGTCAGAGGCGGGACATGGTCAACTTGGCTCTATGGAGAGGGTTGACTTACAGAAGGATGGTATTACGTCATTCTGGACTGCCGAGGATAAGGATCTCAACTTACAATGACTATTCTGAGTCAAGGCTTGGTCAACTCCATCTTTGGGGAGTTTGACGGGAAAGATGGTCTCACATCCCACTAAGGATAGCCAGGACAGGGTTTTCTAAACCCAAGAGTTCACTGGGCTTAAGTGTATTCTCACACCAAGCAATTTTCACAAATTTTACTGGGCTTACGTCAAAGACTTTCGAGAGATAATCCTCGTAAATTTTACTGGGCTTACGTCAAGGACTGCCTAAGGTTATGCTCATTCTAGGCAAAAGACAGGCTTACAAATCGCCGGGTCTTCTTAGGTAAAATAGGCTTACAAACTGCCGGGGGAGCTTTTAGGCAAAGACGGGCTTACAAACGGCCGGGGGCGCTTTCAGGCAAAGACGGGCTTACAAACGGCCGGGTAAAGAGTCAAAGGGCTTACGTCGCATGGGGACCGCCTAGTGTATGTTCACACTAGGCAAACTCTCACAATTTTTACTGGGCTTACGTCAAGGTCTGCCTTAGTGTATTTTTAAATTCATGTTGCATGAGCCAAAGGAGGGCAAAGATCTGGGGTATTTATGATATGATTGGGATGGGGCTTTGAATGAGGGGGTCATAAAGCCAATCTTTCAACAAGAAATCTTTAATTCTGCCAGGGCCAAAGTAGCCGTACGGCTAAGGCACTGGGTGCCTTTTTTGCATTGAACTTTATTCTGGGTCTAGTCGTCTTCTTAAGTGCCTTAGCCTGATGTCCAGAAGCAATTCATTTCCTTCGTCCTTCGAGGTTTTTCTTTCCATGGATTCTTTCCTCATGGATATACCACCAAAATTGTCCAAGATTGATCAAGAATGCTTTGAAGGCAATCTTAGGCTTTAGATGAGGCATCATATGAGGGAGAATAAGGATATTTTTCAAGCCAAGTTTGGGCTTAGATCCCTTTGGTCTCTCAAGGAATTTATCCCGGATCTTGAGCTTTTGAGGGCCGCCGTGTCTTTCTGGGATATCAGAAGACATGTGTATTGCTTTTTTCTCAACGAAATCCCTCTGACTTATGAGGATTTCAAGGCTTTGGTGGGGGGCGTGGACACGGAAGTCATTGCTCTCCCTTTAGAAGAAGCCCAATGCATGGTCCTTAATCATACTTTTATTGACATCTCAAACCTTCCCGAGAGGTTCATGGATCGGACCGATGAGTTTTCCTGGAATTCCTTTGGGTTGTGCATCCTTGCCATTTTCTACATGGTTAGTTCTAAAGGCACTTGTCGCAGGGTTTTGTTTAGTATTCTTGAGGAATGCCTTATAGGAAAAGACATTGTCCCTTTGATCTTAGGTGAAACCCTTCATGGCATGGACCGTTTGGCCTTAGGTGATGGTTTCATTTGCGGTGGTAGCCCCGTTCTTCTCACCATATGGTTAAGGGAGAGGTTGATGGCCGTGCCCGAGGCTCTTCTTTCTCACAAACTGTGGTCCTACTCTTTGAGAGGCATTCTTTTGGATTTTACTTAGGGTGATTAGGAGGCGCACATGGTTCATCTCCAGACTTCACAGATTCGTAGGTGGTTCCCGCACTGGCGTATTAGCTCCATAAGAGAGTATCAGGATGATTCCCCTATTGTTCAAGTGCCGGGACTCTTGGGATCATCCTTCTACACCCCTTCGTTGGTTCACAGGCAGTTTGGATTGTTGCAAACTCCTTTGTTGGAGTGGTCGGGTGTCAATCCAGAGCATTTGAGGCCTCCATCACTATCTATGTGGGATCCTGCCACCATCTTATTCCTTACCCGATCGTGGGCGTGTTCCCTCTTTCCGGCTCGGATGCTTCTCAGGAGCGTGTCTAGCATGGTCTTAACCACAGCTTACTTGGATTGGTATGAGCAGACTATGGGGCAGACTCAGAGGCTTATTGAGGAGAGGCGTGAGGCTATTCTCGGAAGGGAGCATGACGCTAGTAGGACTTTGAAGGAGGCCGAGGCTGTGGCGAGCGGCCACAACCAGACTGGGGATGTCATTGAAGACTACCAAATTATGGCTGAAAGAAGGATGGCCGTGGTGCCTAAGCTTGAGGCACGGATGGAGGATCTCCGGGCTAAGGCGGCATTTGACATGGCTTTGAGGGCAACTGGGCTTGTTGGGGAGATCGGGAGGGAAACCGAGCTTGGGAGAAAAGAGATCGAGATCTTTGATGAGAAGAAGAAGAAAACTCGGAGGAGCCAAAAGAAGAAGCGGAAGGACGAGGAGTAATGATGATTCCTACTATCCTAAGTATCCATCCATTACCATTGCAGACACATTAGTTTGGTTAAGTGTTTTATTTATATTTTTAGCATGTCATTTAGTCGAGAGTAGACCGTGCTTGAACTCATCAAAGAAGTGTTTTAACTGTGGTGACAGTGGTTACTTATTATGAAGTTTCCTTTAAGAACCAAATTTGAATTTTATTTATTTTTGAGACCGGACCAATGATTGGCTGCCTATGTTCCCCTTTTACAAATAGGACTTTAAGGGTCTCAGGTCATCGTAGTTCATTTTCCATGACTCATGGTGCGACCCTGTTTTTTCCCTAGACTGTCCAAACGGGTTTTCAATCTAGGTGGGTATATTCTTTTAGCACTCATTTTTTTTAAACAAAGTATTGACGGAGCTTATCAACGTTGACCGGGTGCATGCAGGAATTACCATCCAAGTCTGCGAGTCTCATTGCTCCTCCCAAAAAAACCTCTTGCACCACAAAGGGACCGATCCATACGGGTTCCCATTTTCCATCAGAATTAGACCTTCCTGAGGGTTTTTCCTTGATAACTAGGTCTCCGACCCGAATTTGTAGGGGCTTAACTTTCTTGCCAAAGGCTTGTGCCATTCTCCTATGGTAGGCACGGATGTGTTCCATGGCTTTCAAACGGCGTTCATCTAGCAAGGCCAGTTCATCATGCCGAGTTTGGAGCCAATCTACCTCATGGATTTTATTTTCCAATAGGATCCTTAGAGATGGAACTTCCAATTCAGCCGGGAGCATGGCCTCCATCCCGTATGTTAGAGCGAAAGGGGTTTCTCCGGTAGCCGTTCTGACTGACGTTCGGTAGCCCCATAACGCTAGATGCAGATTTTTGGGCCAATCCGTACCCCATGTTTGCCATCCTTTTGATGATCCTTTCAAGTGTTTTGTTAGCGGCTTCTACGCTCCATTGGTTTGAGGCCTATAAAGGGAGGACTTGTGGCGGGTGATTCAAAATTCTCCTAACAGTCGATCACATTCGCCCTCAAAGTGCGAGCCATTATTAATGATGACCTCATTCGGGACTCCGTAACGGCACATGATGTTTTCTTTCAGAAATTCCGTGACCTTCTTTGAGGTCAAGACCTTGTAGGATTTGGCTTCGACCCATTTCATGAAATAGTCCACGGCTACCAAGACGAATTCTTGACCATTGCTCCTTGGTGGGTAAATCTTTCCAATGATGTTAATGCCCCAAGTTGAGAAAGGCCATGGGGTTATCATGTAGTATATGTGATGAGGCGGCAGGTGATTAAGGTTGGAGAACCGTTGGCACTTATCACACTTTTTCACGAATTGTATGCAGTCGGTCTCCATCGAGATCCAGAAATACCCCATTCGTAGGATGACCTGCATTAGGGCCCGATCATTCATGTGGGGGCCACACACTCCACCATGGAGGTCTTTCATGAGTTCCTGCACTTCCTTTGCGTTTATGCATCTTAGGAGAAGGCCCTGATGGCGTTTCTTGTACAAGATATCTCCCAAAATCACGTAGTGAGATGCTAACCATTTGAGGGCTGCCACACTTTTGGCTTTGATCCCATCCTTGTATTCTCCTTTCTCATTTGTGAAGGAAACTTCTCCTTCTTTGAGAAATTGGTAAATTTGGTTGTACCAGGGCTCTTTCACTTTCTCCAGGGTTTTTTGATTTCACAAAAGTATGCCGGATTTTCCTTTCTCCCCACTTTAAAGGGTTTTATTGATTTTCCTTCGGGGATTTCCACTAATTAGGCCAAAGTGGCTAGGGCATCCGCAAAACGGTTGCGATCTCTTGGCAGGTAGTGGAAACTAACTTCTTTGAATTATGCCATGAGTTCTTCCTTGTGGGCGTGGTATTTTTGCAGCCTCGGGTCCAATGTCTTCCATTTGTTTGACACTTGGTTGATGATTAAGGCCGAATCCCCGTATACTTCCAATTCTTTCACGTTCCTTTCGAGGGTGGCCTCTAAGCCAGCTGTGCATGCCTCATATTTGGCGGCATTATTGGTCACCTCAAAGTTTAACTTAATGGCGATAGGGGTGTGCTCGTCCTTTGAATCCACCAAAAGCATCCCAATGCCGTTCCCCCTTTTGTTCGCCGCGCCATCAAAAAAACAGTTGCCATTTGTTTTCTCCCTCAAGAGAAAATATCCCTTCATCAGGGAATTGGGGGTCACTCTCCTTTTCTTCATTGCTAGGGAAATCTGCCAAGTGTTCCGCCATAACTCTCCCTTTGACTGCTTTTCGCGTCACATGACTGATATCATATTCTACTAGGAAGAAAGACCATTTGGCGAGTCTCATGGACAGAGAAGGTTTTTCCAATAAACATTTGATGGGATCTATTTTGGAGATGAGTTGTATCGAGTAGGAGTGCATGTAGTGCTTCAATTTTCTCACCACCCATACCAGTCCGGCACACGTCTTTTCAATGACGGAGTAGTTAAGTTCGCTCCCTTGTAGTTTCCGGCTCACAAAGTAGACGGCATTCTCTACTTTTGAATCTCTTTTCTCTTGGGCCAACATAGCTCCCATCGAGGCATCTGTTACTGTCAAGTATAACAAGAGAATCTTATCCTTATGTGGAGGGCAAAGGATTGGTGGATGGGTAAGGTAGGCCTTCATTTTCTCGAAGGCCCTTTGACATTCCTCAATCCATTAAACCTTGGCGTTTTTCCTCAACAATTTGAAAATGGGCTCGCACGTGGGGGTGATTTGGTTTATGAAATGACTAATGTATTTCAGTCGTCCCATGAAAGCTTGCACCTCCATTTGAGTACGAGGTGGCCTCATTTCTGCAATTGCCTTAACCTTTTGGGGGTCAATCTCAATGCCGCGTTCGGTGACCATGTACCCCAAAACTTTGCCACGGGAAACCCCAAAGGTTCACTTGGCCGGGTTGAGCCTCATGGAGTGCTTTCTCAACCTATCAAAGAACTTCCTCAAGTCGATTAGGTGCTGCCCATCGGTTCCTTTGGAATGGATGATCATATCATCTACATACACCTCTATTTCCTTATGGATCATGTCATGGAAGAGTGTGGTCGCGGCCCTTTGGTAAGTAGCCCCAGTCTTCCTTAGTCCAAAAGGCATTACGGTATAGCAGAAGGTTCCCCATGGGGTGGTGAAGGCGGTCTTTTCTTGGTCCTCTTTAGCCATTGTGATCTGATTATACCCAGCGAAACCATCTATGAAGGACTTGACCTTGAAACTAGAGGTCATGTCTACGATCATGTCAATGTTCGGGAGAGGGAAATCATCCTTAGGACTTACTTTGTTGAGGTCCCTGAAGTCAACATAACACCGGACCTTTCCATTGGCCTTTGTCACCGTCACTATGTTGGAAAGCCACGAGGGATATTCTATCACCCTTATGAAGCCGACTCAGAGCAATTTCTCAATTTCCTCTTTGACTTGCAAAGACCATTCCGGTTTGATTCGTCGAAGCTTTTGCTTAATCGGTTTCACTTCGGGATCCACCGGAATCTTGTGTTCTACAATCGAAGCATCCAACCCTGGCATGTCCTTGTAGGACCAAGCGAAGACATCCATATACTCCCTAAGCAACGCAACCAAGTCTCTTCTCTCGGCCCCTTAGAAGTAGTTACCAATCTGTGTCTCTTTTAGCTCGTTTGCAGTCCCCAAATTAACCTTTGTCAAAACCTCTTCGGCAACTTGGGCACGGTTTTCCTCTCGGTAAATAACATGCTTTGAAAGTTCTTTAATGTATTGTTCGTTTAGTGTGTCTGCATTATTAGGTGATTCATCATTAACCGTTTTTAGATTGTTAGTTAATTTATCATCTAATAAGTTGGCAATGAAGGGATACTCAGAAAGGTCCATCATTTCATTCAATGCAAAGGGGAATACAATGTTGGCTACAAGATCATAATCCTCGGGTGTGAGGCCCTCAGAGGAAACAGACTCAAAACTCAAAGACTAGAGACTGAGGGGACTCGGTTACACTAGACCCTACGACATGTGACTCTAGAGGGCGGGGAATCAATCCAAGTTCTGTGATCATTTCTTCCTTGCTGGCCACAGGTCCGGAGAAAGTCACCCAATTCTTCAAAGGCATACCAGTTTGCTCAACCAAGGTGCGGGGGTCGATGACCTTGGGGAATCCATCTTCTATTACAGCAACCATTTCTTTCCCTAAATCGATCAGATCTAGCACCACCAATTCTTCCCCAAATAACCCTCGCTATGCCATTCCATTCGTCGTCCATGACTTCCTCTCCGGTTTTCTTGGGAGCCCACTTTCCAAAATCGTACTTACCATTCCGACCCAGACGGGTTTTCATTCCTTGTCGTTTCCTTCCATGGACCAATACTCGAATTGCTTCACCATCTCAGGCACCCCTTTGAAAGAGTACTCATGTGATATCCTGGTTTTGGTAGGACCGGGTATTGTAGGCGTATCTAGGAACGCCCTTCTCACGGGGTTGGCGGTCATCCCTCGGAATCTTACAAGGTCCTCTTGGAGCTTGTCCCAGTTGGTTACCATTGGTTCCCTTTTCGTTGGGGCTTCGGCTCGGATTCCTCCTTCCATAAAGTAGCGGCTCATATCAAAGGTATATAGGCGAAGGTTGGGAGTTTTGTAAGAGACTCGTTGGGCTCGGGCTTGGCTCTTCTTTTGGGCCATTTCCTTATCCATTTTAAGGTCTTCGGGAGTTGGCTTATATCCCAAGCCGTGGAGCATCTTTTGATCCATGATCTCAATAATTTTGTGAGTCTATTGGAGCTTCTTTCCAAGGCCAAGTCCTGGGAGGTAGTGCATCAGATGCATCATCTTCATTGCGGGGGGGGGGGGGGATTCTATCCTTGGTGAGTGTGAGATCCACACAACAAACGTGGTCCTTAGAAGTAATTTCCGTGAAGCCGGTCAGAATCATACCATTTTCCTCGTGCTTAATTTCCAACACATGGATTCCATTGGTGTTTGTTCCTTCCGTGGTGACACTGTCCCCATAGATGACCGTTAGGTTGTTCCCTTACAAGTATTTTACGCATTGGTGGAGGGTAGAAGCCACTCCATTGATCTTGTGAATCCACGGGCGTCCCAACAAATCGGTAAATGAGATCGGGATGTCAAGCACTTGGAATTCTGTTGGCACCACTTGTTTCCCAAACCAAAGATCCAAGGTAGCCACCCCTAAGACTGATTGTGCCGTTGAATCATAGGCTTTGACCGTGATTGCGGAGGGTTTGAGGTTTTCAACTTTAAGACCAAGTAAACCCATCATCTTGGCAGGGAGGACATTCATGGCGGACCCATTGTCGACCAAGACCCGGGGAAGGCGACGGTCATCCAACTGTACCGTGATATAAAGAGACTCGTTGTGGTGGGCTCCGAATTTGGGAAGATCCAAATCTATGAAGGTGATGATGTTTTCATACTGAAAACTCCCAATCATTTGTACAGCTTCCTCGGGAGTAGCCATGGTGGGCACCATGGTTTGAGCCAAGCAGTCTTCCAACTTGAGCTTGTGCGGGTAAGACGACGTAAGGAGGGACTAAAGAGATATGTTGGCTTGGGTCCTTTTAATTTGAGTAAGGATGGGGTCTTCCTTTTCAATGTCCGTATCCCTTGTCTCTTTGGCCAAAGGGGGAGGTGAGCGATGCTCCTGTGGTGGAGGCTTTTTGGGATTCTCCGTGTGCACCTGCCCGGAGCGGGTCAACACACTTACCTCCGCAGAGTCATCTACTTTCTCCTTTTATTCCATGGGCATTGGTAGATCCTTGGTGGAGTAAGGCCACGCCACTTTTCTTAACTCATTCCCTTTGGGGTATAGGCTGACTCACGGATTTCTTAGAGGGAAACAGAGCGGGTGTTTTGTTCTTCCCAAACTCCCACGGTTTCTCGAAGCTTTTCCAAAGTCAACATACAACAAAAGTATTCCGGAAACATCGACCCATCATCGCCAAACTGAGGTGGTGGTGATAGTGGTGGCAAGGATAGGAAGTCATCTAAAGGTGGGAAGTCTTCCACCATTCCTGAGGATGGGATACGGGGAGGCACATAGGAGGAGGACACCTTGTCGTCATCACTTTCACAGAGAAAACGGAGTTCTTCGCGAGACAAGGAGCGGATTTCCCCTCTCATTTGGGTGAGGGGCCCTTCATAATTAGTCATTCCCGGGCTTCCCATCATTTCGGGCACATTTTCCTCATCGTGGTTGTATACCCTTCTAACCAATCTTTTGTCGGTCGAGGAGCTACACGGTTCCGTGACATGGAAGTGATCATGATGAGGGGGACAACACCCATTTGGATTATGGCTTTGGCCTTCTACCTCGTCTTTAACGGCCTTTTCTAATTCTGCCATGCATTCCTCATATGTTAGATTGTGCTCAGTGAGCTTAATCACGACCAAATTGTTGGCATTCCGGTATGGGATCCTTGCAGTCAGTATATTGGCCACCATACAATCCGGGGGGCACTTCATCTTTCCCTCTTGTACACATGCCCACAGGATGTACTTCCATCTCTCCTCGATTTCCACCAGTGGGGTGTTAAATTCCAAGAAGGTCACCGGTGCTGGTTCTCCAAGCTCAATCATGTTCACGCTGTTTTGCCCAAACTCAATCAAGTTGACGGCGCTGTTGTCGGGGAAGGGGGTTGTTGACTACATTTGGACCACGAGGGTGTTCAAGCTTCCCCTTGTCAATTAGGTTAAGGATGATGCGTTTTACCACAGAGCAGTCATCGGTGTTGTGGCCATGATAATTGTGAAAGGCACATCTCCTACTTTTGTTGAGGTGTTTCTCAAGATTCCTTGGTTGGTAGTTGACCAAAGGCTTCACAAGCCCCTGTTTGACTAACCCTTCAAACACCTTGCTTATAGGCATCCCAAAATCTTCAAACCTCACATACTGTCGTCTCTCTGAGTTTCCGTCCCTTTGCGGGACTTGTCCCGGGTTTTCCCCTTAGATGTTGTTAACTACCCCTGAGGTTTCTTTCCCTTTGCCGGTGGTCAGAGGGCGGTACCGGTAGGAGCTAACACTGCCCCTGAGCGGAGGATTGCTCACTGAGGGCCTTCTCAAACTTGGACCCTGCGGTTACCATAGCCCGAAGATTAGGGTAGAAATGGTGACTGATCAAAGCTCGCAATTGAGGTTTCAGGCATGACTGAAAGATATCAAGATGCTCATCCTCAGTAGGCGGATTGGAAATTTCCCCAAGCTTGTAATTCCATCTCTTGTAAAATTCACCAATCGGTTCATCATTCTTTTGTAAGGTGCCTTGAAAATCAGTGCGATTGGTTTCACACTCCAAGTTAGACCGGTATTTGGTGAGGAATGCTTCTTTGATCCAGTCCCATGTGACCCGAGATTCGTCTTTTAGGTTAAAGAAGCATTTGAGTGCATTTCCTCTCAAAGAAAGTTGAAAGTGATTAGCCATTTGTTGCACGGTACAACCCTTCGCCCTTATTGCTAGGGTGTAGGCATTGAGATGAGTGTGGGGGTAAGCAGTTCCATCAATGTCGGGCCCCAGACCCGTGGTCCTACTTGGCCTCACGCCCGGGACACGATTGGAAGACGTCATAAAACACTTTTAGAATATTTTTTCGAAATATACTTTCATAAAGTTTAACATAATCCACACTTGAAGTTCAAAGACTTCCACTAACTTTCAAACAAACTTTTCAAACCACTTTCACAAACGAAAGTATTTAGCCCGAAGGCTTACAAACTTTTATACAAATGTACAAACGCCGACATTATCCAAAATATAGGTGTTACAAGATGATAAAGTCAAGGAAACTCTACCCAAAAGGTATTACATCTATGTAATGTAACCTTTACAAAACAAATCCCAACTCTTACCACTTTAACTTCCTCCCATGCCAAAGTGTCCTATTCCCTGAACTCGCCTTTATCTAAAACAGTAAACAAATAAAGGGTGAGAATGAATCTCAGTAAGCTACTAAAATGCAACTACGTTACATGCTGATATGATAATCATAAAGAAACAATATCAATAATTAATCATATAGCATATAGCACATAACATGAGAGGCTCCCTATCGCCAACCGTCCCATACCGGTTGGAAATAATGACCAACTCATCATACAACACATAGTGTAGGAGTAAACACTCCTACGAGAATACCAAGCCAAGGTTTACCGAAATAACATAACCATCTAAGAATACCATCTGAGAAAACCATCTGAGCAGCATAAATAGCTGAAGCCGGGATCCCGAAAACCAAACCATAACCAATAGAACCAAAGTAGCCAGAGAGGGAAATATGACACAAAGTCATAACCCAAATGCTCACCAAAGGGAGCGATTCATCCCATCCAAGGCCAATCTGGACTGGGGAAACAGAGAAGGCACAGTGGACACCTTATAGTGAACTTGGCTTGTGTGCCACTATAATTCTCCCACCGCCTGACACAAGGTACCAAGGGAAAACCTTATAGTGAATATACTTGTACCACTATAATTCTCCCATTGCTTGAGTCTACAACAAGACGAACTGGACTTTCCACAAGAAGCACAGTAATGAATACTTGCTAAACAACAACAACCGGGGCAATGATTCTAAAATAAGGAATCAAGCCAAACACATCACAAAGATGAACCAATCCAAACCACATTAAAGGATGTTCAACAATACCCCATGTAACACTTATTCATATTCCCTAACACATTTGTTCACAAATGAACCAATTTCAAACACTAGGGTGTTCCACAACAACCCTCTAGGTACTCTAGGATATCACCTAAGACCTAGACCAAGATTTAACTCTAATTCACTTGGATTTAAACAACTCAAACTTTTCAGCAGCCCTGGGCGGTCGCCCACACCAGACTGTGTGGCCGCCCAAAACACTCTGTCTCAAGACAAAAAATCTACCAGATAAGTGTGCGGCCGCACGCCCTATTTGGGCGGCCGCCCAACACACCCGCCAGGCCAAAACTTGAACAAACTATACTCCTTTCGTTCCACCGTTCCACAAGTATAAATATAATTTTTCTAATATACTAATATACTCAGTTAAGGATACTTTCATACATTTCCCCGTCCCAAGAATAATAGTATAATTTTTATAATATACTTATTTAACATTTAACTCAAGTTAATAATTTACCGTCCCACAAGTAGGAGTATACTTTCAAACACTTATACTAATATTGTCGCGACCCCGAACCCCGCGAGCCCGAGATCGCGAGCTGGACGTCGACTTAAACAATAAACTCCAAAATAATGAAGATAAAAAAAAATTTCCTTTTATACCAAAAGATGATAACACAAAGTTTTGAAATCCACTTGAACCACAAAGTAAAACTAGTATAAACTCCATAAGCTTATACGCCAAAGTTATAAAATATACAAATCCTAGTGACGTCAATGTTTGGTACAAATATCCCAAAAGCTCAACCCTTGCGACGTCCTGTCTCGTGATCAGCGAGTCTAATCCTTTCCACCTGGGGGGGGGTTAAGGAAAAACAAAGATAAAAAGAAAGGGGGTGAGATAAATCTCAATAAGTTACTAATGCAACTACATGACATGCTATGATGCAAGAAGCAATAAATAATAATAAATATCACATAGCACATAGCATTTATCACTTTACAGATAGCAGCGGAAATAAACACATAACAAAGGATATAGCCAAGGTTTTCCCAAACTGATATAACCAAATAAAGGTCGCTGCGCAGCTTCAATAATCAACCATCAACTTCTTCATAATAGCATGAAAGCTGAAGAGAAATCCCCGGTACCGGAACCAATAACAAAGTAATGTGCCACAAAGGGCGGGAGCCATGCCACAAAGTCATGCTCCAAACGTCTCAACCAAGGCCAATCTGGAAGAGGAAAATAAGGGCAAAACAATGGTCGACACCATAATGGACTTGGCCAGTGCCATCACAATATCTCGCATCGCCCGACACAACCACAAATACCAGCTGGACTTTCAAATAAAGGCTAAGTAATAAATACTAGCTTAATTAAACAACTTAAGGTTCCAAAGTAGGGAACCATTCCAATTAAATCACCACAAAGGTAAACCAATACAAACAGCACATCAAAGATGGACCACATTCCCAAAATGATACTCAAACAAATTCCATAACATATTTATTCACAAAAGAATCAAATCCAATTAATAAAGTGTTCCACGATGTTAACTTAAGTTAGTTAGAAGAATAAAACCTAAGCTAGTTAAGCCCTTAGTCCTAAACCAAGCAAAAAGGGCAAAATTCCAAGCAGGCGGGCGGGCGGGCGCCTGGGTATGGGCGAGCGGGCGCTCATTTGACCAGAAGGTCTGGCCGCTGGAAAAGGGGGTGTAGGCGGGCGCCTGGTCCAACCCGGGCGGGCGCCTGGTCTGGTTCTTGGCCGGGAAAAACAGAGCTGGGTTCTTCATTTTCTTACCCATTTCACACAATACTCAAAATCAAACACAACCAACAAGTTTGCTAAGGTACCCAAACAACATTTAAGCTTAAGGGAACCTAACTAACACCATTTATCAACCCAAAACCAAGATTGAATCATGACATTTATATCAATCACCATTTTTAATCAAAAACTCAAATAAATTCCAAATCAATTCCAAACTCAACCAAACTTCAAATATAACAACTAAAGCATTATATGAACATGAAATGAACACTTTAGCATAAAAATGGGGGAAAAGCAACTTACTTGAGATTTCCCAAAGATTATGGATTTCAAATATTTTTGGCTTCCTACGATCCTATCGATGATCTAAACAAGTTTCACGTTTTAAGAAATGAGAAATAATGAGAGGAAGAGGAAGGAAATGAAGAGAGAAGTGAGAGAGAGAAACTTACCCTTTTTCCTTTTGGAGAGAGAGAGAAATGAGCTGGGAGAGATGGTGAGGTGAGGGAGAAAGAGTAGGGAGGTGAGGGAGAAGAGAGGGAGTAGGGAGGGAGTAGGAGAATTATTTCAAAATGTTACAATTAGACCCCCTTCCCCATCTACTAACACAAATACTTACACTCCCTGCTAACAATTTAGACCCAACAATACTACACTAACCCAAATAAAATGCTAGGCATAAATTAATATAACGCATAAAATGCACACATAAATTATTAATTAAATAATAATTTAAATAAATAAATAAGCAAATAAATAAATAATAATTATTTATTACTAATAAAATAGAGCCTAGTTTTCGGGTCGTGACATTCACTCCCCCTTAAAGAAAATTCGACCCGAATTTTAACGAGACTTACCCGAATTAAAAAGCCACGGATATTTCCTCTTGATCTCATCTCGGAGCTCCCACGTCGATTCCTCAACATTGTGATTCCTCTAAAGAACTCGAACCAACGCAATGCTTTTGTTTCTCAATTCTTGGACTTTGGCATCTAAAATCCAAACCGGTCATTCCTCATAAGTCATATCGGGCTCAATATCCTCCGGTATCCTCGGTAACACGTGAGATGGATCATGAACATACTTCCGAAGCATAGAAACGTGGAACACGTTGTGCAACCGGTCTAAAGATGGCGGTAACGCAAGTCGATACGCTAGAAGTCCAACCTTTCCCAAAATCTCAAACGGACCTATAAACCTCGGAGCCAATTTTCCTTTCTTCCCAAACCTACGAATACCCACCTTCGGAAACACCTTCAAGAACACAAAATCACCGGTCTGAAAACTAAGATCTCGCCTTCGGTTATCTGCATAGCTCTTATGTCGACTCTGGGCTGTTTTCAATCGATCCCGGATAACTCTAACTTTCTCAACTGAATCCTGAAGCAAATCAATACCCACGATCTTCGCTTCACCGACCTCATCCCAACAAATAGGCGATCTACATTTCCTCCCATACAAAGCCTCATACGGTGCCATCTCAATACTAGCCTGATAACTGTTGTTGTAAGAGAATTCCACTAACGGTAAATGTCTATCCCAAGAATCGGAAAAGTCTATCGAACAAGCTCGCAACATATCCTCCAAAATCTGAATGGTCCTCTCGGATTGACCATCGGTCTGAGGGTGAAAAGCTATACTGAATCGCAAATCTGTACCTAAAGCTTCCTGAAACGCCTTCCAGAACCTAGAAGTAAACCTCGGGTCTCGATCTGACACAATGCTAACCGGAACCCCATGCAATCTAACGATCTCATCAATGTAAAGGGTCGCAAGATTTTCCATCGAGTACCTAATGTCAATAGGCAAGAAATGTGCACTCTTGGTCAATCTATCCACGATCACCCAAACACTGTCATACTTCCTACGGGTACGAGGTAGTCCCGTAACGAAATCCATAGTCACATGCTCCCATTTCCACTCGGGAATCTCTAACGGCTGAAGTAGTCCCGCGGGTCTCTGATGCTCGGCTTTGACCTGCTGACAAGTTAAACATTTCGAAACATACTCGGCTATTTCCCTCTTCATGTTATTCCACCAAAAATGTTGTTTCAAATTTTGATACATCTTCGTACTACCCGGATGAATAGTATACCTCGATTTGTGACCCTCATCTAAAGCTTGCCTCTTTATCCCTCCAACATCGGGTACGCACAAACGACCACGGAAAGTCAAAACTCCACTCGAACTCAAAGAAAAATCCTCGAAGTTCTTTTCCTTCAATTTACCCATTACCTTCACTAACTCGGGATCTTCTTTCTGAGCTTCCTTTATCCTCTGAATTAGGGTCGGAGATACCCTAATATTCGCAAAAATATCCCCATGTCTCGATTCACGAGGAGATCAATCTCGAACATCCTCAAGCATTTTCCACTCACGGACCATCATCGAAGCCACATAAGATTTTCTACTAATCGCATCTGCTACCACATTCGCCTTCCCCGGATGATAAGAAATCGTACAATAATAATCCTTCAATAATTCCATCCATCGGCGTTGCCTATTATTCAACTCTTTCTGGGAGAAAAGGTATTTCAAACTCTTGTGATCGGTAAAAATTTCAAACTTCACCCCATAAAGGTAGTGCTTCCATTTGTGCAACGCAAAGACTATCACCGCCAACTCCATATCATGAGTCGGGTAATTCTGTTCACTAGGGGTCAACTTCCTCGAAGCATAGGCAATCACCTTTCTGTTCTGCATCAACACACAACCCAAACCCTCTTTCGAAGCATCACTGAAAATTACTAAATCGTCATTTCCGTTCGGCAAGGTCAAGATCGGTGCGGTAGACAACCTCTTCTTCAATTCCTCGAAGCTACTTTGGCATTTTTCACTCCACACAAACAGTACATCCTTCCGGGTCAACTGAGTCATCGGAGTAGCAATCCTCGAAAACCCCTCAATAAATCTTCGGTAATACCCGGCCAAACCCAGAAAGCTACGAATCTTGGTCACTGACTCGGGTCTCTTCCAATCCACTATAGCTTCAATCTTTGAAGGATCCACAGAAATCCCGTCTTTCGAAATAACATGACCCAGAAAGAAACCTTCTCGAGCCAAAATTCGCATTTACTAAACTTTTCAAACAACTGCTCCTTCGCAAGAATGGATAAGACTGTCCTCAAGTGTTGCTCGTGCTCCTCTCTAGATTTAGAGTAGACGAGAATATCATCAATAAAGACCACCACGAACGAATCAAGATAAGGATGGAAAACCCGGTTAATCAAATCCATAAACACGGCCGGTGCGTTAGTCAACCCAAACGGCATAACCAAGAATTCATAATGACCATACCGAGTGCGAAAGGCAGTCTTCGGAATATCCTCCGATCGAATCTTCAACTAATGGTATCCACTCCTCAAATCAAGCTTGGAAAACACAACGGATCCTTGAAGTTGATCAAACAAATCATCAATGTGAGGTAGAGGATACTTGTTCTTCACTGTAACCTGATTCAATTTCCGGTAATCGATACACAATCTCAAAGAGCCATCTTTCTTTCACACAAATAAAACCGGTGCTCCCCACGGGGAAACACTAGGGCGGATAAACCCTCGATCAAGCAACTCTTGCAATTGAACCTTTAATTCCTTCAACTCTGCGGGAGCCAACCTATACGGTGCCTTCGAAATCGGAGCTGTACCCGGCAAAAGATCTACACAAAATTCTATCTCACGATCGGGAGGCGTATTATATTCAGAAGAGAAAACATCGGGAAATTCTCTAACTACCCGAACACTCTCTAAACTAGGGGATTCTTTCCTAGTATCAAGAACACTAGCCAAATACCCCTCACAACCACGGTGCAATAATTTTCTCGCTTTCACATAAGAAATGATACGAAAATTTCTACCAAAAGGCATAGCCTCAAAAGTAAACTTAGGCACATCAGGGATGGAAAAATTAACGACCTTTCTACGACAGTCAACAGAAGCATGAAACTTGCTCAACCAATCCATACCCAAAATAACATCAAAGTCCTGAATAGGAAGGACTACCAAGTCCGCACACAAGACATGACCACATATAAGCACGTCACAAGCACGGAAGACTCTATCGGTCACCAAACATTCTCCTATAGGGGTCGACACCTCTAGCACATAGGGCAAAGACTCAGATGCAGCATTCAGTAAAGAAGCAAATTGCACAGAAATGTATGAATGAGATGATCCTGGATCTACTAACGCTCGTGCGCTCACACTAGATATAGAAATAATACCTCCAATAACAGTGGGATCATCTGTGGCTTGTTGTTGATTCATTGCAAACACTTTCCCTTTGACCTTGGGCTTTCCCGTAGCGTCCCTTTTCTGACCCTGAGGAGCCCCAGCTCCTACCCCAGTTGGTTGAATTCTATTCCTCAGACAATCCTTCACATAATGCCCCATTTGACCACAATTGGTGCACTTGCCCTGTTTCTTCCAACAACGGTCCTCCGAATGACCTTCCCTTTGACAAAACGAACAAAGTCTCCTGTTTTGGTTCCCTTGGTTCCCGGAAGTAGTACCCGGGTTCCTTGGGATCGGTTGCCCTCGGAACTGAGATTGTCCCCAAAAGTTACCTCGGTTATCAGAACGGGATTGTGGCTTGCTTTGCCCTCCCGGCTTGCTCGGGTTAGCTACCTCGGTCTTCCTCTTATGTTCCCCAATATCTTGCTCTATAAGATAGGCACGGTCCACCGCATCTTGGAACGTCACAATCCTCTGGGCTATGAGCTGAGTACGGATAGAAGTCTTCAAACCCCGGATGAATCTCATAGCTTTCTGTTCTTCGATCCTCACAAGATAGTCACAATACCGGGCTAATTCTGTGAACTTAGCCGAGTACTGAGCTATAGAAAACGAACCTTGCTCCAAGTTGAGTAGCTCGATCTCCTTTCGGTTCTGGTCCACTACCGGGATGAAATGCTCTTTGAACTTCCGCACAAACAATTCCCATGCATAAACCGTGTGAGTGTCATCCCAACTAGCTTTAACTCCTTTCCACCAATGCTCGGCGGCACCCACAAGCTTATAAGCCGCAAACCGGACCCTATCCTCGTCCGTGCACCCAAACACATCATAGATTTTCTCCATTGACTCGATCCATAATTCGGCCTTCTTCACATCGGGCTCACCGTCAAACTCTCTTGGTTTTAATTTCAGAAACTGCTCCAAACCGTAACGTGGAGGTGGCACATGCTCCTCTCTTGGCCCTTGGTCATGAATAGCCTTCATGGCCGCCTCAAACATGCCTTGGAACATGGAACGGTTCTCTTCCCGAAGATCATTCTGATTCTGAGCCCCACTAGAACCTTCACCTGTTCTTCTTCTAGCCATTGGAAACAATTACCTGCATAAAACATCAACCGTTACTCACTCCGAACACAACTACCCACCTAGGTCATACTAGTCCACCTAGACTTATACTTAGAGCCAAACCATAGCTCTGATACCAACTGTCGCGACCCCGAACCCCGCGGGCCCGAGATCGCGAGCTGGACGTCGACTTAAACTGTTGGGTTTCGTAGTAACATGCGCAGCGGAATTTAGCATTTAAAATTTTGAAACCCAAAGCCCATAGATCCGTTCATATGATTAAATCAAATACAATAACATGAATATAGTATAAGACTAACCCTTGATGGCTATTAAATTTTCTCTTGGTCTTTGGTGGAGATTTGAAGACTTGATCACGATCACAAAGCTTGAACACGAACTTTAAAGATGATGATTTTCACCCTCTAGCGGTATCCACACTTCGAACGAATATCAAAGGAACTTCTTTGATCTTGGTTGCTAGACCAAATTGGGAAACACGTTTTCACAATGAATTTGAACTATATGGAATTTTCTCTCTTGTGTATTATTTTGTTCTTTGACCAAGGATGTCTTAGAACAAAGTAAAACCTCTCTCAAACTCTTTGGAGAATCATAAAAGGCTATCACTGAAGTTCTGGCCGAACTCATCCTTTTATACACAAGCAAGACCTATTCCAAATAGGAATCTTGTGTCAAAAGACATTCCAAATCGAATTAGGAAAGTGCCAGCCGACAGTACTGTGCGGCCACCCAGAATACACTGTGCGGTCGCACATTTATCTGAAACAAACTGGTACAAATCTGAGCTAAGGGTGCGGCCGCCCAGTCCACACTGTGCGGTCGCCCACTTCCCCAGAATGTCCAGAATTTCCAAAATTCCAATTTAGTCCTTTTAAAGATTCGTTCTATTGTGTGTGACCCTCTAGGATTATACTAAGTTGGCAATGGGTTCAAACATGAAACCATAAGATATGATTAGGTTCTAGCAAACCGTCATACCTACCCAAATAGTATAACTAGATACAAGTTCGCATTCCTTTAGAATATGTCATAATCCCTTTATCCTCGACGTCATTGAACACAAGTCATGGTCAAACAGTCAACTTGTTTTGTTCAATACTTTCTCGATTCCGAATATGTTGATAATCCAAATGCCATTGATCCAATCAATTCATTTGAGTCCGGCCGAACATTTCATCAACACCATTCATACGAGAGGCCCAAGCTTGACATCTCTCCGAAGAGGGACAAATCCATTTAGCTTATTATTCTTCCCTACGTGAATCCGATTATGCCAATCATACCCATTATAACTTCCCGGTTAAAGGTAGCGTTTGAATATGTCAAACATAATGTTCATCAAGTGGAAGACTATAATAACTTCATGTCTAAGGATTCAAATGACATAACGAATATGAGATATATGTTCGACATAGACCATGACATAAATCTCATACAGCGGGTCATGTCCAGTACCTTGTTCCAAACAAGTACCCATAAATCTAACATGATCATCGCATGATCATTTAGCCTTTATACTAGTGCTTAACAAGTACTAGGGACGGAGATTTTTATAAGTAAACATGAGCAATAATAATAATCAAAACATCTCTTTATTGATATGAAATAAATGATAACAATTACAACGTTTATTAAACGTGCCTAGGGCACCACTACCAACAATCTCCCACTTGCCCTAGGCCCAATCTCTCATGTATCTAATACCCATGGACCTAACATGACCATCATGTTTAGCTTGTGGAAGTCCCTTTGTCAGCGGGTCCGCAACATTGTCATCAGTAGGTACTCTGCATATATTTACGCCTCCCCTATCAACGATCTCTCGAATGATATGAAAACGCCTAAGTATGTGTTTGGATTTCTGATGTGCTCTTGGTTCCTTTGCTTGAGCAATAGCACCATTATTGTCGCAATAAAGGTATATTGGATTAGCAATACTAGGAACCACTTCAAGTTCAGTTATGAACTTCTTAATCCAAACAGCTTCCTTTGCAGCATCCGATGCAGCAATATACTCAGCTTATGTTGTAGAATCAGCGGTTGTACTTTTCTTGGAACTCTTCCAGCTTACAGCTCCACCATTTAACATAAACACAAATCCCGATTGCGATCGGCTATCATCTTTGTCGGTTTGGAAGCTTGCATCCGTGTAAGCATTTACAACGAGATCATCTTCCATTCCTCCATAGACCAAAAACGAGTCTTTAGTTCTTCTCAAGTACTTAAGAATCGCTTTTACAGCTATCCAGTGATTTTCGCCAGGGTCGGATTGGTATCTACTTGTCATGCTTAAAGCATAAGATACATCCGGCCTAGTACAAATCATGGCATACATGATGGACCCAATTGCCGAAGCATATGGAACATCATTAATTTTCTCACGCTCATCGTTTGTCTTAGGACATTGAGTCTTGCTTAGAGAAACTCCATGTAACACGGGCAAGGTGCCTCTCTTAGAATTTTCCATACGGAATCTTCTAATGACCTTGTCAATGTATGTACTTTGGCATAAACCAAGTAGCCTCCTTGATCTATCTCTATAGATCTTAATGCCAAGAATATATGCGGCTTCACCCATATCTTTCATTGCGAAGCACTTTCCTAACCAAGTCTTCACAGATTGAAGTGTAGGAATGTCGTTTCCAATGAGCAATATGTCATCCACATATAAAATAAGGAATAGCACTATGCTCCCACTAATCTTCTTGTATACACAAGGCTCATCTTCGTTCTTGATGAAACCAAACTCTTTGACCGATTCATCAAAACGGAGATTCCAACTCCTAGAAGCTTGCTTCAATCCATAGATGGATCTTTGCAATTTCCATACCTTAGAATCTTGTTCAAAACCTTCTGGTTGTGTCATATACACATCCTCTTGGAGTTTTCCATTCAGGAAAGCGGTTTTGACGTCCATTTGCCATATTTCATAGTCATGATATGCGGCAATGGCAAGCAAAATTCTTATAGACTTGATCATTGCTACGGGTGAAAAGGTCTCATCATAGTCAATACCATGAACTTGCCTATAACCTTTCGCTAGAAGTCTAGCTTTGTAAGTATGCACCTTCCCATCCATGTCAGTCTTCTTCTTGAAGACCCATTTGCATCCTATGGTTTTTACACCTTCGGGTGCATCAATCAAATTCCAAACTTGATTGTCTTGCATGGATTGCAATTCGGATTCCATGGCTCCAAGCCACTTGTCCGAATCAGGAGAAGACATCGCCTCTTGGTAGGTTGACGGTTCATCATTCTCAATGATTTCTACCTCATTACTATCCGTTACGAGAAATCCATATCTCTCGGGCTCGGATCGTAACCTACTAGATCTGCGAGTTGCTTGTGTATTTTGAACAGGTTCCACAACTCCTTGTGGTTCTTGTTCTTGTTCCACTATTGGTTCAATGTTATTTTCTGGGTCTCGAATTTCTTCAAGATTTATTTTACTCCCACTGATTTCTTTGGAGAGAAACTCTTTCTCTAGAAAGACACCAGTTCGGGCAACAAACACTTTGTTGTCCTCACGGTTGTAAAAGTAATATCCTCTAGTTTCCTTAGGATATCCCACGAAAATACATTTATCAGATTTGTGTGCAAGTTTGTCTGAGACAAGTCTTTTGACAAAAGCTTCACAACCCCAAATCTTCATGAAAGATAGACAAGGCTTCTTTCCGCTCCACATCTCATATGGAGTCTTTTGAACCGATTTAGTTGGAACACGATTTAGTGTGAAAGCAACGGTTTCTAGGGCATAACCCCAAAAGGATATTGGAAGATCAACTTGACTCATCATTGATCGAACCATGTCTAACAAAGTCCGATTCCTCCTCTCGGATACACCATTCCATTGTGGTGTTCCAGGTGGAGTCAATTGTGAAACTATTCCACAATTCTTTAGATGATCATCAAATTCTTGACTTAAGTATTCTCCACCTCGATCTGATCGAAGTGCTTTTATACTTTTGCCAAGTTGTTTTTCTACTTCATTTTGAAATATTCTAAATATCTCAAATGCTTCACTTTTATGTTTCATTAGGTAAACATACCCAAATCTACTATAATCATCAGTGAAGGTTATGAAGTATTGAAATCCTCCCCTAGCATTGCTACTTAATGGCCCGCATACATCGGAATGTATCAACCCCAATAAGTCGCTTGCCCTTTCACCCAACTTGGTAAAAGGTGTCTTAGTCATTTTTCCAAGAAGACACGACTCACAAGTATCATATGACTCGAGGTCACATGAACCTAAAAGTCCGTCCCCATGGAGTTTTGAGATACGCTTCTCATTAATATGACCAAGACGGCAATGCCATAAATAGGTATGATTTACATCATTAGGTTTAGATTTCTTATTTACATGATAGACATTGTCATTATTTTCATTCTTGACATCCAAGATATAAAGGCCATTAAATGAATTAGCAATACCATAAAGCACATCATTTAAATAAATAGAAAATTTCTTATTCTCAATAAGAAACTTAAAACCTTCATTATCCAAACAAGAAATTGAAATAATATTTCTGCTTAAATCCGGAACATAATAACAATTGTTCAAAACAAGAATTAATCCGGAAGGTAAAGTGACTTCATAAGTCCCTACGGCTAATGCAGCAACTCTTGCTCCATTCCCCACACGTAGATCTACTTCACCTTCTTTAAGCAGTCTCCTATTCTTTAGTCCCTGCACATTTAGACAAATGTGAGAACCACATCCGGTATCCAATACCCAAGAATCAGTGGTAGAAAGGAGAATATCTATCATATAGATACCTGAAGTCGACGCAGCCTTACTGCTCTTCTTCTTCTTTTGCTCTTCCAAGAAAGCCTTGCAATTACGTTTCCAATGACCAATTTCTTGACAATGGAAACAGATTGCATCCTTTTGTGAATCGGGTTTTGCCTCAGAAGCCTTGGCAACCTTTGCCTTGCTTATTTTGGGTTTGATAACTTTCTTACCCTTTCCTTTGGCATTAGCCTTCTTCCCATCATGAACCAAGAGCACGGGAGAACCTTTCTCCACAATTTTCATCTCTGCAGTTTTGAGCATCCCATGCAACTCAGAGATATTCTTATCCATTCCATGCATGTTATAATTCATTACAAACTGATTATAACTTTTAGGCAATGAATTAAGAATGAGATCCGTGGCTAGCTCCAATGGGATTGGATAGCCAAGTTTCTCAAGGTGCTCTACATAACCTTTCATTTTAAGAAAGTGAGGACTCACTTGTTGCCCTTCATTCATTTTACAAGTAGTGAATGCAACAATGGTCTTGTACCTCTCTTGCCTAGCTTGCTCTTGAAACATGGTTCTCAACTCCACGCCTATCTCATAGGCTTCCAAATGTTCCAAAACTTTGTTGGAGTTTTGAACACATAGCAGCAAGCATGAGACAACTTACATCTCTAGAATCATTACGATGTTTCATGTAATTGTCTCTTTCTACCCTAGGGGCAGTAGGCGGTGGTTCAGCGGGGAGAGGCCCATCGAGAATGTACAACTTATCTTCTTGCCTAAGAACAATTCTTATGCTACGGATCCAATCCATAAAGTTGGTACCATTCTCTTCGAGCTTATCCTTCTCAAGGATCGATCGCAACGACATTGATTGAGTGTTATTAGTCATTATCTACAAATATGCAAAATTTCCAAAATTTAATAAGTACCAATTTTTTATTAAAAAAATAAATAATGTATTTTTTTAAATGAAAATACTCCCATTAAATTATATAACCTTCATATACATCCAATGCATAATATAATTTAATTGGGCTAAGATCCAACTTTAATTTAACATTTGAGTCCACGGAGGCGGACCGCTCAAAACTAAATTAATTAGGTAGACAATCATGTCAATCATATCCCATATGATTCTTAGATCCTTTTATGAGATTCTTTGAGAAATCCAATTTCAAAAAGCATGTTTAATCTCATCTTTTGCCTAGGCCCAAAACTGTTTTGACGCCTAATTAAGTCCAACCATTTTAAACGCATAGGAACCATTCAATTTAATGCACCTTGCGGAGGCAAGCCCACATTAAATTAATGAACCTCATCTTGCTCATACATGAATAAGATTAATGCACCTCGCGGAGGCGAACCCACATCAAGATTACCCATGCATAAACAAGTGTTTCAATCATGGCATGGCAAAGAAGGACTTAAAACTTTATTTGAAAGTTCATCACATATAGCATATAACACATTTATGAGCACATAATATAAACATGTTACACATCAAGTTTAGCCACTAAATTAATCTCCATTAATTTAAGCATGATATTTATGTGTCATTGGTTTCTCTATAATTATGAGGATGAGACTATTTCAACTTTGGTTATTATCTCCAAATCAAGACAACAAGAAGTGCGGTCGAACTAAGCCATTAGGCAACCACAATCCCGCACTAATTCAAGAAACCAAGAAAGTAGTCCATGTGGCCGAAACTAAGCAATAGATGGTCTCGATGAACGTAGGCCAATTGCATTCACAATTCCACATGGATCTCCAATCATTGAATCAAGAACTTTGCTTCTCAATTTTAGCAATTATGAACTCTTCATAATTCTAACTTCGTTTTATCTTTGAAACTTTGATTGCGATCAAGTTTGGGAAACACAATCTCGATGAACGCAGATTAGCCATCCAAACCTTGAACCAATCTTAGAATCACAAGACTAAAACAAATAGGAAAATCAAACCCCAAAATCCACACACAAACCAACTACCCAAAACCCATTCCAGATCAGCAAGTTTGGACTGGTTCTGTTACTGGTTTTGTTGAATTTTTCAAAAATTCCAGATTCTATTTTTTTTTACCAAAATCAGACCTTCTGATCCCTTTGTGCGGCCGCTCAAAAAGATCTGTGCGGTCGCCCAAAAAATGTGCGGCCGCCCAGAATCTTCTGTGCGGTCGCCCATGGCCATCAGAAGGTGCAGAATTTTCAAGTTCGAAAATTGTCTCAAAATCGTTTTTCCCCGATTATTAAAACTTTGATCCAATCAAAAATTAATAATCAACAATTCTGAATCAATCACAATTTATTTATTGCGATTGAATCGTGCGATTAAAGTTGCAAAACAATAAACCACATAAAATCACATAACACATAAACGTCATATATTCCAATATTCACATCATGCAAGGCACATAAACAATTTACATACACATAACATGATCTAGGTATTGAAATAATCAACATGAACGGGGCTCTGATACCACTGTTGGGTTTCGTAGTAACATGCGCAGCGGAATTTAGCATTTAAAATTTTGAAACCCAAAGCCCATAGATCCGTTCATATGATTAAATCAAATACAATAACATGAGTATAGGATAAGACTAACCCTTGATGGCTATTAAATTTTCTCTTGGTCTTTGGTGGAGATTTGAAGACTTGATCACGATCACAAAGCTTGAACACGAACTTTGAAGTGATGATTTTCACCCTCTAGCGGTATCCACACTTCGAACGAATATCAAAGGAACTTCTTTGATCTTGGTTGCTAGACCAAATTGTGAAACACGTTTTCACAATGAATTTGAACTATATGGAATTTTCTCTCTTGTGTATTATTTTGTTCTTTGACCAAGGATGTCTTAGAACAAAGTAAAACCTCTCTCAAACTCTTTGGAGACTCACAAAAGGCTATCACTGAAGTTCCGGCCGAACTCATCCTTTTATACACAAGCAAGACCTATTCCAAATAGGAATCTTGTGTCAAAAGACATTCCAAATCGAATTAGGAAAGTGCCAGCCGACAGTACTGTGCGGCCGCCCAGAATACACTGTGCGGTCGCACATTTATCTGAAACAAACTGGCACAAATCTGAGCTAAGTGTGCGGCCGCCCAGTCCACACTGTGCGGTCGCCCACTCCCCCAGAATGTCCAGAATTTCCAAAATTCCAATTTAGTCCTTTTAAAGATTCGTTCTATTGTGTGTGACCCTCTAGGATTATACTAAGTTGGCAATGGGTTCAAACATGAAACCATAAGATATGATTAAGTTCTAGCAAACCGTCATACCTACCCAAATAGTATAACTAGATACAAGTTCGCATTCCTTTAGAATATGTCATAATCCCTTTATCCTCGACGTCATTGAACACAAGTCATGGTCAAACAGTCAACTTGTTTTGTTCAATACTTTCTCGATTCCGAATATGTTGATAATCCAAATGTCATTGATCCAATCAATTCATTTGAGTCCAGCCGAACATTTCATCAACACCATTCATACGAGAGGCCCAAGCTTGACATCTCTCCGAAGAAGGACAAATCCATTTAGCTTATTATTCTTCCCTACGTGAATCCGATTATGCCAATCATACCCATTATAACTTCCCGGTTAAAGGTAGCGTTTGAATATGTCAAACATAATGTTCATCAAGTGGAAGACTATAATAACTTCATGTCTAAGGATTCAAATGACATAACTAATATGAGATATATGTTCGACATAGACCATGACATAAATCTCATACAGCGGGTCATGTCCAGTACCTTGTTCCAAACAAGTACCCATAAATCTAACATGATCATCGCATGATCATTTAGCCTTTATACTAGTGCTTAACAAGTACTAGGGACGGAGATTTTTATAAGTAAACATGAACAATAATAATAATCAAAACATCTCTTTATTGATATGAAATAAATGATAACAATTACAACGTTTATTAAACGTGCCTAGGGCACCACTACCAACATAAACACCTGCTGTCAACCCCATAAACCAAATACCAGGCATAACCTTGTGATAAAAAAAAATTTAGACTTTAATGCATAAATAGCATGAATGCTAAACACATATATCTACCATGCTTAATTAAAGCACACTAGCATATAAAACTCCACCACAATAATATCAAAATCTTGCTATGGCAAAATAACTAAACCAGCAAGTAAAACATGCTCAGAAATTTGCACATCACAAGTGCGCAACACTCTATCAATCACCAAACACTCCCCCTTAGGATAGACACCTTTAACACCTAAGGTAGAGACTCAGGAGACTCATGTAATCGAGAAGCAAAATGCACAGACACATAAGAATGCAAAGAGCCAGGGTCTATAAGTGTATGTGCTCTCAAACTAGACATAGAAATTATACCTCCAATCACATTAGAAGGATCTGAAATCTGTTGTTGATTGATGGCAGAAACACTACCTTGTACCTTAAGCTTCCTTGAAGAATCCCTCTTCTGGCCCTAAGAAGACCCAATTACACTTCCCGATAACTGATTCTTAAATCTAGAGCAATTCCTCTGAATAGTGACCCAACTGACCACATCTCATACATTTGCCTTGCTTCTTCCAACATCTATCTTCTAAATGCCCTTCCTTCCGACAATAGCTACATACTCGTTTGCCTTGAGTTCTTCTATTCTGTGGTCCTTGAAAAGATTCCTTAGCTTGCAAAGATGTCCCTTGGTATTCTTTACTATTACCACGCTGAGGTTGTGGTTTTAACTGTCCTCCTTGTTTTGTCACATCTGAGGCTTCAACCTTGCTTTTATGCTCAACTATATCGTCAATTTTTTTCATTACAGTTTCAAACAACCTTGGAACATTGTTCGAACCTCTTCTCTAGCATTACCCAGCCCTGAAGGCCCCGACTGATCACCCTCTGTTCCAACCATCTTCAGTGATTACCTGCATAAAACACTCAACGTTACTCACTCTCTACCCAACTACCGTCATTCTAGACCATCTACAACCTAGCTCTGATACCAAACTGTCGCGCCCCAGACCTGTGGTCCTACTTGGCCCCACGCTCGGGACACGATTGGAAGACGTCATAAAACACTTTTAGAATATTTTTTCGAAATATACTTTCATAAAGTTTAACATAATCCACACTTGAAGTTCAAATACTTCCACTAACTTTCAACCAAACTTTTCAAACCACTTTCACAAACGAAAGTATTTAGCCCGAAGGCTTACAAACTTTTATACAAATGTACAAACACCGACATTATCCAAAATATAGGTGTTACAAGATGATAAAGTCAATGAAACTCTACCCAAAAGGTATTACATCTATGTAATGTAACCTTTACAAAACAAATCCCAACTCTTACCATTTTAACGTCCTTCCGTGCCAAAATGTCCTATTCCCTGGACTCGCCTTTATCTAAAACAGTAAACAAATAAAGGGTGAGAATGAATCTCAGTAAGCTACTAAAATGCAACTACGTTACATGCTGATATGATAATCATAAAGAAACAATATCAACAATTAATCATATAGCATATAGCACATAACATGAGAGGCTCCCTATCGCCAACCGTCCCATACCGGTTGGAAATAACGACCAACTCATCATACAACACATAGTGTAGGAGTAAACACTCCTACGAGAATACCAAGCCAAGGTTTACCGAAATAACATAACCATCTGAGAATACCATCTGAGAAAACCAATTGAGAAAACCATCTGAGCAGCATAAATAGCTGAAGTCGGGATCCCGAAAACCAAACCATAACCAATAGAACCAAAGTAACCAGAGAGGGAAATATGACACAAACTCATAACCCAAATGCTCACCAAAGGGAGCGATTCATCCCATCCAAGGCCAATCTGGACTGGGGAAACAGAGAAGGCACAGTGGACACCTTATAGTGAACTTGGCTTGTGTGCCACTATAATTCTCCCACCTCCTGACACAAGGTACCAATGGAAAACCTTATAGTGAACATACTTGTACCACTATAATTCTCCCATTGCTTGACACCACAACAAGAACAGCTGGACTTTCCACAAGAAGCACAGTAATAAATACTTGCTAAACAACAACAACCGGGGCAATGATTCTAAAATAAGGAATCAAGCCAAACACATCACAAAGATGAACCAATCCAAACCACATTAAAAGATGTTCAACAATACCCCATGTAACACTAATTCATATTCCCTAACACATTTGTTCACAAAGGAACCAATTTCAAACACTAGGGTGTTCCACAACAACCCTCTAGGTACTCTAGGATATCACCTAAGACCTAGACCAAGATTTAACTCTAATTCACTTGGATTTAAACAACTCAAACTTTTCAGCAGCCCTGCGCGGTCACCTACACCAGACTGTGCGGCCGCCCAAAACACTCTGTCTCAAGACAAAAAATCTTCCAGATAAGTGTGCGGCCGCACGTCCTATTTGGGCGGCCGCCCAACACACCCGTCAGGCCAAAACTTGAACAAACTATACTCCTTTCGTTCCACTGTTCCACAAGTATAAATATAATTTCTCTAATATACTAGTATACTCATTTAAGGATACTTTCATACATTTCCCCGTCCCAAGAATAATAGTATAATTTTTATAATATACTTATTTAACATTTAACTCAAGTTAATATTTTACCGTCCCACAAGTAGGAGTATACTTTCAAACACTTATACTAATATTCTCATGATATAAACATACTCCATATACATCCTAGCATACAAACCAAGTCACTTACCCAGTATAATTATACTCCCTTTGTCACAAATAAACAAGTATCACAAATAAATTCTTTTCACAATAATTTCACCACATATCACACATATAGCAAATATATGACCATTTTACAATTTAAGGGGAATTAGTAACTTACCTATTTCCGAAAAAAGTATCGCAGAAATATGTTTTGTTCGGGTAGAAATGACCTTCTCAACGCCCTGATCATTTTTATATAATTAGTTTTTAAAACGGATAAGTAAATAAAAAGATATAAAATCAAAATGAAATGAACTTACCTTTTCTTTTTTGAACCAGAGAAAAATCAGTTGGGAATATGTATGTGAACGCAGAGAGGGAGAATGGTGAGGATAAGTATATAAAGATTTTTATAAAATTTTCACTTTGGTCCCTCTACTTTCATTTTGAGCAAATAAGCCCCTGAACTTTAAAGTTACACTTTGGACCCTAAAGTTTCAACTAACTCATTTATTCCTTTTAACAAAATTTTTACTAACACTTTAACTACCACATATGCTCAAATAATATATGCAAGTCATAAACATATTTTCTAACACATAAAATGCACATAAAAGTTCCATTTCAAGTTAAGAAAATTAGGGTGGTTTTGAGGTCGTTACAATCAAACTTATCAATCTTCGGCATTTTGAACCTGTGAGGGAGGGGAACAATTTTATCGGGATCGGTGATTCCCGAGGTGGACTTCTTCTCGTTCATCCCCTTCTTCTCGTTCATCCCCTCAAACCTTTCTTCCATTTGTTTCAACAGTTCCACCAACCATCCCTTTTGAGGGTCCACATGCGGGCTAGAATTGATGGATCCCATGGTTTGGGTTGTTACTCGCATTATGGTCGGAGGCACAGTGGTGGAGGGTACTACCGGGGGAAGGCTTTGAGGTGGTGCATGGGTGTAAACAAACCCATATCCCGGATTATTTGCTGGGATGTATGATGGGATGGCTTCAGGGGTTTGTGCTACCAGGTAGTGAAATGGGTACGGCACCCCTTGGGATGAGGTGGGCAAAGCTGAAGGTGGTAACCCGGCGGTGGCCGGGGCTAAAGGTGTTCGTTTTGTCGGGATCGGACCATATGGGTTGAATCCGGGCGGACACATGGGAGATCCTTCCGGCGGGAAGAAAGGAACCTGGGTGGTAGGCATACTTTGGTGGATGGTGGTTTGGAATGCGGGACGTGAGGTCGCCACATTAGGGTAAGTTTGGGAAGGGGGAACTCGGTTATAACCCTGGGGTCGTACATTTTCAACCTCCTCTTCCTCCGTGATTTCTACAAAACCTCCATCATTCTCAAATACGACGGCTATCCCCCTCTGTCTCATGGCTTCCACAACCCTATTCTGCATATCTTCCTGATGTTTTCTGACACTTTCTTCCCTGGCCTTGGCGGCCTCTAGAGCTTGTACCAACTCTTCCCTGGTGAGACCATTAGGATCGACTGTGTTGTCACCCCCACTACTACTTCCTGCCGGACTAGTCATTCGAAGAAGTCTGAGTGAAGCTGCTGATGAACTGTCAGACTCGGCACTAACCAGACGACGACCCGGAACCCTGACCCACTTCTTAAGAGCTGCGGAGGAGAAGGAGGTCCATTTCAGACTCAGGTACCTAGTAGGGCTAGTGTTTGGGGAGAGGCTTAGGCTCATGCAACATGAAATTTTACTGTCTTTATTTATCATATATTTTTTGTTCCTGTTTACTTAAAACGCATTTTATTCCTAATTGGTTGGAAAAGATTTCTCTTCTTTTTCGCAGCTAATCTAAATCCTGGATCAATGGAGGCCATCACTACGCATATAGACCCCTCGTTTTTCACCTGTATTGCACACTCCCAAGGGTGGACTATCCCGGGCGAGGGTCCTATAGGGCACGCAGCATCCACCGACCGAAAGAAGCCAAACCTAGGGTCTAGTACGTCAAAAAGTTCCAATGCACGGGCCATTCTTATCATAATTAAGCCCCGACTAAGGTCAAGATTGACTTACGCTTTATCGAAATTCTGATATGACCTCGTTTAACGAGGGGTCTCGGACCTTAGCCTTGGGCTTAAAGATGATTAGGACGGGTCAAGCATTAGAGCTTAATGACGCGGAGTCATCCTATCCTTAATACATGACTTCGGTTAATTATGGTTGGAATTAACGCATAAGTCAAGGAGTCACGACTCAGGCGTTAACTTGGCCATAATTAGCGTTTGGACATGTATTAGGGACGTGATGATGTGGGCTAGACCAAAAACCAACCAAGGTCACGGTATTTGTGTGTCACGGACAAGTGTGGTTTACTCGGCTCGGAAGGGGAGGTGGAATGGACCCGTGCGCGCGAGACTGGCTTAAGAGCACCAATCAAGCTGCATCGTGGCATCCATCCCGGGTTTAAAGGGTTTTTGGAACGTGCACAAGTTCGAGTGCGCGTTTTGGGAAGCCTTCTATGTTCCCTTTTGAGTCAAAATAGAAATTTTCAATGCGTTTTAATATCATGAGCATGAGCAAGAGTATATGCAAAACATGGACAAACAATTTAAACAAGTAATTTGCACAAGTAATCAAGCAAAGATATGAACAAGCGAGAGTCAAAATTTGTACATGGAAAGGTTGTGCACAATCAAAGATTTTTGAAACCAAAATTTTACAACAAGAACAACCTTTTGAAAATTATTTGTACAAAAAGATTATGCACAACAAAAGAATTTGAGAAACCAAAATTATTATAAAAAAGGGGTAATGCACAATGAGGCTTTGAAAACCCAATTTTATGTCCAAAACGTTTGTGCATTAGCAAGCTTTGAAAATTCATTTTTGGCTAAGAAAAAGGAGGTAAATGTGCACAAGTAGAGGCTGTAAATGGAACCTGGATAAGAAGAAGCAAGGGGGACCATCAGAATGTTTCTGCCCTGCACAAAATTATTAACTTGAAACATTCTGTGGGCCCGGCAAAACCAGCCGTACGGCTAGGGATGGAGTTCCATTATTTTTGCAAATTTTTCAGCTTCTGATCATCAAGCCCCAATCTATGGCAATCTCAGAACAGTTTCATTCCCAGAAATCAAAACAAAAACATAAATTATACACAAAAATGCACAAAGTCAACAAACGGGGATGGGAGTTTGACCCACACAAAAGTGTCCCCAAAGCTTCTAAAGAGAAGTTTGAAACACTTTATTCCCTAGCGGAGTCGCCACTATGAGGATCCCCCCTCGGGGCGAAACAAGTTCGTTCGAGGAAGAAAAACCAAACACGTGTAACTTAACAAACTTAACGGAGTCGCGACATTTGTTAACTTTTAACCCAACAAATGAAAATGGTTAGAGATTTATGAGTTCGAAGGTCAGGTTACGGCTTGGGAAGAGTTTTACGTCACCCAAGCTGCCTCGGACAAAGCCGAGTCTCCCTTGTGCTTGTTAACGAAAAGTGCATGTCTGTGTGTGTATTTAACAAAAAAAACTGCGAAGTTAACTGATTATCGATTTTAACAGAACAACCGGGGTTCATTTGCACAGATCTTGACAGAACAAGACAGAAAAGAAAAATTGTACCTCTGACCTAACTTAGCCGTACGTCTATACAAGGTCTTCCCGGGGATTTTTACAGTTTGTCCAGAAAATGTCCAGTTTCAGGTAGAAACAGAGCATTCTGCTGAAATTGGACTGAACTGTTTATTTTCAGTTTGCATTTTAACAAACAAGCTTTGATTGACATCATTCCTATGCTCATTAATCACTAAATGGACCCCAAATACATGGACTTGGGTGTGATTGAGGCAATCATTGGAAAAAAATTAGAAAAGGTGATGAAAGTGGCTTTTGAGCCAAGATGGTCATTTTGATGAGTAAAGATGCAAACTTTACCATCAAAATGGGATCTTCATCAAGATTAAACCTTTAGGGACAACAAAATGACATAAAGATTGAATCTTTATGACCCAAATGTGGGATTTTAGGCTAAATCAAGGTTGGGATGATAAAGATTGGAACTTTATCACCCAACATGATCATCATGGCCAAATATGAAAATCTTGACATAAAGATGCATGCTTTCACCATAAAAATGGATCATCAAGCTATTTAAAGACAAGAATTCAACAAATCATGATCTTCTTTAGGTTTTAACCCTTTATCACATACATGGATGTGAAGGCACCTTGAATCATCTCATGGTTTGGTTCCAAGATACATATAACAAGAATATAAGGTGCTTGAAAGGATAAGACTTGCAATATAAAGGTGCTTGAAAAGGGCAAGGCTTAAAATGCAAGTAAATAAATAACATGAACAAGAACAAAAGAGTTTGAGATGGAGAGAAGATGGGGAGAAGGATGCTTCACCTATGGTGGTTATGGCCTATCTTCCTCTCTTTTTGTAAGGATCCCGCCCCAAAAAACACGAGCACGTTTCAAGGGCGAAATACCAAACGCGGGAACCGGACCAATTTAACGGAGTCGCCACATTTTGTTAATTTTAAACCCAACAAAATGACAAAGGTTTGAGTTTAAAGGTTTGGAGATCAGGTTACAACTTGGGAAGAGTTTTTACGTCCTCCCAAGTTGCCTCGGACAAAGCCGAGTCTCCCTTGTTAGTTAACAAAAGTGCATGTGTGTGTGTGTTTTAACGGAAAATCTTTGTTTTAACTTTTTATTTATCTTTTCAACTGAAAAAGGGTTTGTTTGACAAGAAAACAGAAGACAGAAGGGCAAAATGGTCAATCTCCCCATACGGCCAAAGTAGCCGTACGGATGGGGAGACCACTCCTGGGATTTTACAGTTTGTTCAAGCAACAGTCCAGTTTCAGGCAGAAACAGAGCATTCTGCTAGAACTGGACCAAACTGTTCTGATTCCAGTTTGTTATTCCAACACAAAACAACATTAACAACTCATTCCTATGCCATTTGATAATCAAAGAACCTCCCAAAACAATAGTTTGGGCATGATCAAAGGCAATCATGTGAGAAAAATGAAAAAGGTGGCCAATATGCCCTTTTGAGCCATAGTGACCATTTGATGAGTAAAGATTGAAATTTTACCATCAAAATGGCTTTTCTAGGCAAGATTAATCCTTTAGAGACAAGAACAAACCATAAAGATTGGATCTTTATTACCCAAACTTGGGAATTTTGGCTAGATCAAGGTGATGAGGATAAAGATTGAGACTTTATCCTCAACATGATCATCATAGCTTAAAATGAGCAAAATGAACAACAAGAGCATCATCCATGACAAGAATGTAAATGAACAATCAACAAGCCATGATCGAACTAGGTTTGAACCTCTTCCACACAAAGTATGGAGGGCACCTTTGTTCATCTCATGGCTTGGACTAGGAAATTTAAATAGTAATAGATATATATATATATTGCTTGAATGGACAAAACTTGCAAGAATGTAAAGATCAACAATAAATGACAAGATCAAAGATAAATAGAGTTCTTAGATGAAGAGAAGGGAGGGGGAGAAGGTGGCTTTACCTATCTTGGTTTAGGCCAATCTTCCTTTCTCTCTTTCACTCTTTCTTCACTCTTACTCACACTATTCTGAGGTGAATTCGACAGAGTAACCTTAATTCTAATGTTTCTCCCCCCCCCCTGAAATGATCAGCAAGGGGTTCTATTTATAGGGACTGAGGGTGCCCAAACCAGCCGTACGGCTAGGCCCCTCTAGTACCGAAAGCATCCGTACGGCTCAGCCTGGCGAGCTTCTGGATTTTTCCAATTTTATACCAGAGTAGTCCTGGAATTTATAGCTTATCCTAGGGAGGTCCTGGCCTATCAGCTTATCCCTGAAACGGTGCTAAGGCTACCTGTCACGCACCCTAAAAAAATAGGCCCCTAATTTAATACATATTTGGGCGTAAATAATGTCCACATGACATCACAACCTTCAAAACCTTTGACAAAAAAAAAAAAAAAAATCTTTTCTTTTAACTAAACAAAATAACAACCAAGAGTTACACAACTCTTGAACCACACATCAAAACAACAACAACTACTAGAACATCAAGAGTTTAAAGAAACTCTTGTACCACCATATACAACTCCATATACTTAATTAGGAGTTTACTAACATAATACAATACCTAGCCATACATATGACCTTACACAAACACATACATAAACTTTCCATTCTAAAATAAAATAGGTCCAAGACCTATAATGACTACCCCAAATTGTTTTTCCCTTTCTATCCTCACTTGACATTTTCCTGACTTTGATATTAAGTCTACCTGTTTCAACATTGAAACAAATAAAAATGAGTATAACTCAGTAAGAAAACCCAAAAGATATAAGTGAGGAAGCATACAATATATAAAACTAAATACAATTCATAAAATGAAATGTATTTAAAACTTATAAGAAATGTACCCAAATTATCATCGGATTTAAGCACAATAAGGTAAATGTTACCACTTTTGAAGTCTTATTCCTTTCCTCATTTTCAATTTCCTGTTCAACACAAAACAAAAACATATACCACTTCCAAATACCAATATACACAACTTCCCTTGAATAATCATAACATGTAGATCACAATTTATTCCCGACCAAGATACCTATACACTCACATCGATGTCACCACAATCAATATATATAGACACCACTTTTACTCATACACATATATGTGTTGTATAAGCAACACCCACTTTTTTCGATATACGATATTTGTATCTGTCCCTTGATAGTATGTATATATAAATATATATCTACTTATATCCCATTATCCATATAGTGAATCCCACATTGGATTTGTGTACATACTCATTTTCACATATATAGTGAATCACACATTGGATCCGTGTACATACTCATATCCATGCCAATATAACCTCTCCCGATGTTGCTAGGAGTACAATATAAGATGGTATTTGTTCCATCAATATTAATAATGAATCCCACATTGGATTCGTGTACATACTCATTTTCACATATATATACATATATATCAATATACACATATATACTTGTTCTTCTCTTAACATTGTTAAGAGTATATATCATAGGATGGTGCATGTTCCGTCATTTTAAACAACACTTATACTTGTATACCATTTCAGCACAAAGTATAACTTCGTAGTCTTATGTCACTTCCATTCCATAACCATAACCACTTATCATTAACTCATCTTATATCATAACTTAGATGAAGTTATGATTTATACTTGTACATTTGAAGTACTCACTTTGGATGGTGTAGGTTCCATCTCTATAACATTATACCAATCAACAATGTATCCTATAAAGGATACCACCATAGTTTACATATACTATAAACCAGAAGGTTTATACCAATTTGATACTTACTTTACTCAATTCATACAAGGATATCCCAAATTTTAGCATTGATACTCATAGTATCAATACCTCCCTAAGTTCACCACTTCACAAATTCAAGTTGTAGTTACTTAATACATTTCTTTTCCTTGGGTAAATTATCACCCAATATCATACCTTTATTTCAAGTAGAATATAGTACCATAACATTTCAGTGACCATTTACTTTTACAATCATCTAATCACTCTAAGACTAAATCAATTTTCTTTCATAAAAATACCCATAAATGGGTATTCCATCAAGCCATAACTCAAATCAATAATCTCCATAACTTTTACTTATGAGTTTACATAGTTGGTGTTAGGTCCTCTTTAGGCGAGGATATCAATATCATAATTCTCATTGTATATGGCCAGATAGTCAAAGCAAAAGTCGTGATTTTCAATCAAATCTCTAGTGCTAATTTATAAAGGCACAAGAGTTCAGAACAGATAACGAAACCGAACAATCGATAGACAGGGAATCAAAACTGAATCAAGATAATATTTCAAACAATACGATAGTCAACGATGATCTCTAATACCCACAAAGTGCACTAGAGAATTTCTAATCAAAGTGTTATTGATAACAATTCAATAACTCAAGAAAGAACGTAATGAGGGCGAAAACTAAGTTCATTTGTTTACGAAAATGAATCTAGGCTTAGCAAGTGACAAGTGACACTAGCAAGCAACAAACGGAACAAGAACTAATGGTACAATGAAAGGAGAAGAGACAAGATCCCTTACCTCATACGCTTATTAAATCCAAGTTTTAGACCCTCTGCTCCACTAATCAATTACTCACCATGAAATTTATCTAATATAATAAACACACATGAGAAATAAAGTTAACGACAATACAGAGTCAATTACATTCTCATTTTATCACACACACGCAAACACCAAAAGTATAAGACAGAAAATATGGAAATAACCAATAGAGATTCAGGTTTTGAAAATAAGTTCATTACAAAGGTCTCTGAATAATAGCCAGTTTAGACTCAAGAATCACCCGATTCGGAGTCCCGGTGAATTAATTACAAATTTATTAAAATTAACCGATATTCGAAACATCTACAATGAACTACTGTCAAAAACAGATTTTCTGGGAATGTAAAATTTGAACCTAGTCCCTAAAACCATCACCATTGCGTAAACCTCAGAAAATCATGCAAAATAGACTCAAGAATTTCCCAGTTTCGACTCCTAATGAATTAATTATGAATTATTCAAGTTTCAATCGACTTTCATTTCAAGATACCTACTGCTGTAACTAAAACAAGAATTCTGGATATTAAGGTAATTTTCTTGACTTTGAAACAACAATACTCAGAAAGTTCACAGAATGGTATACAATTTAGACTCCAAAATCATTTAATTCCGATTTAAAATGAGTAAGTTATGATCAATCGTATTTTGGGAAAATTTCTTATTCCACACAGGGTCTGAACTGAAATTTCATAAATTCACAGTGACCAAATTGTAAATCCGAAAATCAGTCATCTTCAACCCAAAACCCATCAACAGTATGTTCTCATGGCTGAATCAATTCCAAAGCAATTCAATTACCAACAATAACATATTCAAGTACTAAAACAATTTCACCCATGTTAGAAATTTCTAAATAGAATTCAAAGAGAATACATAACAGCACACACACACAAGTGTTATTTCTCCATAGCCATAAAATCTAAGCACCCACACATCAATACACAAATTCATACTTTAATTTAACTATCCATCTTGAAATATAAAAGCAATACTTACCAATTCCTTTGCTTGATTACTGCCTCCCTTCCTAAGTCTCATACTCCATTTTTTTCCCCCTTTTCTCTCTCTCTCTCTCTCTCTCTCTCTCTCTAGTTAGATATGATAGGGAAATAGTAAAACCCATTATGTTTACCCAAAATCAGTCAATGGGGCTGAAGTAGGAAGGATGCAACGTGTAGTTCGTCAACTTGGATGAGTCAAATGTTGATTTTTTAAAAAATAAAAAAAAATAAAAACACCTCATGCTAGGAGCTTGCTAAATTGCTGTCAACTAGAAAGGAGAGGAAATTCTATGGGTCCCACCACAATAAAATCCAAACAATTAAATTCTTCAACTCAATCCGTCCCTTATCTTTCTTTCCTCTATTTTCCATTTTATTTAATTGCATAAATCACTAATATTTTAATTCATTTTTTTGATTAAATGACCTACTTAATTTTGTTGGGATGTTACAATCTTCCCTCCTTAAAAGAATTCGTCCGCGATTTCAAAATATATCCATCTCATAACAATTGTTCTGCAATAATAGAGTCACCAAACAAAATTGAGAAATATTTCATCAACACTTTAGGTGGTTTCTACTGTCAAAATAATCACACAGGCATAATTAGATACCAAAATTCTTATGATAAAGATAGATAAGTTAGCAGTACATAAACATTAAAATCGAAGCAATCATCCGGACAATAACAAGCACAACCTATCCAATGTACCCAAAAGATATTGACAATATGAAGGTCAAGGAAAAGAACATGTTTTTATAGCTTTGCCAAATCAGTTTTACTCTATGAAACCCCAAAAGATTTCAACTGTTCAATTTCTATAAATATGAAAATAAAATTTCGGATTCAACATGTAACAATTCTAACACATTTCCAGGGCTGAATGGCTCATTACTTTATATAATTTCTTAAATTCGAATAAAAAGAAATAGTTAATTTAAGTAAGCCTCATGTAGCTGATGCACTAATGAGAGAAAAAATTTGTGCCCTTCCAATATTATAACATCGGATTCGGTTGAGAGGGTCACGCACGACTAAACCATAGTATAAATTAACAAATGTTCACCCTTAGAGATTAAAAGAAAAGTATGAATGCCAAATTTTCCTAAGCAAAACCACTGGTATACTAAGATGTATAAGGAGAAGATCATCATGAAGATCATCATACTAGTCTGACACAACTATACTAATTAATTTCATTGTAATATTTGTAAAACTACACTCCTGATCAAACAAATAACATATTAGCCGCACAAGTTTCAAATACATGTTCTGTTAAGAAGTTCATTAGTATTTTTATTTTATTATTATTATTATTTATTTATTTATTTTTCACTTGCCCAGAAAATATTTCTACTTGTATTCAATCTCTTTCTAATTACCAAATACCCGAATAACATACATGAATCAATTTTAGTAGCATAATCTTTTAGTAATGAAATGTTGTTTCAAAATTTACTTGCAATAGCTATGATAACTTAAAACGAATTAGTACTAATATTTTTATTCCGAAAACAATCACAAGTCAAAATAGTCAAAATAGTAAGATACTTACACTTACGATAGCACACAAAGTAATTCATATCCAATGAGACAATAAATCAAAACAGAACCATTCCATGGAAGCATTGCATCCTCATTACTTGTTCCATTTTCATATTGACTAGTTAATCAAATGATATCTTATTATGATTCGTCAAACTAGATTCAAATCTGCCTAGGTTGAGGGGGTAGGTCCAACTACATTATACCAACCTAGTCTTGATCGAACACTATTGGTAATCAATTTAGGGACCTTTCTGAATTAACTTCAATGGTTTCCGATTTATAAGTTCATACTAAAGACTTTTTTTATTTTTTTTCCACAAAACATAACTAACTACAAGTCTATCATAATTGAAAACATAAGACACACTATTAGCATAAACGATTCACATATTTACATCATAAGGTAGATGACTGAACAAGTCACACAGCTTTGCAAGTTTTCAAAAGTTTTGGCATATAAACCAATTACTAACTCGATTTCATACTTCTATCATTTCAAATAGGTAAGACTTAACTAATAGTAATAACGCGGAAAACATGTTTCATTTACTCATAGAGAGTCAAAAGTCAAACTTCATCATTCATAGTCGTATGACAAAAGAACAATTTCGTAGTAACATCTTAAGTATATCAATACCGATCCAATTGTTGTCAATACGTTTTATTGAATCACAAACTTAGCAATTTTAGTTAACCAAACTCGTACAATCACAATAGACCAGCATTTTCTTCTTCTTCTTCTTCTTCTTCTTCTTCTTCTTCTTCTTATTATTGTTATTATTATGTATTTTATAATAATTTATAATTGGTGTTTAGTAAGTTAAATTCTACGGAATATAAATTTGCGGAATTTATTCCTTTGAGGGAGTTATTACTTTCCTCAATTTTAGATACGTGGCGTTGTATCCAGATGTGTCTCAATAATTCGGATGAATTATTTTTAGAGAGGTTACTGGTTTCCAGCCTATATACCTTCATTAGGTTTGATAAAATCATAACCTAAAATTCTCTTTAAAGAATTTATTTGACAGCTAATAGTCAAATTATAAAGAGGACTTAATCCTGCTTGTTGTAATTCTTGAAAATCCCAATAAAGGAATTTTATAAGAATTTTATCTTGAGATTTGATAATCTCAGGAGTCTTTTGGAGTAAATAATTTAAATAAGTTAAATTATCTACATATCTCAAATTTTAGATTCAACAATACACCAAGGTGTATTATCATTTTTAGCATTTATGCTCATGATTTAATTTTCTATTTAACGGAAAATTTATAATTTTGTGTTTACAGGAATAGTGTCTTTAGTACTGAATTATGTAATCATGGATGAGATATTATGTATAAAAAGATGGTAAAAAGCTGTTATACCTTTCTTGAGTGTCTTCTTGTCAGTTCTGCCAATCCTTTGTCAACCTCTTGGCCTATTTCCCCTCAACGACCTTCTGTCTAAACTGGGTACTTCCGGGCACGGCTATTCAGACTATGGACTCCAGGCTTAAACTGAACACTAACTAATGTAGACAAACAAGGTATATAACAAGGCTTTTTATTCCAAACTTTTTAATACATAATCCTTCTCAGGCACACTTTTTTACATAATCTTTCCTATTCTACTATCCCTGTTTGGGATTTACTCACTCATGGATAATCGTTTTCTTCTCTCTTTTTCTCTCTCTCGGATTTCGAGTTTTGTCTTCCCCCCCCCCCTTTTTTTTAAAAAACCAAACTCTCCTTATATAATGAAGAGGATCTTACAGATAGGAGTATTTTTTGTCACTGCTGACGTTTGAGATGCCTTACTTTTTTCAAAGTAGTAGGTCCCCGAAAAATGACTTCTCTGGTGGAGAATCTTTTTCTTTATGGCCGCCTTTGTCTTCTAGCTTCGGCTGCTTATGAGTGGAGGGTCCACTGTCTTCTTTATCACACAAGTTGCAATAATGCTGGGTCTTCTTTCGAATGGTAGGGCATATGCGCTTGTCGTGATACGGAAAATTTTGTCCCGTGACAAAACTTTGTTGAAAAGAAAGAATCTTTTCTTCGTCATTTTTGCTGAGTTGTCTATTACTTTGTGAAAAGATGAAGGAAGTGGCTCCTACATATTTTACAAAGATTTTGTCATCTCGGCTAAAGCTGAATGCTTTGTCTAGAAACTCTTCAAGCTTCTTTATCCCCAATGGTCTGATGTCGTTTTGGTTAACTGGCATCGAGCTGGAATGGAGGGAGTGTATTTCTCCCCATTGCTGTTTCCAATCTGTATAATACAGAAAGTTGGACATATAACTTCATCTTCATCGCCCCAAATGGGTATGGAACTGTGAATTTTTATGAAGATATCCTTGTCATTTTTCAAGACTTTTGCCTTAAAAATTTTTATAGCCTTGTAAATTTCTTTAGGAAATTGGCTAATTTCTTTAAGGTTTTGACTAGGATAGATCATTCTAATCAACCCATAAGAAAAGGCTTCAACCACTTGTTCAGGATCTGCGCCTTTTAGAAAATTAAAAAGATGTAAATTTTTCCATTTTTTGTGAAAAACTTTTCATCTATTAATTTCTCTTCTCCAGCCATTCTTGCATGTTGGTAGAGGTATTCAAATCCCTGAACAGTAATGTTTTCATTATTCATGGGACTTTCTTCTGAGCTTGGTACCCTTTGTGGAAGTTTTCCGAGAGTAATCTGGCTCTTTTTTGTAGAATGTAAAGCCGCAACATAAGTATTTGGCCTTAATC
Source organism: Campanula takesimana (assembly GCA_026119855.1). Lineage (NCBI taxonomy): Eukaryota > Viridiplantae > Streptophyta > Magnoliopsida > Asterales > Campanulaceae > Campanula > Campanula takesimana. Next base: position 56,940 of record JAOWBW010002119.1, on the reverse strand, counting down.
CTTCTGAGCTACATACAAGATGTAGTTCTGGCAATAACTGATTCCTGCAATAGATATTAGCGGCAGTTTTTGCTTCTAAAAAGTTTTTAAACTTTTTATGTCTGATATTTGGAATACCATCAGTAGCTTTTTTCGTGATTTCCCAATTATCATAAATACCGGCATTAGGTCCGTTGAAAACGACATAGTACGGTTTTGAATTTTTGTTAGGGATTTGAATTCCCGAATATGACGTTTGACTGTCAGCGGATTTGACTCCGTCCTGTGGGATTTGAATTCCCCCATTAGGTCTGAGATTAATTAATTCTTTAATTGAATCTGCTGCTAATGTTAAGGAGGTTTGTACCTCATTCATGCTTTTTGGTAAAGCATCAACCTTTAACGGATTTGAGAGGTCTTTACCAGCTACCGTTTGGACTGGACTAGTTTCACTATTTTGCTTTTCAGCAGAGGGTGAAATATCCTCTTTATTTTCAGAACTCGAAGTTCCTACATGATCACTTTTACTTGTTAGGCAAGGGGATCTACCCTTATTTTGTTCAGATCTTACAAAGTTTAACTTGGCTCTTACAAGCTCTAGTTCTTGTAGCAGAAGTGCCTCGTGCTGTTCTAAGATTATTTCTTCGTCCATTTTGAAGAAATCCTGAAACATTATTTATTGTTGAATTCTCTTGTTAGAAAATATGCAAGACAATTCTTTGTTCCTTCTAGGTGTTCTACCTTGAAGCTATAATGAGATAGCCATTGTTGCCAACGAACTAATCTTCCTTGTTTATTATCTCCTTGAATTTTTAATTTAAGAAAATAACTAAAATTTTTGTTGTCTGTTCTGACAGTAAAAGTGATGGGTGTTAAATAAATAGAGAACTTATTTATTACCCTAATGACCGCCAAATATTCTTTTTCATTTGAATGATAATTTTTCTCAGCGGTTTTGAAGCTTCCTGAAGCATATCTGCAAATTAACTCATTTTCTGAGTTTTTTGTTTTTGCTTTTAAAACTCCTCCCCAATATTCATCGGAGGCATCAGTTTCTATAATTAGATCATCTTCTTGTAAAGGATGATATAATTTTGGAAAACTGTGAAGATTTTTCTTAATCTTTTTGATATAAGAAGAATCTTTTTCTGTCCATGCCCAAGGGACATCTTTTTTAAGTTTTGCCTGTAAAGGTGATCTTATCGTGGCTAACTTAGGAATGTAATCAGAAGCATAAGTTAAAATTCCAAGGAATCTTTGAAACTGCTTCTTTTCTTCAATCTTATCTGGGAACTTGTGAATGTGTTCTAAGATATGATTCTGAGGACAGTGTTGTCCTTGCTCAATTTCTAATCCTAAGAAATTTATCCTAGTTTTGAAGAGCTGTGCTTTTTTCTTGGATAGAATTATACCCAAGGTTTCGCATATTTTGAGAACAGCCGCTAGATGTACTAAGTGGCTGTTTTCATCATTGCTGAAGATAAGAATATCATCAACATAAACACAACAAAATTTTTCATAATCTCTGAAAGCATTTTGCATGTGTCTTTGAAATATGGAAGGTGCTTGTTTAAACCCAAAGGGTAAGACTTTCCATTGAAAATGTCCTTGAGGACATGTGAATGCAGTGAGTAACTGCGATTCATTGTCTAGCAGTACTTGCCAGAATCCTGATTTACAGTCTAAAGAACTATAAATCTTTTTTCCTCTTATTAGGGTTAGTAAACTATCCCTATTTGGAAGGTTATGACCGTCTCCGATAGTGAGATCATTCATACGCTTGTAGTTAACTACCATGCGCTTCTTTCCTCTTCTTCTTTCTGCTTCATTTTCAACTAAGAATGCAGGAGACATATGAGGAGACTTGCTAGGAATAATGATTTTAAGTTCAATAATTCCTTGATTTGTTTCTCAAATTCTTCCATGTCTTGTGGACTGTATTTCATAGGTTTAACCTTACAAACACTTTTTGGATCTATAAGCTTGATACTCGCTTTCATCCATTGTTTGGTTTTTTGAGGATCCAAAGGATTTTCAGAACAAACTTTGTCTAAAAGATCATTTATTTTTGACCTTTTTTCTAAATTTGTTTCAAAATCTTGTTGTTCGTTGAAAGCTTTTAACATCTCTCTCCCCCTTTCGAAAAAGAAAACTTTTTAGGAGGTCATATTGACTGGTTCAATAGAGGATGCTGTGGAGTTTTTCTTCATGGATTCAAGAAATCCAGGAAAACCAACTCGTTCGGCTTTTCGAACTTTTCTTATCCATACTTCTTCCTTGGCAGGAGTAGTAAAGATAATTCGATCCGTTAGCTGAGTAAACGGACTATATAAGAGACAGAAGTTATTTCCTAAAAGGAAATCGATTCCCGTTTCTTGTTGATATATTGTTGGGATATGAAAGAAGGTGTCTGCCTCATAAAACCGCAGGAACGGTTAATAAGTTTATAAAGGAAACAAAATGGAACCCCGTTTTAAGTCCTTTAACAGCCTTTAACCAAGTGTTAAATGGTATTTATGTCATGTTCTTAGGGATAGATAACATTTTATCTGCCCAAACAGAGCTAGACAGATCCAGAGAAGAGGCAAGAACCATTCTCAACAATATGCAAATCTGTGATATTTGTCAGATAGAACAATTTTACTGTGATTATGAAAAACATCTTTTCAACACAGGAAATCAAGGCGAATATTACAATTTCATCATTTCTTATCTTAGAAAGATTCCCCTTATAGGAATACAAGCACTTTCTAGATTTGAAAAAGAAAAGTCAGATGTTACGCAATTCAGCTTAGCATTTGCACAAAGAATAGTTAAAGAAGAGATCTCTAAGATCTGTGATTTAACTAAAAAGCAAAAACAGTTTGAAAAGTTTAGTCAAACTTGTTGTGCAAAACTTGTAGAACAAAGGCATACATACGGATGTATGCCCCAAACCTACAAGAAAAATACAAAAAAGAAATTCCTAAAATATAGGTATAAAAGGAAAAAGAAACCTTTTAAACCAGGAAAATATTTTAGAAAGAAAAAACCCTTCAAACAAAACAATCAAAAGTTTTGTCCAAAAGGGAAAAAGAATTGTAGATGTTGGGTCTGCAACGAAGAAGGACATTATGCCAATGAATGTCCAAATAGAAAGCAAAACTCCAAAAAGTCAAGTTTCTACAGGAAATAATCTCCATAGGATTAGAACCCGTAGAAGATGAGTATCTTGGGAAAGAAGAAATATACATCATAGAAATAGATCCTGGAGAATCCAGTGAAGAAATTTCTAGTGATGATGAATGAAGAATTAATTATGCCTAACATAACTAATCCTTCATCAATTTATATTCAAGGAACCATTGTGTTCAAAGGATATAAAAGATTCGATTACATTGCTACGTTGATACAGGAGCCAGCCTCTGTATAGCAAGTAAACATGTAATCCCTTCGGAACATTGGGTTAATTCCGAAAGACCCATTCAAGTAAAAATTGCTAATGGAACTTCCATTACAATTACCAAGGTTTGTAAAAACCTAGATATATTTTTGGCAGACACCTTCTTTCATATCCCAACAATATATCAACAAGAAACGGGATTCGATTTCCTTTTAGGAAATAACTTCTGTCTCTTATATAGTCCGTTTACTCAGCTAACGGATCGAATTATCTTTACTACTCCTACCAAGGAAGAAGTATGGATAAGAAAAGTTCGAAAAGCCGAACGAGTTGGTTTTCCTGGATTTCTTGAATCCATGAAGAAAAACTCCACAGCATCCTCTATTGAACCAGTCAATATTACCTCCTCAAAAGTTTTCTTTTTCGAAAGGGGAGAGAGATGTTAAAAGCTTTCAACGAACAACAAGATTTTGAAACAAATTTAGAAAAAAAGGTCAAAAATAAATGATCTTTTAGACAAAGTTTGTTCTGAAAATCCTTTGGATCCTCAAAAAACCAAACAATGGATGAAAGCGAGTATCAAGCTTATAGATCCAAAAAGTGTTTGTAAGGTTAAACCTATGAAATACAGTCCACAAGACGTGGAAGAATTTGAGAAACAAATCAAGGAATTATTGAACTTAAAAATCATTATTCCTAGCAAGTCTCCTCATATGTCTCCTGCATTCTTAGTTGAAAATGAAGCAGAAAGAAGAAGAGGAAAGAAGCGCATGGTAGTTAACTACAAGCGTATGAATGATCTCACTATCGGAGACGGTCATAACCTTCCAAATAGGGATAGTTTACTAACCCTAATAAGAGGAAAAAAGATTTATAGTTCTTTAGACTGTAAATCAGGATTCTGGCAAGTACTGCTAGACAATGAATCGCAGTTACTCACTGCATTCACATGTCCTCAAGGACATTTTCAATGGAAAGTCTTACCCTTTGGGTTTAAACAAGCACCTTCCATATTTTAAAGACACATGCAAAATGCTTTCAGAGATTATGAAAAATTTTGTTGTGTTTATGTTGATGATATTCTTATCTTCAGCAATGATGAAAACAGTCACTTAGTACATCTAGCGGCTGTTCTCAAAAAATGCGAAACCTTGGGTATAATTCTATCCACGAAAAAAGCACAGCTCTTCAAAACTAGGATAAATTTCTTAGGATTAGAAATTGAGCAAGGACAACACTGTCCTCAGAATCATATCTTAGAACACATTCACAAGTTCCCAGATAAGATTGAAGAAAAGAAGTAGCTTCAAAGATTCCTTGGAATTTTAACTTATGCTTCTGATTACATTCCTAAGTTAGCCTCGATAAGATCACCTTTACAGGAAAAACTTAAAAAAGATGTCCCTTGGGCATGGACAGAAAAAGATTCTTCTTATATCAAAATGATTAAGAAAAATCTTCACAGTTTTCCAAAATTATATCATCTTTTACAAGAAGATGATCTAATTATAGAAACTGATGCCTCCATGAATATTGGGGAGGAGTTTTAAAAGCAAAAACAAAAAACTCAGCAAATGAGTTAATTTGCAGATATGCTTCAGGAAGCTTCAAAACCGCTGAGAAAATTATCATTCAAATGAAAAGAATATTTGGCGGTCATTAGGGTAATAAATAAGTTCTCTATTTATTTAACACCCATCACTTTTACTATCAGAACAGACAACAAAAATTTTAGTTATTTTCTTAAATTAAAAATTCAAGGAGATAATAAACAAGGAAGATTAGTTCGTTGGCAACAATAGCTATCTCATTATAGCTTCAAAGTAGAACACCTAGAAGGAACAAAGAATTGTCTTGCATATTTTCTAACAAGAGAATTCAACAATAAATAATGTTTCAGGATTTCTTCAAAATGGACGAAGAAATAATCTTAGAACAGCACGAGGCACTTCTGCTACAAGAACTAGAGCTTGTAAGAGCCAAGTTAAACTTTGTAAGATCTGAACAAAATAAGGGTAGATCCCCTTGCCTAACAAGTAAAAGTGATCATCTAGGAACTTCGAGTTCTGAAAATAAAGAGGATATTTCACCCTCTGCTGAAAAGCAAAATAGTGAAACTAGTCCAGTCCAAACGGTAGCTGGTAAAGACCTCTCAAATCCGTTAAAGGTTGATGCTTTACCAAAAAGCATGAATGAGGTACAAACCTCCTTAACATTAGCAGCAGATTCAATTAAAGAATTAATTAATCTCAGACCTAATGGGGGAATTCAAATCCCACAGGACGGAGTCAAATCCGCTGACAGTCAAACGTCATATTCGGGAATTCAAATCCCTAACAAAATTCAAAACCGTACTATGTCGTTTTCAACGGACCTAATGCCGGTATTTATGATAATTGGGAAATCACGAAAAAAGCTACTGATGGTATTCCAAATATCAGACATAAAAAGTTTAAAAACTTTTTAGAAGCAAAAACTGCCGTTAATATCTATTGCAGGAATCAGTTATTGCCAAAAGTACATCTTGTATGTAGCTCAGAAGGATTAAGGCCAAATACTTATGTTGCGGCTTTACATTCTACAAAAAAGAGCCAGATTACTCTCGGAAAACTTCCACAAAGGGTACCAAGCTCAGAAGAAAGTCCCATGAATAATGAAAACATTACTGTTCAGGGATTTGAATACCTCTACCAACATGCAAGAATGGCTGGAGAAGAGAAATTAATAGATGAAAAGTTTTTCACAAAAAATGACAAGGATATCTTCATAAAAATTCACAGTTCCATACCCATTTGGGGCGATGAAGATGAAGTTATATGTCCAACTTTCTGTATTATACAGATTGGAAACAGCAATGGGGAGAAATACACTCCCTCCATTCCAGCTCGATGGCAGTTAACCAAAAACGACATCAGACCATTGGGGATAAAGAAGCTTGAAGAGTTTCTAGACAAAGCATTCAGCTTTAGCCGAGATGACAAAATATTTGTAAAATATGTAGGAGCCACTTCCCTCTTCTTTTCACAAAGTAATAGACAACTCAGCAAAAATGACGAAGAAAAGATTCTTTCTTTTCAACAAAGTTTTGTCACGGGACAAAATTTTCCGTATCACGACAAGCGCATATGCCCTACCATTCGAAAGAAGACCCAGCATTATTGCAACTTGTGTGATAAAGAAGACAGTGGACCCTCCACTCATAAGCAGCCGACGCTAGAAGACAAAGGCGGCCATAAAGAAAAAGATTCTCCACCAGAGAAGTCATTTTTCGGGACCTACTACTTTGAAAAAAGTAAGGCATCTCAAACGTCAGCAGTGACAAAAAATACTCCTATCTGTAAGATCCTTTTCATTATATAAGGAGAGTTTGGTTTTTAAAAAAAAGGGGGGGGGGGGGAAGAAAAACTCGAAATCCGAGAGAGAGAAAAAGAGAGAAGAAAACGATTATCCATGAGTGAGTAAATCCCAAACAGGGATAGTAGAATAGGAAAGATTATGTAAAAAAGTGTGCTTGAGAAAGATTATGTATTAAAAAGTTTGGAATAAAAATCCTTGTTATATACCTTGTTTGTCTACATTAGTTAGTGTTCAGTTTAAGCCTGGAGTCCATAGTCTGAATAGCCGTGCCCGGAAGTACCCAGTTTAGACAGAAGGTCGTTGAGGGGAAATAGGCCAAGAGGTTGACAAAGGATTGGCAGAACTGACAAAAAGACACTCAAGAAAGGTATAACAGCTTTTTACCATCTTTTTATACATAATATCTCATCCATGATTACATAATTCAGTACTAAAGACACTATTCCTGTAAACACAAAATTATAAATTTTTCGTTAAATAGAAAATTAAATCATGAGCATAAATGCTAAAAATGATAATACACCTTGGTGTATTGTTGAATCTAAAAATTTGAGATATGTAGATAATTTAACTTATTTAAATTATTTACTCCAAAAGACTCCTGAGATTATCAAATCTCAAGATAAAATTCTTATAAAATACCTTTATTGGATTTTCAAGAATTACAACAAGCAGGATTAAGTCCTCTTTATAATTGACTATTAGCTGTCAAATAAATTCTTTAAAGAGAATTTTAGGTTATGATTTTATCAAACCTAATGAAGGTATATAGGCTGGAAACCAGAAACCTCTCTAAAAATAATTCATCCGAATTATTGAGACACATCTGGATACAACGCCACGTATCTAAAATTGAGGAAAGTAATAACTCCCTCAAAGGAGTAAATTCCGCAAATTTATATTCCGCAAATTTATGGATTGATCCAAAAAACCTGGTATCAGAGCCGGGAATATGTCTCAAGACATAGAAGTTAATTTAACTTCAGATGAAGAAATTCTTGATACCAATCAAGAAAATCTTCAGATTGAGTTTCTTGAATCTAAAGAAGGATTCAATGGACAATTCTTGCTTAGTCAAGAAAAATTATCTCAGATAAATAAATCATGTTTATCTTTGAAGAAAGAAAGTATCTTTAGAATTCCAGCTTTAGATTTTCTAAAGAGGAAAAATAATATCTACTACTTTGTTAGCACAAAGGAGTACATATAGATATTAAAGATACTAAAGGAATGGTTTATTTACCTCTAATTACTAGAGAAGAAATAAATAAACAACTCCTAAAAATAAGCTCAAAAGTTAGACCTACTATAAGTACGGTTCATCTAGGAGCAATAAAAATCTTGTTGAAATCTGAATTCCAAGAAGGAATAGACAGTCCAATAAAGATGGCTCTCATTGATAATAGAATCAATGATAGAAAATACTGCATCTTAGGAGCAGCTAGAGGAAATTTGGCATATAGAAAATTCATGTTTTCTGTATATCCAAAATTCGAAATAAGTCTAAATACAAAAAATTTAGACCAAGTATTATCCTTTGTACATGAGTTCGAAAGGAAAAATCTTATGAATAAGGGAGACAAAGTTTTTAGTCTCACTTATTTAGTTGCCTATGCTCTTACCAATAGTGTACATAGCATAGAATACAAGAAAAAAGAATACATAGAACTGGAAGATGTATTCTCAGAAATAGGAAAGATTGAAGAAAAAACATTTTCTCCAATAGAGCCTCCTATTAATTCTTGGGCTATCAACATAGCTAAGAATAAACCCAGACTAGGTGAAAGACCTAGAGTCAGCATTTCAAAAAACAATTTAGAAATCGGAAGTTCTTCAATAATAAATTTGAAGAAAGAAGCGACAGAGATCTTTTGAGATCCATGTCAAAAAGGATAGAAAGTTTGGCACAAAAACTAGAAAATGATAGTCAAATGTCAAACTCCTTTTGATTAATGGCTAACGTAGTTCAGATAGAACTAGAAAAAGTCATCAAGCCTTTATTAAGAGAAATCTTAAAAAAGCTTGAAGCTGAACCTTCTACAGCAGAAATCGTAGAAGTCGCAGCAGCAAAAATCATTTCTGAAATAAAGAAATGCGATTGCAATAAAGAAGTTTTTAATTTATTGCAAAAACAAGACAATACTAATATAGTTGAAAGGAAAGAGAATCCTGGAAAGCTTTATCAGTATAGCTATCCCAACAACAGTGTGGGAATGAAGAATTAGGAACAGGAAAGAACCCTCATAGTCTAACCTGGCCTCCTAAAATCTGATGGATATCCTCAAAATTATAGAAAAATTTTATTGGGATACCCTCAATCAAGAATCTCTTACTGATTCCTTATCAGCTAAGAAATTCGAAAAACCTTAATTCTTCTAGAACTAGAGCAAGATGAAGCCTCCAAGTTAATAAAAGAAGATAAGAGCTTACGTACTCTTTCAGAGAACCACACTATCTAAACCTTCTTGAAACATCAGAAAGTTCAGAAAGTGAGGAAACATCAAGTTTATCATCTAACGATGATGATACCTTAAGCCTTCAGAGTACCATGGAAAATGTAAAAATTGGAAATACTACTCAAGAAGATATAAAGTATCAACCAGAAAATCCTCAGCCTGGTCAAGGATCTGGTAATACTGACAGTGAAAGGAAAAGGAAAAGATTACAAAATAATTTTTATCCTCCGACCACTGAATTCAAGTTAAGTCAATCTCCTTACGGATCTAACACTTTGTTTTTAGATTGTCAGAAGGATAGAAAATATCTCATAGATAATTGGGCAAAAGAGATGAGTTTGATAATTCAAACAAACCCAATCAATATGAAGATCAAGAAACAGTCTTGCTACTGTTAGATCATAAAACCGCAGGAACGGTTAATAAGTTTATAAAGGAAACAAAATGGAACCCCGTTTTAAGTCCTTTAACAGCCTTTAACCAAGTGTTAAATGGTATTTATGTCATGTTCTTAGGGATAGATAACTTTTTATCTGCCCAAACAGAGCTAGACAGATCCAGAGAAGAGGCAAGAACCATTCTCAACAATATGCAAATCTGTGATATTTGTCAGATAGAACAATTTTACTGTGATTATGAAAAACATCTTTTCAACACAGGAAATCAAGGCGAATATTACAATTTCATCATTTCTTATCTTAGAAAGATTCCCCTTATAGGAATACAAGCACTTTCTAGATTTGAAAAAGAAAAGTCAGATGTTACGCAATTCAGCTTAGCATTTGCACAAAGAATAGTTAAAGAAGAGATCTCTAAGATCTGTGATTTAACTAAAAAGCAAAAACAGTTTGAAAAGTTTAGTCAAACTTGTTGTGCAAAACTTGTAGAACAAAGGCATACATACGGATGTACGCCCCAAACCTACAAGAAAAATACAAAAAAGAAATTCCTAAAATATAGGTATAAAAGGAAAAAGAAACCTTTTAAACCAGGAAAATATTTTAGAAAGAAAAAACCCTTCAAACAAAACAATCAAAAGTTTTGTCCAGAAGGGAAAAAGAATTGTAGATGTTGGGTCTGCAACGAAGAAGGACATTATGCCAATGAATGTCCAAATAGAAAGCAAAACTCCCAAAAAGTCAAGTTTCTACAGGAAATAATCTCCATAGGATTAGAACCCATAGAAGATGAGTATCTTGGGAAAGAAGAAATATACATCATAGAAATAGATCCTGGAGAATCCAGTGAAGAAATTTCTAGTGATGATGAATGAAGAATTAATTATGCCTAACATAACTAATCCTTCATCAATTTATATTCAAGGAACCATTGTGTTCAAAGGATATAAAAAGATTCGATTACATTGCTACGTTGATACAGGAGCCAGCCTCTGTATAGCAAGTAAACATGTAATCCCTTCGGAACATTGGGTTAATTCCGAAAGACCCATTCAAGTAAAATTGCTAATGGAACTTCCATTACAATTACCAAGGTTTGTAAAAACCTAGATATATTTTTGGCAGACAACTTCTTTCATATCCCAACAATATATCAACAAGAAACGGGATTCGATTTCCTTTTAGGAAATAACTTCTGTCTCTTATATAGTCCGTTTACTCAGCTAACGGATCGAATTATCTTTACTACTCCTGCCAAGGAAGAAGTATGGATAAGAAAAGTTCGAAAAGCCGAACGAGTTGGTTTCCATGAAGAAAACTCCACAGCATCCTCTATTGAACCAGTCAATATTACCTCCTCAAAGTTTTCTTTTTCGAAAGGGGGAGAGAGATGTTAAAAGCTTTCAACGAACAACAAGATTTTGAAACAAATTTAGAAAAAATGTCAAAAATAAATGATTTTTAGACAAAGTTTGTTCTGAAAATCCTTTGGATCCTCAAAAACAAAACAATGGATGAAAGCGAGTATCAAGCTTATAGATCCAAAAAGTGTTTGTAATGTTAAACCTATGAAATACAGTCCACAAGACGTGGAAGAATTTGAGAAACAAATCAAGGAATTATTGAACTTAAAAATCATTATTCCTAGCAAGTCTCCTCATATGTCTCCTGCATTCTTAGTTGAAATGAAGCAGAAAGAAGAAGAGGAAAGAAGCGCATGGTAGTTAACTACAAGCGTATGAATGATCTCACTCTCGGAGACGGTCATAACCTTCCAAATAGGGATAGTTTACTAACCCTAATAAGAGGAAAAAAGATTTATAGTTCTTCACATGTCCTCAAGGACATTTTCAATGGAAAGTCTTTCACCCTTTGGGTTTAAACAAGCACCTTCCATATTTCAAAGACACATGCAAAATGCTTTCAGAGATTATGAAAAATTTTGTTGTGTTTATATTGATGATATTCTTATCTTCAGCAATGATGAAAACAGTCACTTAGTACATCTAGCGGCTGTTCTCAAAAAATGCGAAACCTTGGGTATAATTCTATCCAAGAAAAAAGCACAGCTCTTCAAACTAGGATAAATTTCTTAGGATTAGAAATTGAGCAGGACAACACTGTCCTCAGAATCATATCTTAGAACACATTCACAAGTTCCCAGATAAGATTGAAGAAAAGAAGCAGCTTCAAAGATTCCTTGGAATTTTAACTTATGCTTCTGATTATATTCCTAAGTTAGCCTCGATAAGATCACCTTTACAGGCAAACTTAAAAAAGATGTCCCTTGGGCATGGACAGAAAAAGATTCTTCTTATATCAAAAGATGAAGAAAAAATCTTCACAGTTTTCCCAAAATTATATCATCCTTTAGAAGAAGATGATCTAATTATAGAAACTGATGCCTCCAATGAATATTGGGGAGGAGTTTTAAAAGCAAAAACAAAAACTCAGAAAATGAGTTAATTTGCAGATATGCTTCAGGAAGCTTCAAACCGCTGAGAAAAATTATCATTCAAATGAAAAGAATATTTGGCGGTCATTAGGGTAATAAATAAGTTCTCTATTTATTTAACACCCATCAATTTTACTGTCAGAACAGACAACAAAAATTTTAGTTATTTTCTTAATTAAAATTTAAGGAGATAATAAACAAGGAAGATTAGTTCGTTGGCAACAATGGGCTATCTCATTATAGCTTCAAGGTAGAACAACCTAGAAGGAACAAAGAATTGTCTTGCAGATTTTCTAACAAGAGAATTCAACAATAAATAATGTTTCAGGATTTCTTCAAAATGGACGAAGAAATAATCTTAGAACAGCACGAGGCACTTCTGCTACAAGAACTAGAGCTTGTAAGAGCCAAGTTAAACTTTGTAAGACTTATCGAGTCTGAACAAATAAGGGTAGATCCCCTTGCCTAACAAGTAAAAGTGATCATGTAGGAACTTCGAGTTCTGAAAATAAAGAGGATATTTCACCCTCTGCTGAAAAGAAAAATAGTGAAACTAGTCCAGTCCAAACGGTAGCTGTAAAGACCTCTCACATGGCGTTGTATCCAGATGTGTCTCAATAATTCGGATGAATTATTTTTAGAGAGGTTACTGGTTTCCAGCCTATATACCTTCATTAGGTTTGATAAAATCATAACCTAAATTCTCTTTAAAGAATTTATTTGACAGCTAATAGTCAAATTATAAGAGGACTTAATCCTGCTTGTTGTAATTCTTGAAAATCCCAATAAGAATTTTATAAGAATTTTATCTCTTGAGATTTGATAATCTCAGGAGTCTTTTGGGAGTAAATAATTTAAATAAGTTAAATTATCTACATATCTCAAATTTTTAGATTCACAATACACCAAGGTGTATTATCATTTTTTAGCATTTATGCTCATGTATAATTTTCTATTTATAACGGAAAATTTATAATTTTTGTGTTTACAGGAATAGTAGCTTTAGTACTGAATATGTAATCATGGATGAGATATTATGTATAAAAAGATGGTAAAAAGCTGTTATACCTTTCTTGAGTGTCTTCTTGTAATCAGTTCTGCCAATCCTTTGTCAACCTCTTGGCCTATTTCCCCTCAACGACCTTCTGTCTAAACTGGGTACTTCCGGCAACGGCTATTCAGACTATGGACTCAGGCTTAAACTGAACACTAACTAATGTAGAAAAACAAGGTATATAACAAGGCCTTTTTATTCCAAACTTTTTAATACATAATCCTTCTCAGGCACACTTTTTTACATAATCTTTCCTATTCTACTATCCCTGTTTGGATTTACTCACTCATGGATAATCGTTTTCTTCTCTCTTTTTCTCTCTCTCGGATTTCGAGTTTTTCTTCCCCTCCTTTTTTTAAAACCAAACTCTCCTTATAAAATGAAGAGGATCTTACAGATAGGAGTATTTTTTGTCACTGCTGACGTTTGAGATGCCTTACTTTTTTCAAAGTAGTAGGTCCCCGAAAAATGACTTCCTGGTGTGGGAATCTTTTTCTTTATGGCCGCCTTTGTCTTCTAGCTCGTCGGCTGCTTATGGTGGAGGGTCCACTGTCTTCTTTATCACACAAGTTGCAATAATGCTGGGTCTTCTTTCGAATGGTATGGCATATGCGCTTGTCGTGATACGGAATGACAAAACTTTGTTGAAAAGAAAGAATCTTTTCTTCGTCATTTTTGCTGAGTTGTCTATTACTTTGTGAAAAGATGAGGGAAGTGGATCCTTCATATTTTACAAAGATTTTGTCATCTCGGCTAAAGCTGAATGCTTTGTCTAGAAACTCTTCAAGCTTCTTTATCCCCAATGGTCTGATGTCGTTTTTGTTAACTGACATCGAGCTGGAATGGAGGGAGTGTATTTCTCCCCATTGCGGTTTCCAATCTGTATATCAGAAAGTTGGACATATAACTTCATCTTCATCGCCCCAATGGGTATGGAACTGTGAATTTTTATGAAGATATCCTTGTTATTTTTCAAGACTTTTGCCTTAAAATTTTTATAGCCTTGTAAATTTCTTTAGGAAATTGGCTAATTTCTTTAAGGTTTTGACTAGGATAGATCATTCTAATCAACCCATAAGAAAAGGCTTCAACCACTTGTTCAGGATCTGCGCCTTTTAGAAAATTAAAAAGATGTAAATTTTTTCCATTTTTTGTGAAAAACTTTTCATCTATTAATTTCTCTTCTCCAGCCATTCTTGCATGTTGGTAGAGGTATTCAAATCCCTGAACAGTAATGTTTTGATTATTCATGGGACTTTCTTCTGAGCTTGGTACCCTTTGTGGAAGTTTTCCGAGAGTAATCCGGCTCTTTTTTTGTAGAATGTAAAGCCGCGACATAAGTATTTGGCCTTAATCCTTCTGAGCTACATACAAGATGTAGTTCTGGCAATAACTGATTCCTGCAATAGATATTAGCGGCAGTTTTTGCTTCTAAAAGTTTTAAACTTTTTATGTCTGATATTTGGAATACCATCAGTAGCTTTTTTCGTGATTTCCCAATTATCATAAATACCGGCATTAGGTCCGTTGAAAACGACATAGTACGGTTTTGAATTTTTGTTAGGGATTTGAATTCCCGAATATGACGTTTGACTGTCAGCGGATTTGACTCCGTCCTGTGGGATTTGAATTCCCCCATTAGGTCTGAGATTAATTAATTCTTTAATTGAATCTGCTGCTAATGTTAAGGAGGTTTGTACCTCATTCATGCTTTTTTGTAAAGCATCAACCTTTAACGGATTTGAGAGGTCTTTACCAGCTACCGTTTGGACTGGACTAGTTTCACTATTTTGCTTTTCAGCAGAGGGTGAAATATCCTCTTTATTTTCAGAACTCGAAGTTCCTACATGATCACTTTTACTTGTTAGGCAAGGGGATCTACCCTTATTTTGTTCAGATCTTACAAAGTTTAACTTGGCTCTTACAAGCTCTAGTTCTTGTAGCAGAAGTGCCTCGTGCTGTTCTAAGATTATTTCTTCGTCCATTTTGAAGAAATCCTGAAACATTATTTATTGTTGAATTCTCTTGTTAGAAAATATGCAAGACAATTCTTTGTTCCTTCTAGGTGTTCTACCTTGAAGCTATAATGAGATAGCCATTGTTGCCAACGAACTAATCTTCCTTGTTTATTATCTCCTTGAATTTTTAATTTAAGAAAATAACTAAAATTTTTTGTTGTCTGTTCTGACAGTAAAAGTGATGGGTGTTAAATAAATAGAGAACTTATTTATTACCCTAATGACCGCCAAATATTCTTTTTCATTTGAATGATAATTTTTCTCAGCGGTTTTGAAGCTTCCTGAAGCATATCTGCAAATTAACTCATTTTCTGAGTTTTTTGTTTTTGCTTTTAAAACTCCTCCCCAATATTCATTGGAGGCATCAGTTTCTATAATTAGATCATCTTCTTGTAAAGGATGATATAATTTTGGAAAACTGTGAAGATTTTTCTTAATCTTTTTGATATAAGAAGAATCTTTTTCTGTCCATGCCCAAGGGACATCTTTTTTAAGTTTTGCCTGTAAAGGTGATCTTATCGAGGCTAACTTAGGAATGTAATCAGAAGCATAAGTTAAAATTCCAAGGAATCTTTGAAGCTGCTTCTTTTCTTCAATCTTATCTGGGAACTTGTGAATGTGTTCTAAGATATGATTCTGAGGACAGTGTTGTCCTTGCTCAATTTCTAATCCTAAGAAATTTATCCTAGTTTTGAAGAGCTGTGCTTTTTTCTTGGATAGAATTATACCCAAGGTTTCGCATTTTTTGAGAACAGCCGCTAGATGTACTAAGTGACTGTTTTCATCATTGCTGAAGATAAGAATATCATCAACATAAACAAAACAAAATTTTTCATAATCTCTGAAAGCATTTTGCATGTGTCTTTAAAATATGGAAGGTGCTTGTTTAAACCCAAAGGGTAAGACTTTCCATTGAAAATGTCCTTGAGGACATGTGAATGCAGTGAGTAACTGTGATTCATTGTCTAGCAGTACTTGCCAGAATCCTGATTTACAGTCTAAAGAACTATAAATCTTTTTTCCTCTTATTAGGGTTAGTAAACTATCCCTATTTGGAAGGTTATGACCGTCTCCGATAGTGAGATCATTCATACGCTTGTAGTTAACTACCATGCGCTTCTTTCCTCTTCTTCTTTCTGCTTCATTTTCAACTAAGAATGCAGGAGACATATGAGGAGACTTGCTAGGAATAATGATTTTTAAGTTTAATAATTCCTTGATTTGTTTCTCAAATTCTTCCCCGTCTTGTGGACTGTATTTCATAGGTTTAACCTTACAAACACTTTTTGGATCTATAAGTTTGATACTCGCTTTCATCCATTGTTTGGTTTTTTGAGAGGATCCAAAGGATTTTCAGAACAAACTTTGTCTAAAAGATCATTTATTTTTGACCTTTTTTCTAAATTTGTTTCAAAATCTTGTTGTTCGTTGAAAGCTTTTAACATCTCTCTCCCCCTTTCGAAAAAGAAAACTTTTGAGGAGGTAATATTGACTGGTTCAATAGAGGATGGTGTGGAGTTTTTCTTCATGGATTCAAGAAATCCAGGAAAACCAACTCGTTCGGATTTTCGAACTTTTCTTATCCATACTTCTTCCTTGGCAGGAGTAGTAAAGATAATTCGATCCGTTAGCTGAGTAAACGGACTATATAAGAGACAGAAGTTTATTTCCTAAAAGGAAATCGATTCCCATTTCTTGTTGATATATTGTTGGGATATGAAAGAAGGTGTCTGCCAAAAATATATCTAGGCTTTTACAAACCTTGGTAATTGTAATGGAAGTTCCATTAGCTATTTTTACTTGAATGCGTCTTTCGGAATTAACCCAATGTTCCGAAGGGATTACATGTTTATTTTGCTATACAGAGGCTGGCTCCTGTATCAACGTAGCAATGTAATCGAATCTTTTTATATCCTTTGAACACAATGGTTCCTTGAATATAAATCGATGAAGGATTAGTTATGTTAGGCATAATTAATTCTTCATTCATCATCACTAGAAATTTCTTCACTGGATTCTCCAGGATCTATTTCTATGATGTATATTTCTTCTTTCCCAAGATACTCATCTTCTACGGATTCTAATCCTATGGATATTATTTCCTGTAGAAACTTGACTTTTTGGGAGTTTTGCTTTCTATTTGGACATTCATTGGCATAATGTCCTTCTTCGTTGCAGACCCAACATCTACAATTCTTTTTCCCTTTTGGACGAAACTTTTGATTGTTTTGTTTGAAGGGTGTTTTCTTTCTAAAATATTTTCCTGGTTTAAAAGGTTTCTTTTTCCTTTTATAGCTATATTTTAGGAATTTCTTTTTTGTATTTTTCTTGTAGGTTTGGGGCGTACATCCGTATGTATGCCTTTGTTCTACAAGTTTTGCACAACAAGTTTGACTAAACTTTTCAAACTGTTTTTGCTTTTTAGTTAAATCACAGATCTTAGAGATCTCTTCTTTAACTATTCTTTGTGCAAATGCTAAGCTGAATTGCGTAACATCTGACTTTTCTTTTTCAAATCTAGAAAGTGCTTGTATTCCTATAAGGGGAATCTTTCTAAGATAAGAAATGATGAAATTGTAATATTCGCCTTGATTTCCTGTGTTGAAAAGATGTTTTTCATAATCACAGTAAAATTGTTGTATCTGACAAATATCACAGATTTGCATATTGTTGAGAATGGTTCTTGCCTCTTCTCTGGATCTGTCTAGCTCTGTTTGGGCAGATAAAATGTTATCTATCCCTAAGAACATGACATAAATACCATTTAACACTTGGTTAAAGGCTATTAAAGGACTTAAAACGGGGTTCCATTTTGTTTCCTTTATAAACTTATTAACCGTTCCTGCGGTTTTTATGATCTAACGGTAGCAAGACTGTCGAGCTCTGTTTGGGCAGATAAAATGTTATCTATCCCTAAGAACATGACATAAATACCATTTAACACTTGGTTAAAGGCTGTTAAAGGACTTAAAACGGGGTTCCATTTTGTTTCCTTTATAAACTTATTAACCGTTCCTGCGGTTTTATGATCTAACAGTAGCAAGACTGTTTCTTGATCTTCATATTGATTGGGGTTTGTTTGAATTATCAAACTCATCTCTTTTGCCCAATTATCTATGAGATATTTTCTATCCTTCTGACAATCTAAAAACAAAGTGTTAGATCCGTAAGGAGATTGACTTAACTTGAATTCAGTGGTCGGAGGATAAAAATCATTTTGTAATCTTTTCCTTTTCCTTTCACTGTCAGTATTACCAGATCCTTGACCAGGCTGAGGATTTTCTGGTTGATACTTTATATCTTCTTGAGTAGTATTTCCAATTTTAACATTTTCCATGGTACTCTGAAGGCTTAAGGTATCATCATCGTTAGATGATAAACTTGATGTTTCCTCACTTTCCTCACTTTCTGATGTTTCAAGAAGGTTTAGATAGTGTGGTTCTCTGAAAAGAGTACGTAAGCTCTATCTTCTTCTATTAACTTGGAGGCTTCATCTTGCTCTAGTTCTAAAAGAATTAAGGCTTTTTCGAATTTCTTAGCTGATAAGGAATCAGTGAGAGATTCTTGATTGAGGGTATCCCAATAAAAAATTTCTATAATTTTGAGGATATCCATCAGATTTTAGGAGGCCAGGTTAGACTATGAGGGTTCTTTCCTGTTCCTAATTCTTCATTTCCCACACTGTTGTTGGGATAGCTATACTGATAAAGCTTTCCAGGATTCTCTTTCCTTTCAACTATATTAGTATTGTCTTGTTTTTGAATTAAATTAAAAACTTCTTTATTGCAATCGCATTTCTTTATTTCATAAATGATTTTTGGTGCTGCGACTTCTACGATTTCTGCTGTAGAAGGTTCAGCTTCAAGCTTTTTTAAGATTTTTCTAAATAAAGGCTTGATGACTTTTTCTAGTTCTATCTGAACTACGTTAGCCATTAATCAAAAGGAGTGTGACATTTGACTATCATTTTCTAGTTTTTGTGCCAAACTTTCTATCCTTTTTGACATGGATCTCAAAAGATCTCTGTCGCTTCTTTCTTCAAATTTATTATTTGAAGAACTTCCGATTTCTAAATTGTTTTTAGAAATGCTGACTCTAGGTCTTTCACCTAGTTTGGGTTTATTCTTAGCTATGTTTATAGCCCAAGAATTAATAGGAGGCTCTATTGGAGAAAATGTTTTTTTTCTCAATCTTTCCTATTTCTGAGAATACATCTTCCAGTTCTATGTATTCTTTTTTCTTGTATTCTATGCTATGTACACTATTGGTAAGAGAATAGGCAACTAAATAAGTGAGACTAAAAACTTTGTCTCCCTTATTCATAAGATTTTTCCTTTCGAACTCATGTACAAAGGATAATACTTGGTCTAAATTTTTTGTATTTAGACTTATTTCGAATTTTGATATACAGAAAACATGAATTTTCTATATGCCAAATTTCCTCTGGCTGCTCCTAAGATGCAGTCTTTTCTATCATTGATTCTATTATCAATGAGAGCCATCTTTATTGGACTGTCTATTCCTTCTTGGAATTCAGATTTCAACAAGATTTTTATTGCTCCTAGATGAACCGTACTTATAGTAGGTCTAACTTTTGAGCTTATTTTTAGGAGTTGTTTATTTTTCTTCTCTAGTAATTAGAGGTAAATAAACCATTCCTTTAGTATCTTTAATATCTATATGTAACTCCTTTGTGCTAACAAAGTAGTAGATATTATTTTTCCTCTTTAGAAAATCTAAAGCTGGAATTCTAAAGATACTTTCTTTCTTCAAAGATAAACATGATTTATTTATCTGAGATAATTTTTCTTGACTAAGCAAGAATTGTCCATTGAATCCTTCTTTAGATTCATGAAACTCAATCTGAAGATTTTCTTGATTGGTATCAAGAATTTCTTCATCTGAAGTTAAATTAACTTCTATGTCTTGAGACATATTCCCGGCTCTGATACCAGGTTTTTTGGATCAATCCATAATTTGCGGAATATAAATTTGCGGAATTTATTCCTTTGAGGGAGTTATTACTTTCCTCAATTTTAGATACGTGGCGTTGTATCCAGATGTGTCTCAATAATTCGGATGAATTATTTTTAGAGAGGTTACTGGTTTCCAGCCTATATACCTTCATTAGGTTTGATAAAATCATAACCTAAAATTCTCTTTAAAGAATTTATTTGACAGCTAATAGTCAAATTATAAAGAGGACTTAATCCTGCTTGTTGTAATTCTTGAAAATCCCAATAAAGGAATTTTATAAGAATTTTATCTTGAGATTTGATAATCTCAGGAGTCTTTTGGAGTAAATAATTTAAATAAGTTAAATTATCTACATATCTCAAATTTTTAGATTCAACAATACACCAAGGTGTATTATCATTTTTAGCATTTATGCTCATGATTTAATTTTTCTATTTAACGAAAAATTTATAATTTTGTGTTTACAGGAATAGTGTCTTTAGTACTGAATTATGTAATCATGGATGAGATATTATGTATAAAAAGATGGTAAAAAGCTGTTATACCTTTCTTGAGTGTCTTCTTGTCAGTTCTGCCAATCCTTTGTCAACCTCTTGGCCTATTTCCCCTCAACGACCTTCTGTCTAAACTGGGTACTTCCGGGCACGGCTATTCAGACTATGGACTCCAGGCTTAAACTGACCACTAACTAATGTAGACAAACAAGGTATATAACAAGGCTTTTTATTACAAACTTTTTAATACATAATCCTTCTCAGGCACACTTTTTTACATAATCTCTCCTATTCTACTGTCCCTGTTTGGGATTTACTCACTCATGGATAATCGTTTTCTTCTCTCTTTTTCTCTCTCTCGGATTTCGAGTTTTTCTTCCCCCCCCCCCTTTTTTTTAAAAACCAAACTCTCCTTATATAATGAAGAGGATCTTACAGATAGGAGTATTTTTTGTCACTGCTGACGTTTGAGATGCCTTACTTTTTTCAAAGTACTAGGTCCCCGAAAAATGACTTCTCTGGTGGAGAATCTTTTTCTTTATGGCCGCCTTTGTCTTCTAGCGTCGGCTGCTTATGAGTGGAGGGTCCACTGTCTTCTTTATCACACAAGTTGCAATAATGCTGGGTCTTCTTTCGAATGGTAAGGCATATGCGCTTGTCGTGATACGGAAAATTTTGTCCCGTGACAAAACTTTGTTGAAAAGAAAGAATCTTTTCTTCGTCATTTTTGCTGAGTTGTCTATTACTTTGTGAAAAGATGAGGGAAGTGGCTCCTACATATTTTACAAAGATTTTGTCATCTCGGCTTAAGCTGAATGCTTTGTCTAGAAACTCTTCAAGCTTCTTTATCCCCAATGGTCTGATGTCGTTTTTGGTTAACTGACATCGAGCTGGAATGGAGGGAGTGTATTTCTCCCCATTGCTGTTTCCAATCTGTATAATACAGAAAGTTGGACATATAACTTCATCTTCATCGCCCTAAATGGGTATGGAACTGTGAATTTTTATGAAGATATCCTTGTCATTTTTAAAGACTTTTGCCTTAAAAAATTTTATAGCCTTGTAAATTTCTTTAGGAAATTGGCTAATTTCTTTAAGGTTTTGACTAGGATAGATCAATCTAATCAACCCATAAGAAAAGGCTTCAACCACTTGTTCAGGATCTGCGCCTTTTAGAAAATTAAAAAGATGTAAATTTTTTCCATTTTTTGTGAAAAACTTTTCATCTATTAATTTCTCTTCTCCAGCCATTCTTGCATGTTGGTAGAGGTATTCAAATCCCTGAACAGTAATGTTTTCATTATTCATGGGACTTTCTTCTGAGCTTGGTACCCTTTGTGGAAGTTTTCCGAGAGTAATCTGGCCCTTTTTTGTAGAATGTAAAGCCGCGACATAAGTATTTGGCCTTAATCCTTCTGAGCTACATACAAGATGTAGTTCTGGCAATAACTGATTCCTGCAATAGATATTAGCGGCAGTTTTTGCTTCTAAAAAGTTTTTAAACTTTTTATGTCTGATATTTGGAATACCATCAGTAGCTTTTTTCGTGATTTCCCAATTATCATAAATACCGGCATTAGGTCCGTTGAAAACGACATAGTACGGTTTTGAATTTTTGTTAGGGATTTGAATTCCCGAATATGACGTTTGACTGTCAGCGGATTTGACTCCGTCCTGTGGGATTTGAATTCCCCCATTAGGTCTGAGATTAATTAATTCTTTAATTGAATCTGCTGCTAATGTTAAGGAGGTTTGTACCTCATTCATGATTTTTGGTAAAGCATCAACCTTTAATGGATTTGAGAGGTCTTTATCAGCTACCGTTTGGACTGGACTAGTTTCACTATTTTGCTTTTCAGCAGAGGGTGAAATATCCTCTTTATTTTCAGAACTCGAAGTTCCTACATGATCACTTTTACTTGTTAGGCAAGGGGATCTACCCTTATTTTGTTCAGATCTTACAAAGTTTAACTTGGCTCTTACAAGCTCTAGTTCTTGTAGAAGAAGTGCCTCGTGCTGTTCTAAGATTATTTCTTCGTCCATTTTGAAGAAATCCTGAAACATTATTTATTGTTGAATTCTCTTGTTAGAAAATCTGCAAGACAATTCTTTGTTCCTTCTAGGTGTTCTACCTTGAAGCTATAATGAGATAGCCATTGTTGCCAACGAACTAATCTTCATTGTTTATTATCTCCTTGAATTTTTAATTTAAGAAAATAACTAAAATTTTATTGTCTGTTCTAACAGTAAAAGTGATGGGTGTTAAATAAATAGAGAACTTATTTATTACCCTAATGACCGCCAAATATTCTTTTTCATTGAATGATAATTTTTCTCAGCGGTTTTGAAGCTTCCTGAAGCATATCTGCAAATTAACTCATTTTCTGAGTTTTTTGTTTTTTGCTTTTAAAACTCCTCCCCTCCCAATATTCATTGGAGGCATCAGTTTCTATAATTAGATCATCTTCTTGTAAAGGATGATATAATTTTGGAAAACTGTGAAGATTTTTCTTAATCTTTTTGATATAAGAAGAATCTTTTTCTGTCCATACCCAAGGGACATCTTTTTTAAGTTTTGCCTGTAAAGGTGATCTTATCGAGGCTAACTTAGGAATGTAATCAGAAGCATAAGTTAAAATTCCAAGGAATCTTTGAAGCTGCTTCTTTTCTTCAATCTTATCTGGGAACTTGTGAATGTGTTCTAAGATATGATTCTGAGGACAGTGTTGTCCTTGCTCAATTTCTAATCCTAAGAAATTTATCCTAGTTTTGAAGAGCTGTGCTTTTTTCTTGGATAGAATTATACCCAAGGTTTCGCATTTTTTGAGAACAGCCGCTAGATGTACTAAGTGACTGTTTTCATCATTGCTGAAGATAAGAATATCATCAACATAAACAAACAAAAATTTTCATAATCTCTGAAAGCATTTGCATGTGTCTTTAAAATATGGAAGGTGCTTGTTTAAACCCAAAGGGTAAGACTTTCCATTGAAAATGTCCTTGAGGACATGTGAATGCAGTGAGTAACTGCGATTCATTGTCTAGCAGTACTTGCCAGAATCCTGATTTACAGTCTAAAGAACTATAAATCTTTTTTCCTCTTATTAGGGTTAGTAAACTATCCCTATTTGGAAGGTTATGACCGTCTCCGATAGTGAGATCATTCATACGCTTGTAGTTAACTACCATGCGCTTCTTTCCTCTTCTTCTTTCTGCTTCATTTTCAACTAAGAATGCAGGAGACATATGAGGAGACTTGCTAGGAATAGTGATTTTTAAGTTCAATAATTCCTTGATTTGTTTCTCAAATTCTTCCACGACTTGTGGACTGTATTTCATAGGTTTAACCTTACAAACACTTTTTGGATCTATAAGCTTGATACTCGCTTTCATCCATTGTTTGGTTTTAAAGAATTTATTTGACAGCTAATAGTCAAATTATAAAGAGGACTTAATCCTGCTTGTTGTAATTCTTGAAAATCCCAATAAAGGAATTTTATAAGAATTGTATCTTGAGATTTGATAATCTCAGGAGTCTTTTGGAGTAAATAATTTAAATAAGTTAAATTATCTACATATCTCAATTTTTTAGATTCAACAATACACCAAGGTGAGCAGCTTCAAAGATTCCTTGGAATTTTAACTTATGCTTCTGATTACATTCCTAAGTTAGCCTCGATAAAATCTCATTTACAGGCAAAACTTAAAAAAGATGTCCCTTGGGCTCCTGTTCCTAATTCTTCATTTCCCACACTGTTGTTGGGATAGCTATACTGATAAAGCTTTCCATGATTTTCTTTCCTTTCAACTATATTAGTATTGTCTTGTTTTTGCAATAAATTAAAAACTTCTTTATTGCAATCGCATTTCTTTATTTCAGAAATGATTTTTGCTGCTGCGACTTCTACGATTTCTGCTGTAGAAGGTTCAGCTTCAAGCTTTTTTAAGATTTCTCTAAATAAAGGCTTGATGACTTTTTCTAGTTCTATCTGAACTACGTTAGCCATTAATCAAAAGGAGTGTGACATTTGACTATCATTTTCTAGTTTTTGTGCCAACTTTCTATCCTTTTTGACATGGATCTCAAAAGATCTCTGTCGCTTCTTTCTTCAAATTTATTATTTGAAGAACTTCCGATTTCTAAATTGTTTTTAGAAATGCTGACTCTAGGTCTTTCACCTAGTCTGGGTTTATTCTTAGCTATGTTGATAGCCCAAGAATTAATAGGAGGCTCTATTGGAGAAAATGTTTTTTCTTCAATCTTTCCTATTTCTGAGAATACATCTTCCAGTTCTATGTATTCTTTTTTCTTGTATTCTATGCTATGTACAATATTGGTAAGAGCATAGGCAACTAAATAAGTGAGACTAAAAACTTTGTCTCCCTTATTCATAAGATTTTTCCTTTCGAACTCATGTACAAAGGATAATACTTGGTCTAATTTTTTGTATTTAGACTTATTTTGAATTTTGGATATAGAGAAAACATGAATTTTCTATATGCCAAATTTCCTCTGGCTGCTCCTAAGATGCAGTCTTTTCTATCATTGATTCTATTATCAATGAGAGCCATCTTTATTGGACTGTCTATTCCTTCTTGGAATTCAGATTTCAACAAGATTTTTATTGCTCCTAGATGAACCGTACTTATAGTAGGTCTAACTTTTGAGCTTATTTTTAGGAGTTGTTTATTTATTTCTTCTCTAGTAATTAGAGGTAAATAAACCATTCCTTTAGTATCTTTAATATCTATATGTAACTCCTTTGTGCTAAGAAAGTAGTAGATATTATTTTTCCTCTTTAGAAAATCTAAAGCTGGAATTCTAAAGATACTTTCTTTCTTCAAAGATATAACATGATTTATTTATCTGAGATATTTTTCTTGACTAAGCAAGAATTGTCCATTGAATCCTTCTTTAGATTTATGAAACTCAATCTGAAGATTTTCTGATTGGTATCAAGAATTTCTTCATCTGAAGTTAAATTAACTTCTATGTCTTGAGACATATTCCCGGCTCTGATACCAGGTTTTTTTGGATCAATCCATAAATTTGCGGAATATAAATTTGCGGAATTTATTCCTTTGAGGGGGTTATTACTTTCCTCAATTTTAGATACGTGGCGTTGTATCCAGATGTGTCTCAATAATTCGGATGAATTATTTTTAGAGAGGTTACTGGTTTCCAGCCTATATACCTTCATTAGGTTTGATAAAATCATAACCTAAAATTCTCTTTAAAGAATTTATTTGTCAGCTAATAGTCAAATTATAAAGAGGACTTAATCCTGCTTGTTGTAATTCTTGAAAATCCCAATAAAGGAATTTTATAAGAATTTTATCTTGAGATTTGATAATCTCAGGAGTCTTTTGGAGTAAATAATTTAAATAAGTTAAATTATCTACATATCTCAAATTTTTAGATTCAACAATACACCAAGGTGTATTATCATTTTTAGCATTTATGCTCATGATTTAATTTTCTATTTAACGGAAAATTTATATTTTGTGTTTACAGGAATAGTGTCTTTAGTACTGAATTATGTGATCATGGATGAGATATTATGTATAAAAAGATGGAAAAAAAGCTGTTATACCTTTCTTGAGTGTCTTCTTGTCAGTTCTGCCAATCCTTTGTCAACCTCTTGGCCTATTTCCCCTCAACGACCTTCTGTCTAAACTGGGTACTTCCGGGCACGGCTATTCAGACTATGGACTCCAGGCTTAAACTGAACACTAACTAATGTAGACAAACAAGGTATATAACAAGGCTTTTTATTACAAACTTTTTAATACATAATCCTTCTCAGGCACACTTTTTTACATAATCTTTCCTATTCTACTATCCCTGTTTGGGATTTACTCACTCATGGATAATCGTTTTCTTCTCTCTTTTCTCTCTCTCGGATTTCGAGTTTTTCTTCCCTCCCTTTTTTTTAAAACCAAACTCTCCTTATATAATGAAGAGGATCTTACAGATAGGAGTATTTTTTGTCACTGCTGACGTTTGAGATGCCTTACATTTTTCAAAGTAGTAGGTCCCCGAAAAATGACTTCTCTGGTGGAGAATCTTTTTCTTTATGGCCGCCTTTGTCTTCTAGCGTCGGCTGCTTATGAGTGGAGGGTCCACTGTCTTCTTTATCACACAAGTTGCAATAATGATGGGTCTTCTTTCGAATGGTAGGGCATATGCGCTTGTCGTGATACAGAAAATTTTGTCCCGTGACAAAACTTTGTTGAAAAGAAAGAATCTTTTCTTCGTCATTTTTGCTGAGTTGTCTATTACTTTGTGAAAAGATGAGGGAAGTGGCTCCTACATATTTTACAAAGATTTTGTCATCTCGGCTAAAGCTGAATGCTTTGTCTAGAAACTCTTCAAGCTTCTTTATCCCCAATGGTCTGATGTCGTTTTTGGTTAACTGACATCGAGCTGGAATGGAGGGAGTGTATTTCTCCCATTGCTGTTTCCAATCTGTATAATACAGAAAGTTGGACATATAACTTCATCTTCATCGCCCCAAATGGGTATGGAACTGTGAATTTTTATGAAGATATCCTTGTCATTTTTCAAGACTTTTGCCTTAAAAATTTTTATAGCCTTGTAAATTTCTTTAGGAAATTGGCTAATTTCTTTAAGGTTTTGACTAGGATAGATCATTCTAATCAACCCATAAGAAAAGGCTTCAACCACTTGTTCAGGATCTGCGCCTTTTAGAAAATTAAAAAGATGTAAATTTTTCCATTTTTTGTGAAAACTTTTCATCTATTAATTTCTCTTCTCCAGCCATTCTTGCATGTTGGTAGAGGTATTCAAATCCCTGAACAGTAATGTTTTCATTATTCATGGGACTTTCTTCTGAGCTTGGTACCCTTTGTGGAAGTTTTTCCGAGAGTAATCTTGCTCTTTTTTGTAGAATGTAAAGCCGCGACATAAGTATTTGGCCTTAATCCTTCTGAGCTACATACAAGATGTAGTTCTGGCAATAACTGATTCCTGCAATAGATATTAGCGGCAGTTTTTGCTTCTAAAAAGTTTTTAAACTTTTTATGTCTGATATTTGGAATACCATCAGTAGCTTTTTCGTGATTTCCCAATTATCATAAATACCGGCATTAGGTCCGTTGAAAACGACATAGTACGGTTTTGAATTTTTGTTAGGGATTTGAATTCCCGAATATGACGTTTGACTGTCAGCGGATTTGACTCCGTCCTGTGGGATTTGAATTCCCCCATTAGGTCTGAGATTAATTAATTCTTTAATTGAATCTGCTGCTAATGTTAAGGAGGTTTGTACCTCATTCATGCTTTTTGGTAAAGCATCCACCTTTAACGGATTTGAGAGGTCTTTACCAGCTACCGTTTGGACTGGACTAGTTTCACTATTTTGCTTTTCAGCAGAGGGTGAAATATCCTCTTTATTTTCAGAACTCGAAGTTCCTACATGATCACTTTTACTTGTTAGGCAAGGGGATCTACCCTTATTTTGTTCAGATCTTACAAAGTTTAACTTGGCTCTTACAAGCTCTAGTTCTTGTAGCAGAAGTGCCTCGTGCTGTTCTAAGATTATTTCTTCGTCCATTTTGAAGAAATCCTGAAACATTATTTATTGTTGAATTCTCTTGTTAGAAAATATGCAAGACAATTCTTTGTTCCTTCTAGGTGTTCTACCTTGAAGCTATAATGAGATAGCCATTGTTGCCAACGAACTAATCTTCCTTGTTTATTATCTCCTTGAATTTTTAATTTAAGAAAATAACTAAAATTTTTGTTGTCTGTTCTGACAGTAAAAGTGATGGGTGTTAAATAAATAGAGAACTTATTTATTACCCTAATGACCGCCAAATATTCTTTTTCATTTGAATGATAATTTTTCTCAGCGGTTTTGAAGCTTCCTGAAGCATATCTGCAAATTAACTCATTTTCTGAGTTTTTTGTTTTTGCTTTTAAAACTCCTCCCCAATATTCATTGGAGGCATCAGTTTCTATAATTAGATCATCTTCTTGTAAAGGATGATATAATTTTGGAAAACTGTGAAGATTTTTCTTAATCTTTTTGATATAAGAAGAATCTTTTTCTGTCCATGCCCAAGGGACATCTTTTTTAAGTTTTGCCTGTAAAGGTGATCTTATCGAGGCTAACTTAGGAATGTAATCAGAAGCATAAGTTAAAATTCCAAGGAATCTTTGAAGCTGCTTCTTTTCTTCAATCTTATCTGGGAACTTGTGAATGTGTTCTAAGATATGATTCTGAGGACAGTGTTGTCCTTGCTCAATTTCTAATCCTAAGAAATTTATCCTAGTTTTGAAGAGCTGTGCTTTTTTCTTGGATAGAATTATACCCAAGGTTTCGCATTTTTTGAGAACAGCTGCTAGATGTACTAAGTGACTGTTTTCATCATTGCTGAAGATAAGAATATCATCAACATAAACACAACAAAATTTTTCATAATCTCTGAAAGCATTTTGCATGTGTCTTTGAAATATGGAAGGTGCTTGTTTAAACCCAAAGGGTAAGACTTTCCATTGAAAATGTCCTTGAGGACATGTGAATTCAGTGAGTAACTGCGATTCATTGTCTAGCAGTACTTGCCAGAATCCTGATTTACAGTCTAAAGAACTATAAATCTTTTTTCCTCTTATTAGGGTTAGGAAACTATCCCTATTTGGAAGGTTATGACCGTCTCCGATAGTGAGATCATTCATACGCTTGTAGTTAACTACCTTGCGCTTCTTTCCTCTTCTTCTTTCTGCTTCATTTTCAACTAAGAATGCAGGAGACATATGAGGAGACTTGCTAGGAATAATGATTTTTAAGTTCAATAATTCCTTGATTTGATTCTCAAATTCTTCCCCGTCTTGTGGACTGTATTTCATAGGTTTAACCTTACAAACACTTTTTGGATCTATAAGCTTGATACTCGCTTTCATCCATTGTTTGGTTTTTTGAGGATCCAAAGGATTTTCAGAACAAACTTTGTCTAAAAGATCATTTATTTTTTACCTTTTTTCTAAATTTGTTTCAAAATCTTGTTGTTCGTTGAAAGCTTTTAACATCTCTCTCCCCCTTTCGAAAAAGAAAACTTTTGAGGAGGTAATATTGACTGGTTCAATAGAGGATGCTGTGGAGTTTTTCTTCATGGATTCAAGAAATCCAGGAAAACCAACTCGTTCGGCTTTTCGAACTTTTCTTATCCATACTTCTTCCTTGGCAGGAGTAGTAAAGATAATTCGATCCGTTAGCTGAGTAAACGGACTATATAAGAGACAGAAGTTATTTCCTAAAAGGAAATCGATTCCCGTTTCTTGTTGATATATTGTTGGGATATGAAAGAAGGTGTCTGCCAAAAATATATCTAGGTTTTTACAAACCTTGGTAATTGTAATGGAAGTTCCATTAGCAATTTTTACTTGAAGGTTTAGATAGTGTGGTTCTCTGAAAAGGGTACGTAAGCTCTTATCTTCTTCTATTAACTTGGAGGCTTCATCTTGCTCTACTTCTAGAAGAATTAAGGCTTTTTCGAATTTCTTAGCTGATAAGGAATCAGTAAGAGATTCTTGATTGAGGGTATCCCAATAAAATTTTTCTATAATTTTGAGGATATCCATCAGATTTTACATTTTCTCCAATAGAGCCTCCTATTAATTCTTGGGCTATCAACATAGCTAAGAATAAACCCAGACTAGGTGAAAGACCTAGAGTCAGCATTTCTAAAAATAATTTAGAAATCGGAAGTTCTTCAAATAATAAATTTGAAGAAAGAAGCGACAGAGATCTTTTGAGATCCATGTCAAAAAGGATAGAAAGTTTGGCACAAAAACTAGAAAATGATAGTCAAATGTCAAACTCCTTTTGATTAATGGCTAACGTAGTTCAGATAGAACTAGAAAAAGTCATCAAGCCTTTATTAAGAGAAATCTTAAAAAAGCTTGAAGCTGAACCTTCTACAGCAGAAATCGTAGAGGCCATGGTTTCTATCTCGGGCAAGCTATAAGCTTTAGGGCCGAGCCTAAGCTCTGATACCAACTGTCATGCACCCTAAAAAAATAGGCCCCTAATTTAATACATATTTGGGCGTGAATAATGTCCACATAACATCACAACCTTCAAAACCTTTGACTAAAAAAAAAATCTTTTCTTTTAACTAAACAAAATAACAACCAAGAGTTACACAACTCTTGAACCACACATCAAAACAACAACTACTACTAGAACATCGAGAGTTTAAAGAAACTCTTGTACCACCATATACAATTCCATATACTTAATTAGGAGTTTACTAACATAATACAACACCTAGCCATACATATGACCTTACACAAACACATACATAAACTTTCCATTCTAAAATAAAATAGGTCCAAGACCTATAATGACTACCCCAAATTGTTTTTCCCTTTCTATCCTCACTTGACATTTTCTTGACTTTGATATTAAGTCTACCTGTTTCAACATTGAAACAAATAAAAATGAGTATAACTCAGTAAGAAAACCCAAAAGATATAAGTGAGGAAGCATACAATATATAAAACTAAATACAATTCATAAAATAAAATGTATTTAAAACTTATAAGAAATGTACCCAAATTATCATTGGATTTAAGCACAATAAGGTAAATGTTACCACTTTTGAAGTCTTATTCCTTTCCTCATTTTCAATTTCCTGTTCAACACAAAACAAAAACATATACCACTTCCAAATACCAATATACACAACTTCCCTTGAATAATCATAACATGTAGATCACAATTTATTCCCGACCAAGATACCTATGCACTCACATCGATGTCACCACAATCAATATATATAGACACCACTTTTACTCATACACATATATGTGTTGTATAAGCAACACCCCACTTTTTTCGATATACGATATTTGTATCTGTCCTTTGATAGTATGTATATATAAATATATATCTACTTATATCCCATTATCCATATATTGAATCCCACATTGGATTTGTGTACATACTCATTTTCACATATATAGTGAATCCCACATTGGATCCGTGTACATACTCATATCCATACCAATATAACCTCTCCCGATGTTGCTAGGAGTACAATATAAGATGGTATTTGTTCCATCAATATTAATAATGAATCCCACATTGGATTCGTGTACATACTCATTTTCACATATATATATATATACATATACATATATATCAATATACACATATATACTTGTTCTTCTCTTAACATTGTTAAGAGTATATATCATAGGATGGTGCATGTTCCGTCATTTTAAACAACACTTTATACTTGTATACCATTTCAGCACAAAGTATAACTTCGTAGTCTTATGTCACTTCCATTCCATAACCATAATCACTTATCATTAATTCATCTTATATCATAACTTAGATGAAGTTATGATTTATACTTGTACATTTTAAGTACTCACTTTGGATGGTGTAGGTTCCATCTCTATAACACTATACCAATCAACAATGTATCCTATAAAGGATACCACCATAGTTTACATATACTATAAACCAGAAGGTTTATACCAATTTGATACTTACTTTACTCAATTCATACAAGGATATCCTAAATTTTAGCATTGATACTCATAGTATCAATACCTCCCTAAGTTCACCACTTCACAAATTCAAGTTGTAGTTACTTAATACATTTCTTTTCCTTGGGTAAATTATCACCCAATATCACACCTTTATTTCAAGTAGAATATAGTACCATAACATTTCAGTGACCATTTACTTTTACAATCATCTAATCACTCCAAGACTAAATCAATTTTCTTTCATAAGAATACCCATAAATGGGTATTCCATCAAGCCATAACTCAAAAAAATAATCTCCTTAACTTTTACTTATGAATTTACATAGTTGGTGTTAGGTCCTCTTTAGGCGAGGATATCAATATCATAATTCTCATTGTATATGGTCAGATAGTCAAAGCAAAAGTCGTGATTTTCAATCAAATCTCTAGTGCTAATTTATAAAAGCACAAGAGTCCAGAACAGATAACGAAACCGAACAATCGATAGACAGGGAATCAAAACTGAATCAAGATAATATTTCAAACAATACGATAGTCAACGATGATCTCTAATACCCACAAAGTGCACTAGAGAATTTCTAATCAAAGTGTTATTGATAACAATTCAATAGCTCAAGAAAGAACGTAATGAGGGCGAAAACTAAGTTCATTTGTTTACGAAATTGAATCTAGGCTTAGCAAGTGACAAGTGACACTAGCAAGCAACAAACGGAACAAGAACTAATGGTACAATGAAAGGAGAAGAGACAAGATCCCTTACCTCATACGCTTATTAAATCCAAGTTTTAGACCCTCTGCTCCACTAATCAATTACTCACCATGAAATTTATCTAATATAATAAACACACATGAGAAA
Source organism: Campanula takesimana (assembly GCA_026119855.1). Classification (NCBI taxonomy): domain Eukaryota; kingdom Viridiplantae; phylum Streptophyta; class Magnoliopsida; order Asterales; family Campanulaceae; genus Campanula; species Campanula takesimana. The sequence continues at coordinate 23,987 of JAOWBW010002119.1, read as the reverse complement.
TAAAGTTAACGACAATACAGAGTCAATTACATTCTCATTTTATCACACACACGCAAACACCAAAAGTATAAGACAGAAAATATGGAAATAACCAATAGAGATTCAGGTTTTGAAACTAAGTTCATTACAAAGGTCTCTGAATAATAGCCAGTTTAGACTCAAGAATCACCCGATTCGGAGTCCGGTGAATTAATTACAAATTTATTAAAATTAACCGATATTCGAAACATCTACAATGAACTACTGTCAAAAACAGATTTTCTGGGAATGTAAAATTTGAACCTAGTCCCTAAAACCAACACCATTGCGTAAACCTCAGAAAATCATGCAAAATAGACTCAAGAATTGCCCAGTTTCGACTCCTAATGAATTAATTATGAATTATTCAAGTTTCAATCGACTTTCATTTCAAGATACCTACTGCTGTAACTAAAACAAGAATTCTGGATATTAAGGTAATTTTCTTGACTTTGAAACAACAATACTCAGAAAGTTCACAGAATGGTATACAATTTAGACTCCAAAATCATTTAATTCCGATTTAAAATGAGTAAGTTATGATCAATCGTATTTTGGGAAAATTTCTTATTCCACACAGGGTCTGAACTGAAATTTCATAAATTCACAGTGACCAAATTGTAAATCCGAAAATCAGTCATCTTCAACCCAAAACCCATCAACAGTATGTTCTCATGGCTGAATCAATTCCAAAGCAATTCAATTACCAACAATAACATATTCAAGTACTAAAACAATTTCACCCATGTTAGAAATTTCTAAATAGAATTCAAAGAGAATACATAACAGCACACACACACAAGTGTTATTTCTCCATGGCCATAAAATCTAAGCACCCACACATCAATACACAAATTCATACTTTAATTTAACTATCCATCTTGAAATATAAAAGCAATACTTACCAATTCCTTTGCTTGATTACTGCCTCCCTTCCTAAGTCTCATACTCCATTTTTTCCCCCTTTTCTCTCTCTCTCTCTCTAGTTAGATATGATAGGGAAATAGTAAAACCCATTATGTTTACCCAAAATCAGTTAATGGGGCTGAAGTAGGATGCAACGTGTAGTTCCTCAACTTGGATGAGTCAAATGTTGATTTTTGAAAAAAAAAAAAAAAAAAAAAAAAAAAAAACACCTCATGCTAGGAGCTTGCTAAATTGCTGTCAACTAGAAAGGAGAGGAAATTCTATGGGTCCCACCACTATAAAATCCAAACAATTAAATTCTTCAACTCAATCCGTCCCTTATCTTTCTTTCCTCTATTTTCCATTTTTTTAATTGCATAAATCACTAATATTTTAATTCATTTTTTTGATTAAATAACCTACTTAATTTTGTTGGGAGGTTACACTACCTCTGAGATAGGTCAGTTTCAGATTGGGGTACTTACAGAGCCCCTCGGTAACGTCGCTTCGAAGGAGCGGGGTTGTCGATAGAAATAAGCATCTCATCTGACGGGACGATGGCTTTAACCGATTTTGGTTGCATGACTGGACCTAGTGGTATAGGATTCCTACGTATCCCGTTCGCGGGGAATCAAGCCTAACGTAGTTCGGAGGTACGCGGGTTACTTAGATCCGCAAGGAGGCATGACTCTAGGGGTCAGAGGCGAGACATGGTCAACTTGGCTCTATGCGAGAGGGTTGACTTGCTGGGGATACGGTTAACTTGACTCTATAGGAGAGGGTTGACTTACACGGGATAGATTTTTACTGGGCTTACGTCGGGGACGGCCTATGGTGACTATTCTAAGTCCAAGCTTGACCGGGGTCAACTCCATCTTCGGGGAGATTGACGAGAAAACTGGTCTTACGTCCCTCTAAGGACTGCCGGGACAAAGGCTCTAGCCTATAACGACTATTCTAAGTCTAAGCTTGACCGGGGTCGTCTCTATCTTTGGGGAGATTGACGGGAAAACTGGTCTTACGTCCCTCTAAGGACTGCCGGGACAAAGGCTCTAGCCTATAATGACTATTCTAAGTCTAAGCTTGACCGGGGTCAACTCCATCTTTGGGGAGATTGACGGGAAAACTGGTCTTACGTCCCTTTAAGGACTGTCGGGACAAAGGCTCTAGCCTATAACGACTATTCTAAGTCTAAGCTTGACCGGGGTCAACTCCATCTTTGGGGAGATTGACGGGAAAACTGGTCTTACGTCCCTCTAAGGACTGCCAGGACAAAGGCTCTAGCCTATAACGACTATTCAAAGTCTAAGCTTGACCGGTGTCAACACCATCTTTGGGGAGATTGACGGGAAAACTGGTCTTACGTCCCTCTAAGGACTGCCGGGACAAAGACTCTAGCCTATAACGACTATTCTAAGTCTAAGCTTGACCGGGGTCAACTCCATATTTGGGGAGATTGACGGGAAAACTGGTCTTACGTCCCTCTAAGGACTGCCGGGGTATTGTCAACTTGGCTCTATGGGAGAGGGTTGACTAAATGGTTGGTCTTACGAAGTACGGCCGGTAAAATGGTTTTCGTATCCTAAACTGACCACTCTGGGGGCGAAGGTTTTTTTTTTTTTTAACCTAAATGGTCACTCGGGGGACTAAGATTTCAATCTAAAGGGGTCACTCTGGGGACGAAGGTTTTTAACTTGAAGGGTCACTCGGGGACTACGGTTTTAACCTAAAGGGTCACTCGGGGGACGAAGGTTTTTAACCTAAAGGGTCACTCGTGGGACGAATGTTTTAACTTAAAGGGTCACTCAGGGGACGAAGGTGTCAACCTATAATGACTATTCTAAGTCAAGGTTTGGTTTGGGTCAACACTACTCTACGGGACGGTTGACACATTTTCTTAACACCGGGGAAGAGCCTAGGGGCGACCTTTAAGGCGCAAGACTTTGGAAAAATCATTTTAAGAAGAGGTCAAAAGCTTTGCTTGAAACATTGTTTTTGATAAATGATGCCAAATGGCCAAATTTGAAAATGCTTACTTCTAAAGGCAAATCTTTTAATGAAGCATGTTAGTCAAATTTTTATTTAGCTTAACCGTGAGGTTTGTTATGCATAAAGTCCTTTGGATTTGGTGTATTCGTTGAGAATTAACCGTTAGTAAGAAATCTGCTTGTCACTGTTTATGGGGATAGCCCAATGTCATCTTTGTCGCTGATGACGGGGTAGCCCCATATCTTTGTCGGTGTCAGGGTAGCCCCATGTCTTGCCGTCGTTGATGCGGAGGTAGCCCCATGTCCTTTGTCCTTTGAAGTGAGGTTAGGAACCCATCCCTTTTTCACGACGTACCCTTTCTTTTGCCTAGCCGCCCTTTCAGGTTTTCAACCTAGCGGGCATCTCTTTTGCGTCTTTTATGGCACACCCTGTTTTTTGCCTAGGCCGCCCTTATGGGTTTTCAACCTAGCTGGCTACTTTTTTGGTTCCATTTTCTTTCTTTTCCTTCTTTTTTATGAGTGAACTAGCCGACTCAATATAACGGGTATCAAAAGTATTTTCTTGAAGGAAACATGCAAGGGCATTTTATTTGGGAGAGAGTCCCTTTTTGTTGGTGAGCTCTTTGAGCAATGTATCATGAAATGGGAGGAAGCCCTTGTGTCGCGATCCCGGACCCCGCGGGCCCGAGACCGCGATCTGGACGTCGACTTAAAACCAAAACTCTAAAATATAGAAGTTAAAAATTCCATTTTGAACCAAAACATTTTAATACAAGGTTTGGAAAATCCAAGTTTAACAACACCATAAAACAACTAGTGTAAGCTCCACAAGCTCACACCCAAGATACAAAATATTACAATTCTTAATGACGTCAATAATGGTAAAACTATCCCCAAAAGGTTATACATTTAAATAATGTAAACCGATCCATAACAACCTGCCCCAAAATCTCAATCCTTTCGACGTCCTCCTCGATCCGCGAATCCTAATCCTTTTCCTCCTAGGGGGGGGGGTTAAGGAAAAACAAAGATAGAAATAAACGGGGTGAGATAAAATCTCAGTAAGTTACTAATGCAACTACATGACATGCTAATATGCAATGATCAATAGCAATTAACATAAGACAGATAGCAGCGGAATAATAAGTGACATGCTGTCGAACAGTAACATCCAATAACCAATCATATAAATAAACATATATCAACAAATGAGAGGCTCCCTATCGCCAACCGTCCCATACCGGTTGGAAATAACGACCAGCTCATCATGCAACACATAAAGCTGAAATAAACACTCATAAGTGGATACATAGCCAATGTTTCACCCAACTGAAGGAACCAAATAAAGGTCGCTGCGCAGCTTCAATAACCACAATCAACATCTTCATAGCAGCATGAAAGCTTGAAGAGAAAACCCCGGTCAGAAGCGACCAATCAACCCATCAACCAAACAAACCATCTTCATAGCAGCATAAAAGCTGAAGAGAAACCCGGTACCGGAACCCGTAACCAAATGAAGTGTCACAAAGGACGGGAGACATGCCACAAAGTCATGCTCCAAGTAAAGCTAAAATGCACACAAAGGAGCTAGCTCTTCTCACATCCAAGGCCAATCTGGAGGAGGGTAATAATGGGGCAAAACAATGGTCAACAATCACAATGGACTTGGCTGTGCCATCATAATGTTTCGCATCGCCCAAACACACATAAAATACCAGCTGGACTTTCAAGTAAAGGCTAAGTAATAAAATACTAGCACAATAAACAACCATTGATTCCAAAGTAGGGAACATACCAAATAATCACCATAAAGATGCAACGGTTACTCACGAAGAGTTCAACAACAATAGCACAAGGAGTTTCTCATAAAAGAGTCCAACAACATTGACCATTAAAACATAATGATTCAGAGATAAGGCACGTACCAAATACATCCTAAATATGATTCCCACAAGTTAATCATAAAGAGCACAACCCAAACGGTCGCTCACAAATGGCACAATGACTAATACCAAAAGACCCTAAACATTTACTCATAAAGATATACTAGGACTATGACTCAACCATCTCATCACACCTGGAATTCCAAAGTAGGAATCAGAATGAATACACTTTAAGGTTAATCAAACCGTAAGTACCCAATTGCCAATACACGCTTTACCTCCGTCCTTAACGAACCAATCCCAAACCCCCAAACGAATCCAAAAGGTTAATCTTTTAGAACATGATCACGACCGGACTAAATCCTACACTTTGGTGTTCAACAACAACCCCCTAGGTACTATGGGACATCGCCTAAAACCTAGACCAAGTCCTACTCGAAAATCAATTCGATTGGAACAACCACGAACACGTCATAAGATGCCCAAACACCCAATAAAATCCCAAAGTATAAAACTTATAACTTAACTGAACAAACTATACCATCTTGTAGTACTCGAAGAGAGCTTTGAAACGATAGTTTACACGCCTAAAACGGAGTCCGGATGAGAAAGTTATGGCCTCCGGAAGATCGAACGAAAAATGGACAAACTGGAAAAAGGTGGATGCGCGCGCCTCCATAAAAAGTGATGCGCGCGCCTCCTAAGGTCAGAAGGCTGCGATTTCGAAGCAGAAAAGGGTGCGCGCGCCTCCCAAAACATGGTGCGCGCGCCTCCTTGCCCGGAGGGACGAAATCCGGCCAAAATCTGGGTTTCTACCAATTTTTCTTACCCTTTTCATATTACAACCAAAATCAAACATAATTAACCTTCCACCAAGCATAAAGATGAACCCAAAACAACTTATAACTAGAATGGGGACTCAAATAATACCATTCATCAACCAAGATCAAGATTCAAACCCAACATTCCTAAAATCACCATTTTTGACCAAAACTCCAAATAAATTCCAAATAAACTCCAAACTCAACCAAACTTCAAATATAACACATCAAGCATAATATAAACATGATATGAACATTTTAGCATAAAAATGGGGGAAAAGCAACTTACCCGGATTTTCTCAAATGTGACGGAACTCGACATTTCTTGGCTTCCTACGATCCTATCGACGATCTAAACATGATTCATGTTTTAAGAAATGAGAAATAAAGAGAGGAAGATTATGAAAATGTAGAGAGAAGGTAGAGAGAAAACTTACCTTTTTTTTTTTTCACCCATGGAAGAGAGAGAGAGGGAGATGGCTGGGAATGGGAGAGGTGAGGGAGAAGAGAGATGATAATTTCAAAACTTACACTTAGACCCCCTCCCCCACTAACTACACAACTCCACTACTAACAATTAAGACTCAACACTTCTACACTAGCACAAAAGACCTAAATAAAATGCTAGGCATAATTATTATGAAACCTAAAATGCACACATAAATATTTAAATAAATAATAATTTAAATAAATAAATAAGCAAATAAATAAATAATAATTATTTATTACCAATAAATAGAGCCTAGATTTCGGGTCGTGACATTCACTCCCCCTTAAAGAAAATTCGACCCGAATTTTAACGAGACTTACCCGAAAGACCAAATAGCTACGGATACGATAGTTCCGCCATTTCTCAAATTCCTCAATTATCCAATCTACCCCACTACAAGGTAACCTTAAATAATGCTTACGATAACACCACCCTCGAACCGGATCATTACATCATTAACTTCATTACTAATCAAAATTCGTACTCAAAATCGAAGAATTCAAATTATTTCCACACATAATTCTCGAGGTATCTCAAGCTTGCCTTATTCATAACCTTAACTACACCGCAAAGGTACTTCCATTTGTAAATCGCATACTTAGTATTATTCCCCAGAAATTCCAAACATTACCCTCTCGAGCTTAATTAGCTTTTAAAATATGAAAAGCTAAAGAAATTTTCCATCCTCATAATATTCACCAAAGGATATATCTCTAAGGATTCCCATTATAGTGCTCTCGTTCTAGATAGCACCTTAAACTAGGGGTGTAATATAAACCCAAAATTTTAATACAAAATGTTCACTTAAATCCATGACATAGTACCATCACCACATTACTTCGATATTTGAAAGCTTAAAACAATTACGAATACTCAATAGTCCGAAAAATAATCCAATTTTTTTATCGTCAAGGGATTTCCTCTAATTCCTTTTCTTGAATTAATAATCCTCGCTTATATACCCCAAGGGAGTTTAGCAATCCCTAAATCTCCAACAGCTGACCCACATTAGACTTTCACGTATACATTCGCTAACTTAAAGATACTTAGGTTCAATAGCCATCATAATAAACCCATTAGCTAGTCACATTCCAACTGACCCAATACCAAATCATAGTATTCTTTAATATGCCCAAGTATTTATACTCAACTTTCTTCGCATAGTTGTAATCCAAACAAGAAATGCCACCAAGACAAGATTTAGAACCATAGAACACTATTTAACCAAAATTTCAAAATGCCTTTAACATAAATCGAGAAATTATTACTCTCCCAAAATGTACTTAGTCCTTTCTAACTTAACACGCTTACCACCATTAATGATCATAACTCCTACAACAAACTCACCATCCATAACAAATCGTACACCTTTCCATACTAATCCATTCCGATGCATTCACGGAGATGTACTAAAAGTGACCAAAATTTTCCTTAAGAGATCCTCATTGAATCCTCAACTCCTATAACCCAACCGATGTCATAAGGACATTGATCTAAATATTAGCACTACAACCTTGTACTATAACACTCAATTTAACCCAAGCTCCTCCCCAAACACTAGGTACTATTCGGAAGAAAATGAAAATCTTACGAATGATAAATACACCCAACAAATTGACAGAAACTAAATACTCGGATTTCGATTAAGAAAAGATAGGTATAACTCTACCCAAAGGAACGGTCTCAAACAGTTTTAAGAAATTAAGAATGGAGAATATAACAATCCCCCTACAACAATAGACTAAAGCAATAGTAACATCAAAAGCTTGTAATAGCAACATGGCTAATCTAGCAGGTAAGACATAACCAGACTTAAGCACATCATAAGCACATAAGACTTCATCAGATACCCTAAACTCCTCCATAGGAGTAGACACCTACTACAGATAAGTCAAAGACTCAGAAGAAATAAATGCAACTAAATGCACAGAAACACATAAATGCAATGATCCTAAATGCACGCGCTCGCTCTCTCGACGCAAAATAATACCTCCTGAAACTGATGAGTCACCCGCTGAGTGCTGATTGATTGCAAATACTCTACCCGAATTCTTGGGCTTCCCCGAAGCATCCCTCTTCTGACCCTGTGATATTCCAGTTCCTGTCCCCGATGACTGAACTCTAAACCTCGGACAATCTTTAACGAAGGGTCCCAACTGTCCACACTTCACACATTTTCCTTGTTTCTTCCAACACTTGTCTTCTGAGTGTCCTTTCCTCTGACAGTAACTGCAGACTTTCCCATTTTGTGTACCCTTATTAGAGCCTTGATTTCCTACTGTTGGTTGCCCTTGAGGTTGCCTTCTGAATCGAGTTTGCACTCCAGAATTACCTCTGTTATCCGAATGTTGCTGTTGTGACTTACTCTGCCCTCCTTGCTTACCCGGGTTAACCATCTCAGTCTTCTTTTTGTGTTCCCCAATATCCTGGTGTTCAATCAAGTAGGCTCGATCCACCGCATCCTGATAAGTCTGAATCCGCTGTGCTATAAGCTGAGTCCGGATGGATGTCTTCAAACCCCTGATCAATCTCATCGCTTTCTGCTCCTCGGTCCGCACAAGGTTGTCACAACACCTGGCTGATTCTGTGAACTTAACTGAATACTGTGCTACTAACATCATGCCTTGCTCCAAGCTGAGGAACTCGATCTCTTTCCGGTTTTGATTCACTAAAAAGATAAAATGATCCTTGAATTTCTTCACGAACCACTCCCAAGGATATGGTACAAGAGTCACATCCCAACTGGTCTTCAGTGCCTTCCACCAATGTTCCGCAGCTCCCACGAGCTTATAAGCTGAAAATAGAACCCTATCCTCATCAGTGCAACCAAATACCTCGTAGATTTTCTCCATCGATTCTATCCATAGCTCGGCCTTCTTCACATCAGGCTCACCGTCGTACTCACTTGGTTTCAACTTCAAGAACTACTCCAACCCATATCGCGGAGGTGCTACATGTTCCTCTCTCGGCCCTTGGTCACGAATTGCTTTCACGGCCACTTCAAACCTGTCCTGAAACACTGCACGGTTTTCTTCCCTTAGACCCTTTAAGATTCTGAGTCCCACTAGGAGCTTCACCAATTCTTCTTCTAGCCATCACAAACAAATACCTGCATAAAATACTCATCGTTACTCACTCCGAACACAACTACCCACCTAGGTCATACTAATCCACCTAGACTTATACTTAGAGCCAAACCATGGCTCTGATACCAACTGTCGCGATCCCGGACCCCGCGGGCCCGAGACCGCGATCTGGACGTCGACTTAAAACCAAAACTCTAAAATATAGAAGTTAAAAATTCCATTTGAACCAAAACATTTTAATACAAGGTTTGGAAAATCCAAGTTTAACAACACCATAAAACAACTAGTGTAAGCTCCACAAGCTCACACCCAAGATACAAAATATTACAATTCTTAATGACGTCAATAATGGTAAAACTATCCCCAAAAGGTTATACATTTAAATAATGTAAACCGATCCATAACAACCTGCCCCAAAATCTCAATCCTCTCGACGTCCTCCTCGATCCGCGAATCCTAATCCTTTTCCTCCTGGGGGGGGGGGGTTAAGGAAAAACAAAGATAGAAATAAACGGGGTGAGATAAAATCTCAGTAAGTTACTAATGCAACTACATGACATGCTAATATGCAATGATCAATAGCAATTAACATAAGACAGATAGCAGCGGAATAATAAGTGACATGCTGTCGAACAGTAACATCCAATAACCAATCATATAAATAAACATATATCAACAAATGAGAGGCTCCCTATCGCCAACCGTCCCATACCGGTTGGAAATAACGACCAGCTCATCATGCAACACATAAAGCTGAAATAAACACTCATAAGTGGATACATAGCCAATGTTTCACCAACTGAAGGAACCAAATAAAGGTCGCTGCGCAGCTTCAATAACCACAATCAACATCTTCATAGCAGCATGAAAGCTTGAAGAGAAAACCCCGGTCAGAAGCGACCAATCAACCCATCAACCAAACAAACCATCTTCATAGCAGCATAAAAGCTGAAGAGAAACCCGGTACCGGAACCCGTAACCAAATGAAGTGTCACAAAGGACGGGAGACATGCCACAAAGTCATGCTCCAAGTAAAGCTAAAATGCACACAAAGGAGCTAGCTCTTCTCACATCCAAGGCCAATCTGGAGGAGGGTAATAATGGGGCAAAACAATGGTCAACAATCACAATGGACTTGGCTGTGCCATCATAATGTTTCGCATCGCCCAAACACACATAAAATACCAGCTGGACTTTCAAGTAAAGGCTAAGTAATAAAATACTAGCACAATAAACAACCATTGATTCCAAAGTAGGGAATCATACCAAATAATCACCATAAAGATGCAACGGTTACTCACGAAGAGTTCAACAACAATAGCACAAGGAGTTTCTCATAAAAGAGTCCAACAACATTGACCATTAAAACATAATGATTCAGAGATAAGGCACGTACCAAATACATCCTAAATATGATTCCCACAAGTTAATCATAAAGAGCACAACCCAAACGGTCGCTCACAAATGGCACAATGACTAATACCAAAAGACCCTAAACATTTACTCATAAAGATATACTAGGACTATGACTCAACCATCTCATCACACCTGGAATTCCAAAGTAGGAATCAGAATGAATACACTTAAGGTTAATCAAACCGTAAGTACCCAATTGCCAATACACGCTTTACCTCCGTCCTTAACGAACCAATCCCAAACCCCCAAACGAATCCAAAAGGTTAATCTTTTAGAACATGATCACGACCGGACTAAATCCTACACTTTGGTGTTCAACAACAACCCCCTAGGTACTATGGGACATCGCCTAAAACCTAGACCAAGTCCTACTCGAAAATCAATTCGATTGGAACAACCACGAACACGTCATAAGATGCCCAAACACCCAATAAAATCCCAAAGTATAAAACTTATAACTTAACTGAACAAACTATACCATCTTGTAGTACTCGAAGAGAGCTTTGAAACGATAGTTTACACGCCTAAAACGGAGTCCGGATGAGAAAGTTATGGCCTCCGGAAGATCGAACGAAAAATGGACAAACTGGAAAAAGGTGGATGCGCGCGCCTCCATAAAAAGTGATGCGCGCGCCTCCTAAGGTCAGAAGGCTGCGATTTCGAAGCAGAAAAGGGTGCGCGCGCCTCCCAAAACATGGTGCGCGCGCCTCCTTGCCCGGAGGGACGAAATCCGGCCAAAATCTGGGTTTCTACCAATTTTTCTTACCCTTTTCATATTACAACCAAAATCAAACATAATTAACCTTCCACCAAGCATAAAGATGAACCCAAAACAACTTATAACTAGAATGGGGACTCAAATAATACCATTCATCAACCAAGATCAAGATTCAAACCCAACATTCCTAAAATCACCATTTTTGACCAAAACTCCAAATAAATTCCAAATAAACTCCAAACTCAACAAACTTCAAATATAACACATCAAGCATAATATAAACATGATATGAACATTTTAGCATAAAATGGGGGAAAAGCAACTTACCCGGATTTTCTCAAATGTGACGGAACTCGACATTTCTTGGCTTCCTACGATCCTATCGACGATCTAAACATGATTCATGTTTTAAGAAATGAGAAATAAAGAGAGGAAGATTATGAAAATGTAGAGAGAAGGTAGAGAGAAAACTTACCTTTTTTTTTTTCACCCATGGAAGAGAGAGAGAGGGAGATGGCTGGGAATGGGAGAGGTGAGGGAGAAGAGAGATGATAATTTCAAAACTTACACTTAGACCCCCTCCCCCACTAACTACACAACTCCACTACTAACAATTAAGACTCAACACTTCTACACTAGCACAAAAGACCTAAATAAAATGCTAGGCATAATTATTATGAAACCTAAAATGCACACATAAATATTTAAATAAATAATAATTTAAATAAATAAATAAGCAAATAAATAAATAATAATTATTTATTACCAATAAAATAGAGCCTAGATTTCGGGTCGTGACATTCACTCCCCCTTAAAGAAAATTCGACCCGAATTTTAACGAGACTTACCCGAAAGACCAAATAGCTACGGATACGATAGTTCCGCCATTTCTCAAATTCCTCAATTATCCAATCTACCCCACTACAAGGTAACCTTAAATAATGCTTACGATAACACCACCCCTCGAACCGGATCATTACATCATTAACTTCATTACTAATCAAAATTCGTACTCAAAATCGAAGAATTCAAATTATTTCCACACATAATTCTCGAGGTATCTCAAGCTTGCCTTATTCATAACCTTAACTACACCGCAAAGGTACTTCCATTTGTAAATCGCATACTTAGTATTATTCCCCAGAAATTCCAAACATTACCCTCTCGAGCTTAATTAGCTTTAAAATATGAAAAGCTAAAGAAATTTTCCATCCTCATAATATTCACCAAAGGATATATCTCTAAGGATTCCCATTATAGTGCTCTCGTTCTAGATAGCACCTTAAACTAGGGGTGTAATATAAACCCAAAATTTTAATACAAAATGTTCACTTAAATCCATGACATAGTACCATCACCACATTACTTCGATATTTGAAAGCTTAAAACAATTACGAATACTCAATAGTCCGAAAAATAATCCAATTTTTTTATCGTCAAGGGATTTCCTCTAATTCCTTTTCTTGAATTAATAATCCTCGCTTATATACCCCAAGGGAGTTTAGCAATCCCTAAATCTCCACAGCTGACCCACATTAGACTTTCACGTATACATTCGCTAACTTAAAGATACTTAGGTTCAATAGCCATCATAATAAACCCATTAGCTAGTCACATTCCAACTGACCCAATACCAAATCATAGTATTCTTTAATATGCCCAAGTATTTATACTCAACTTTCTTCGCATAGTTGTAATCCAACAAGAAATGCCACCAAGACAAGATTTAGAACCATAGAACACTATTTAACCAAAATTTCAAAATGCCTTAACATAAATCGAGAAATTATTACTCTCCCAAAATGTACTTAGTCCTTTCTAACTTAACACGCTTACCACCATTAATGATCATAACTCCTACAACAAACTCACCATCCATAACAAATCGTACACCTTTCCATACTAATCCATTCCGATGCATTCACGGAGATGTACTAAAAGTGACCAAAATTTCCTTAAGAGATCCTCATTGAATCCTCAACTCCTATAACCAACCGATGTCATAAGGACATTGATCTAAATATTAGCACTACAACCTTGTACTATAACACTCAATTTAACCCAAGCTCCTCCCCAAACACTAGGTACTATTCGGAAGAAAATGAAAATCTTACGAATGATAAATACACCAACAAATTGACAGAAACTAAATACTCGGATTTCGATTAAGAAAAGATAGGTATAACTCTACCCAAAGGAACGGTCTCAAACAGTTTTAAGAAATTAAGAATGGAGAATATAACAATCCCCCTACAACAATAGACTAAAGCAATAGTAACATCAAAAGCTTGTAATAGCAACATGGCTAATCTAGCAGGTAAGACATAACCAGACTTAAGCACATCATAAGCACATAAGACTTCATCAGATACCCTAAACTCCTCCATAGGAGTAGACACCTACTACAGATAAGTCAAAGACTCAGAAGAAATAAATGCAACTAAATGCACAGAAACACATAAATGCAATGATCCTAAAATGCACGCGCTCGCTCTCTCGACGCAAAATAATACCTCCTGAAACTGATGAGTCACCCGCTGAGTGCTGATTGATTGCAAATACTCTACCCGAATTCTTGGGCTTCCCCGAAGCATCCCTCTTCTGACCCTGTGATATTCCAGTTCCTGTCCCCGATGACTGAACTCTAAACCTCGGACAATCTTTAACGAAGGGTCCCAACTGTCCACACTTCACACATTTTCCTTGTTTCTTCCAACACTTGTCTTCTGAGTGTCCTTTCCTCTGACAGTAACTGCAGACTTTCCCATTTTGTGTACCCTTATTAGAGCCTTGATTTCCTACTGTTGGTTGCCCTTGAGGTTCCTTCTGAATCGAGTTTGCACTCCAGAATTACCTCTGTTATCCGAATGTTGCTGTTGTGACTTACTCTGCCCTCCTTGCTTACCCGGGTTAACCATCTCAGTCTTCTTTTGTGTTCCCCAATATCCTGGTGTTCAATCAAGTAGCTCGATCCACCGACATCCTGATAAGTCTGAATCCGCTGTGCTATAAGCTGAGTCCGGATGGATGTCTTCAAACCCCTGATCAATCTCATCGCTTTCTGCTCCTCGGTCCGCACAAGGTTGTCACAACACCTGGCTGATTCTGTGAACTTAACTGAATACTGTGCTACTAACATCATGCCTTGCTCCAAGCTGAGGAACTCGATCTCTTTCGGTTTTGATTCACTAAAAGATAAAATGATCCTTGAATTCTTCACGAACCACTCCCAAGGATATGGTACAAGAGTCACATCCCAACTGGTCTTCAGTGCCTTCCACCAATGTTCCGCAGCTCCCACGAGCTTATAAGCTGAAAATAGAACCCTATCCTCATCAGTGCAACCAAATACCTCGTAGATTTTCTCCATCGATTCTATCCATAGCTCGGCCTTCTTCACATCAGGCTCACCGTCGTACTCACTTGGTTTCAACTTCAAGAACTACTCCAACCCATATCGCGGAGGTGCTACATGTTCCTCTCTCGGCCTTGGTCACGAATTGCTTTCACGGCCACTTCAAACCTGTCCTGAAACACTGCACGGTTTCTTCCTTAGACCCTTTAAGATTCTGAGTCCCACTAGGAGCTTCACCAATTCTTCTTCTAGCCATCACAAACAAATACCTGCATAAAATACTCATCGTTACTCACTCCGAACACAACTACCCACCTAGGTCATACTAATCCACCTAGACTTATACTTAGAGCCAAACCATGGCTCTGATACCAAACTGTCGCGATCCCGGACCCGCGGGCCCGAGACCGCGATCTGGACGTCGACTTAAAACCAAAACTCTAAAATATAGAAGTTAAAAATTCCATTTTGAACCAAAAATTTTAATACAAGGTTTGAAAATCCAAGTTTAAACAACACCATAAAACAACTAGTGTAAGCTCCACAAGCTCACACCCAAGATACAAAATATTACAATTCTTAATGACGTCAATAATGGTAAAACATCCCCAAAAGGTTATACATTTAAATAATGTAAAACCGATCCATAACAACCTGCCCCAAAATCTCAATCCTCTCGACGTCCTCCTCGATCCGCGAATCCTAATCCTTTTCCTCCTGGGGGGGGGGGGTTAAGGAAAAACAAAGATAGAAATAAACGGGGTGAGATAAAATCTCAGTAAGTTACTAATGCAACTACATGACATGCTAATATGCAATGATCAATAGCAATTAACATAAGACAGATAGCAGCGGAATAATAAGTGACATGCTGTCGAACAGTAACATCCAATAACCAATCATAAAATAAACATATATCAAAAGAGAGGCTCCCTATCGCCAACCGTCCATACCGGTTGGAAATAACGACCAGCTCATCATGCAACACATAAAGCTGAAATAAACACTCATAAGTGGATACATAGCCAATGTTTCACCCACTGAAGGAACCAATAAAGGTCGCTGCGCAGCTTCAATAACCACAATCAACATCTTCATAGCAGCATGAAAGCTTGAAGAGAAAACCCGGTCAGAAGCGACCAATCAACCCATCAACCAAACAAACCATCTTCATAGCAGCATAAAAGCTGAAGAGAAACCCGGTACCGGAACCCGTAACCAAATGAAGTGTCACAAAGGACGGGAGACATGCACAAAGTCATGCTCCAAGTAAAGCTAAAATGCACACAAAGGAGCTAGCTTTCTCACATCCAAGGCCAATCTGGAGGAGGGTAATAATGGGGCAAAACAATGGTCAACAATCACAATGGACTTGGCTGTGCCATCATAATGTTCGCATCGCCCAAACCCACATAAAATACCAGCTGGACTTTCAAGTAAAGGCTAAGTAATAAAATACTAGCACAAAATAAACAACCATTGATTCCAAAGTAGGGAATCATACCAAATAATCACCATAAAGATGCAACGGTTACTCACGAAGAGTTCAACAACAATAGCACAAGGAGTTTCTCATAAAAGAGTCAACAACATTGACCATTAAACATAATGATTCAGAGATAAGGTACGTACCAAATACATCCTAAATATGATTCCCACAAGTTAATCATAAAGAGCACAACCCAACGGTCGCTCACAAATGGCACAATGACTAATACCAAAAGACCCTAAACATTTACTCATAAGATATACTAGGACTATGACTCACCATCTCACACACCTGGATTCCAAAGTAGGAATCAGAATGAATACACTTTAAGGTTAATCAAACCGTAAGTACCCAATTGCCAATACACGCTTTACCTCCGTTCCTTAACGAACCAATCCCAAACCCCAAACGAATCCAAAAGGTTAATCTTTAGAACATGATCACGACCGACTAAACCCTACACTTTGGTGTTCAACAACAACCCCCTAGGTACTATGGGACATCGCCTAAAACCTAGACCAAGTCCTACTCGAAAATCAATTCGATTGGAACAACCACGAACACGTCATAAGATGCCCAAACACCCAATAAAATCCCAAAGTATAAAACTTATAACTTAACTGGAACAAACTATACCATCTTGTAGTACTCGAAGAGAGCTTTGAAACGATAGTTTACACGCCTAAAACGGAGTCCGGATGAGAAAGTATGGCCTCCGGAAGATCGAACGAAAAAATGGACAAACTGGAAAAAGGTGATGCGCGCGCCTCCATAAAAAGTGATGCTCGCGCCCTCCTAAGGTCAGAAGGCTGCGATTTCGAAGCAGAAAGGTGTGCGCGCGCCTCCCAAACATGGTGCGCGCGCCTCCTTGCCCGGAGGGACGAAATCCGGCCAAAATCTGGGTTTCTACCAATTTTTCTTACCCATTTCATATTACAACCAAAATCAAACATAATTAACCTTCCACCAATCATAAAGATGAACCAAAACAACTTATAACTAGAATGGGGACTCAAATAATACCATTCATCAACCAAGATCAAGATTCAAACCCAAAATCAAAATCACATTTTTGACCAAAACTCCAATAAATTCCAAATAAACTCCAAACTCAAACCAAACTTCAAATATAACACATCAAGCATAATATAAACATGATATGAACATTTTAGCATAAAAATGGGGGAAAGCAACTTACCCGGATTTTCTCAAAGTGACGGAACTCGACATTTCTTGGCTTCCTACGATCCTATCGACGATCTAAACATGATTCATGTTTTAAGAAATGAGAAATAAAGAGAGGAAGATTATGAAAATGTAGAGAGAAGGTAGAGAGAAAACTTACCTTTTTTTTTTCACCCATGGAAGAGAGAGAGAGGGAGATGGCTGGGAATGGGAGAGGTGAGGGAGAAGAGAGATGATAATTCACAAACTACACTTAGACCCCCTCCCCCACTAACTACACAACTCCACTACTAACAATTAAGACTCACACTTCTACACTAGCTAAAGACCTAATAAAAATGCTAGGCATAATTATTATGAAACCTAAAATGCACACATAAATATTTAAATAAATAATAATTTAAATAAATAAATAAGCAAATAAATAAATAATAATTATTTATTACCAATAAAATAGAGCCTAGATTTCGGGTCGTGACACCTTGCTTGACAGAATACAAGTGTTTAGCTCTTCCTAAGATGTAGAGAAGAAGACTTGTCGAGACATTTGAAATTTGCCTTGGTCAATATCATCGAATGATTGCTTGAATGGACCATGTTCATTATTAGGTCAAGTTTATAACAAGCAATCATCCTTAACATGTATAAATGTTGTGATCAATTAAGATTAAGATTCGATCAATGGCAAGATCAAAAGGTGTTTACGGGAGATGGTCATTATCTGGGAAATTGGTCATTGATGGGACCAAGGGAAGAGAACCGAGTCATTTTGGGAGGGACCGAGGTTTGATGGATTCATTTCATGCTGTGACCGGACCCCGAAGGTGCCTACGTTCCTCATTTTGAGGAGCTCAGGTCGCCGTAGTTCGGCCGTGGGGCCTTCTTTTGCTGGGGTTGGTGTCCTTCGAAGGATGTTGTTGCTTTGCTGATGTAGATCGCTTGTCTTTGCGGTGAACTTCCTCGGGATGTTCTTTGATGTGGACTTTTGCAGTGAACTTGGTGAGCTTTTGAGGTAAACTTCCTCTTTGCAAATTCATTTGCTTTCCTTTTTCCATTATCCATTTCTTTCTCTCTTATCATTTTTTTAGAGAGAGGGGAAACATTAGCCCCAACTTGCTATCTTGGACATTGGCTCATTGTAGCCCTTGGTGGAATTCTGCCACTTTCTTACTTGACTTTTGAAGATCTGGGAAGTCCTTGCTTGGTTGCGCACTCGCGATCGTGGTTGAATCTTGGTGGTTGAGCAACAACATCCTCGCCTTTTAATTGTCTCGGGATGCCTTGATGCGCATCAAGGATTTGTATAGGAAAGGTGTATCGGGTTTGTGTATCGGGTAATGTATGAGGAAGATTTGCCATTGATGGTTTCTTCATGCCAATTGATCACAACATTTATTCATATCAAGATTAATTGTTTGCATTTGGCACTTTTCATTTGTGTTAGGTCCATTCACTTAATGAGTCGTCATGACTAGTATGCTTAGAAGTCAATTCGTCATTTTGGGACGTAGCAATCAATTGATAATAACAAGCAAGGCAATTTCAAGAGTAAACATATATTGCAAATAATGTCTCAAGTCTAGAGAGAAGAGAAGGAAATGACTCTTTTATTTACATAACTTTGTACATACATGTCCAAGTGCGGAACTCTGTAAAAATTAAAAGACACGGTCCAGAATTGACTCATTTTTTTTCTTTCAGAGAACCTACGAGGCTGGAAGACTCACATTTTTTTTTTAAGGATGGGTTCCCATGAAGCAAGATGATCCATTTTCTTCCACAGTGTTGGATGGAGGGGTTGTCGGCGGCATATTCCATGTCTTCCACGAGGAACTCGGGTTCCATGTCGTCGGGAAAGATGTCGCGAGGCCTCACTTGGCTTGGCGTTGCAATTGCGGGGTCGTTACTCATAAGGGCGAGTTGGGAGCTTGCCTGTGGTTGGCCAAGCCTTTTGGTGATTCCCTTTCAAGGTGCGTAATCTCCGTGCATTGCATTCGGCGAGAGTATGGATTTCCCTGTGATGTACCGCCTTTGGCCTTCCGAAGCTTGGGCTTTCTTCTTGTAGACGGTGTCCCAATGTTTGATCTCATTGCTCATGTGGACGGTTGTTTCGAACGCCAATTCGGATGTGGGCTCCTGGTCAATGCTTCCAATGGACAGAACGCGAAGGACTTTTAGCATATTAAACCTCAAGGTGAAATTATAACCATGATTTGAGAAAAATGCTTCCTTATCGGATTAGCTTTTTAGGAAAAACTTGATCTTTTATTTTAAGAAAACTTGATCTCCATTTTTTTATTTTATTTTTTTTGAAAGACACACCTTTGTTTTTAGTGAAAGACTCCACACACATTTTTTTTTTTTTTGTAAGCTTTTGACAAGGAAAAAAATGGCAATAATAATCTTATTAAGAGAACTGACAATGGACCCAAAATGGTCACCACATGGCATCAACCGGGGAGTCAAGACTTTAACTAAACCTAACAGACATCTTAACCGACTTTTCCTAAAGACTTATCACACGTCCTAACAATGGACTTTGACTCTTCCTAAAAGGGGGCGATGGAAGGGGTTTTGAAGCTCATCCTCTGTTACGGCAACCACAGCACCATCAATTTCCCAAGCCAAGGCGTTCCAGCTTTCCTTGCGCGATAACTTCCGGATGATGCGTTTCAGAGCGATGCAATCGTTGGTGTCGTGCCCATGGTAGTTGTGAAAGGCACACCATTCAGTTGTGTCGAGAAGTCCTTGGGTTTGTGGGTTGGTAGTTGACAAGAGGCTTCGCAAGGCCTTGCCTAACAATTTCTCAAATACCTTGCTTATGGTATTCTGAAATCCTCGTACCTTGTGAAATGGAGCTTGGCTCGGCCTTTGGCTTTTCGTTCATTGTTGCCCGGAGCGTGGTGGGGATGAGAATCACCGCTACTCGATGCAAAGGGTGCCCATCGAGTGTCCTTTCAAACTTAGCTTCCATTTGCTTTCTATTCCCAACAACGTGCCCAATTGAGGGTGCAACATGAGGATTCTGCGGAGGTGCATGGGTGTAGGCATACCCCATAACCATAACCTTGGTGGCTTGCAGGAATATACATTGGAGGCATGCAAGGAGCTTGTAGTCCAAAAGTCTCGGACTATAGAAATGATACGGGTCTCTGTGGGATCTCATCGGGAAAACCTGGTGGAGGCAAGTTGGTGATGCCTGTTCGGGTGTCCATGTACGGTCTAAACAGTGACTGAGCTCTGGTGACTTGGTGATGGCATCAAGCCGAGAAGGGATACGATCGGAAAAGTGTTGTGAGTATGATGCTAGGGACGTAACCGGTGTGGATGGTGGTTTGCAGGCCTTTTGAGTGGATCGTTGCTTGGGGTTTTATAGGAGGCGTCCTATGGGAGATGGTGGATTTGGGGCGAGGTGGAGTGAGGAGGATTTGGGCGTGAGGCTTATTTGGATGACGGCGCGTTGGGGCGAAGAAATGGGGTCTCGGTATGAGGGGACGGAACTTGTTGCAATTGGAGATTGGGCAATTTCTACTCTTCTTCGTGGTCGGCAACTTTGGTGAAAGACCCATCAATTTGAAACAGAGCTGTGACACCTTCTTGTCTCATCGACTCATGAAACGACTTTGCGTTCTTTGTGGCTCTCTGTGATGACTTCTTTCTTAGCTCCGGGGGTTTCTAGAGCTCGGGGCAACTCTTCTTTTGTAGGGCTATCCGGGTTGTCTGCAACGTCATTTCTCAGGCTACTGTCCACTGAAGTGATCTTTCTGAGGTGCCGGGTCGGAGGAGTTGCAGTGACCGGGGAACCCTCTGATTCCACACGCACCAGCGGCGACATGATACTCTCTTCACTTCATCTGAGCCACGGGGAAGACAAAAGGTAGCTTTAGGCTTGGATAAACACTGGTGGACACTTGGGTTAAAGACACACGTGTCTCTATTTGGGATATTTGACCGGTACGAAGTTGCCTACGTTCCCATCACCACGAGGGAGGGGGTCCCACGTGATGAGAGGCTCAGGTCACCGTAGTTCGAACTGGTTAGAATCTTAAGAGGGAAGACGAACACGACTAATGTCTTAACGAGAATCCATCAAGGACTTGACTGGCTTCCTAGGGGACTATTCTTAGAATTTAACGGGGATCTTTGCGGGGACCTAGGGGACTTTGCCTAGGGTCTCAATGGGGATCTTAACGAGGGTCTGAAGGATAACATGGATCCTTCCGAAGACTTAACGGACTTGACGGAGGTCTTGAAGGATAACATGGATCCTTCCAAGACTAAACGGGACTAATCAAAAGTCTTGGAGGATAACATAGATCCGCCCAAAGACTAAACGGGACTATTCAAAAGTCTTGGAGGATAACATGGATCCGTCCAAAGATTAAACGTGACTAATCAAAAGTCTTGGAGGATAACATGGATCCGTCCAAAGACTAAACGGACTAATCAAATGTCTTGGAGGATAACATGGATCCGTCCAAAGACTAAACGGGACTAATCAAAAGTCGGATAGGATAACATGGATCCGTCCAAAGACTAAACGGGACTAATCAAAAGTCTTGGAGGATAACATGGATCCATCCAAAGGCTTAACGGGACTTGACGGAGGTCTTGAAGGATAAATGGATCCTTCCAAAAGACTTAACGGGGGTGACACTGGTTAGCGAAAACAATGCAATGTATCAAAGACAGGAAGCAAAAACGGAGCAAGCTCATGGAACGCGCAATAATAAATCATTCAAGTTTACTTAAAACACATTTTTATTCCTAAATGGTTGGAAAAGATTTCTCTTCTTTTTCGCAAATCTAAACCCTGGATCAGTGGAGGCCATCACTACGCATATAGACCCCTCGTTTTTCACCTGTCTTGCACGCTCCCATAGACGGACTATCCCGAGCGAGGGTCCTATAGGGCAAGCGGCTTCCACCGACCAAAAGAAACGAACCTAGGGTCTAGTGCGTCGCAAGGTTCCCAATGCGCGGGTCATCCTAATCATGATTAAGCCCCAGTCGGAATCGAGACTTTTTCCGAAGGCTACACCGAAGGCTGCACCGATATTCCGACATGACCTCATTTTGAATGAGGCGTCTCAGTCCTTGACCATGGCCTTAACGATGATAAAATAACTCGTACATTAGGGCTTAACGACACGGTGTCACCCTATCCTTAGCACATGACCTTTGCTAATTGCGGTCATCATTAACGCACGAGTTAAAGGCTGGTTAGGCAACGCTTGCATTTCATCAAGGAGTCACAACACGGGCGTTAACTTGGCACAATTAACTTTGGACACGCGAGTTATAGACGTGGCAAACGTGAGCTAGACCAAAAACCAACCAAGGTCACGGTATTTGTGTGTCACGACAAGTGTGGTTGACTCGGCTCGAAGGAAGGTGGAATGGACCACGTGCGCGCATCGAAGGAACAAGAGCGCCCAATGAGCTGCATCGTGGCATCCATCCCGGGTTAAAAGGGCATTGGAACGTGCAAGGTCAGTGCGCGTAGTGTGAAGCATTCTATGTTCCCTTTGAGTCAAAATAGAGATTTTCAATCCGTTTTTCGATATGATGAGCATGGCATAAGCAAGATATGAAAAAGTATAATCAAGGAATATAAGCAAATAAAGACCAAAACTTGTACGTGTACCAAGTTGTGCACAACAAAGAATTTGAATCAAACATTTGCAAAAAGAACAATTTTTACATTTTGAAACCATTTGTACTAAGTAAGTGTGCACAACAAGAGACTCAAGAAATCTTTACAAAAGGGTCATGCACAATGAGGCTTTGGAAACCATTTTATTGACAAAAGATTATGCATAACCAAGTTTTTTTTTTAAATCAAGTTTTGGCCAAAAGAATGAAGGTAATGTGCACAAGTAAGACTGTAAATTTGGAACCTGGACAAGAAAAAGCAGAGGGGCATCCAGATTGTGCAGCCCTGCACAAAATTGTTAATTTGCAACATTCTGATCCCCTACCCACAAGTAGCCGTACGGCTAAAGCAAGAGGGTGAGATTTTTCTCAATTTCTCCAACTTCTGATCATCATGCTCCAGTTTATTGTATTTCCAGAACGTATGTACTCAAAACAGTCCAAAAGAAACATCAAACACACACAATATGCAAAAAATCAACTAACGGGAACGGGAGTTTGACCCACACATAAATGCCCCCAAAGTTTCTAGAAAGAAGTTGGAAACATTTAAATCCCCAGCGGAGGCGCCACTGTAAGGATCCCGCCCCAAAAAACACGAGCACGTTTCAAGGGCGAAATACCAAACCGGGGAACCGGACCAATTTAACGGAGTCGCCACATTTTGTTAATTTTAAACCCAACAAAATGACAAAGGTTTGAGTTCAAAGGTTTGGAGATCAGGTTACAAATTGGAAGAGTTTTTACGTCCTTCCAAGTTGCCTCGGACAAAGCCGAGTCTCCCTTGTTAGTTAACAAAAGTGCATGTGTGTGTGTGTGTGTTTTAACGGAAAATCTTTGTTTTAACTTTTTTATTATCTTTTCAACTGAAAAAGGGTTTGTTTGACAAGAAAACAGAAGACAGAAGGGCAAAATGGTCAATCTCCCCATATGGCCAAAGTAGCGTACGGATGGGGAGACCACTCCTGGGATTTTAC
>JAOWBW010002118.1:0-124190 GCA_026119855.1 Campanula takesimana | reverse complement strand
ATGATGCTCTTAGAGGTATTTTTGTTGGAAAGATTCAAATTTAGGGGGAGTGGAAGATATTCTAATTTTTTGTTTGAGTTTGATGGTTCCTCTCAAAAAGGGGGAGGAAGATGTGGTTCTTCATTTTAAGGGGGAGAAAGATGTGTTCTAGGGGAGTAGAATCCAATGTACAAATTCAGGGGGAGAGATTATTGTTTTGGATGTTTTGATCAGAACCACAAAGATAGGGGAGATTGAAAGAGTATGAAATACTCTTATATTAGTTTTGTATCTTTGTGATTCTGATTTAATAAATGTATATATTTAGAGTTTATTTATTTTAGGAATTAGTTGTAATTATTTAGAATAGTTTATTTTAGGATTATTATTATTTTGATTTACTTGACTAACCTACTAATGTTTATCTTTGGTTAGTATTTTGTATTTTAGGTGTTTTATTTTAGGAAGACTCTCATATGGAAAGAAGGATTTCTTGGAGTGTAAGGAGCGGCCAAGTCTTGTATAAATACAAGCCGACCCTTCATTGTCAATGACGGATTTTAATCACGGATTCACAGAATATTTTTGAGAGAGTCTTTTGTTTTTTGAGGTTCTTTGTCATCAAGAACTCAAGTATTTTTTGTTTAGTCTATTCAAGATAGAATAGGTTTGATCTTTTAATTGTTTTTGTTTTTTCATCCTTTTGTACTCTGAAAGAGTTTTAGTAATGAAAGTTTCCAGCAAGGTATTTCTTGCTGAAGTGTTTAATCAGTTTTAATTTCCGCTGCGTTTGTTTTTGTGTTTCTGAGTTTCTGGTCGTCGCCAACTGACAGGACAACTGTCTGGACAACTGTTAGCACGTTTGAATACACAGTGTTCACACAGGTGGTCGGTTCCAGAAAACAGTCCTAGCCGCTTATTTTCTTTCACAATTTTTATTGGACAAATGAGATACTAATTATGTATTTTATTTCAGATATTTTTAATCAGGGTGGCAATTTCCATCACAATACATGACGGTTTGCTGGTTAAATTCTTCACTCCCTGCCTGTAGATACCTCCCCCACAATCCAGATGCAAAAAAGAAAATTGTCTCGGAGTACTAGCCTACTATTTTAAGTACTTCTCTCCGTCCCAAAATAATCTTCGCGTTTGACTATTCAAACTTTTTAAGGATATGAACACTTGCTTCACTGGCCATGCTTTGTTTAAGCCTAAATGTAGAAATGTGAAGAACTTTTTGGGACAATGAGAAAATGGCAAATGAGAAGATCATTTTGGGACGGAGGGAGTAATTTGCATTAATTTTTCTTTTTGAGGAATATCGCATTAGTACTAATTTGAATTACGATAACAGCATACATAGAATTTGTAAATGTGTAAATTAAGGATATAAGTGCTGTTTGTTTTATTTAATTATTTAAAATGTACTGGACCATACATCAGCACTAAGAGTTACGTTAACAGCATACATAGAGTTTAACTTGCATATTTGGCAACAGTTTTCCATTTTGTTGACAGAGTAGCTAGGTACCGCGGACCGCCTTCATCTATATTATCAGCGGGGCAAAAAGAAAAATCAGAACATTAATAAACGGAATTACCATTGTCGACCAACAAGAATTAGAGGTTCAGAGACAATAGTTTGAGTGACGGTAGGTAAGATAGTAACAACAAATCTAAGAGATGAAGGTATGTTGTTGGTAATCTGTGGAAGGTCACAATGATAGCAATTTGCCAAGTAGATCTGGCTGGGCTGTTTGCGATTATTGGTGCTCCAGGACCAGTTCCATTAACCAGGGTCACTATTATGGAGTCAAATCAAAAAAAGAAATTGAATTAAAATAAAAAAGGGTAGAATTGTCTCGGAGTTCTAGCCTACTCCATGTAATTTGCAATAATTTTTCTTTTTGAGGAAATTTTGCATATGTACTGATTAGAGTTGCGAGAACAAAATACATAATATTTGTAAATGTATAAAGGGTAGAAATTGCTGTTTGTTTTTATTTATTTTAGAATGTACTGGACCATACATCAGTACTAAGAGTTACGATAACAGCATACATAGAATTTGACATATGCATATTTGGCAACGGTTTTCTATTTGTTGACAAATAGCTAGGTACCGCCTTCATCTATAGTAACGGGAACACAACAGTCAGAACATTAATAAGGGGATTCGCAGTTGATCCAACAGGAGTTAAAGTTCCAATGATGATAGTTGGTATGGCGGTAAGTAAATTAGTAACAATAATTCTAAGAGAAGAAAGTGTGTTGTCAACCAGGGGAAGGTTCACGAAGATAGCGAAGTTGCCACGGCCATCTAGCTGGGCTGTTGCGATTATAGGTGCTCCAGGTCCAGTTCCATTAACCAGGGTCACTCTTATGGAACTTAAAGATGGTAGTAGCCTAAGGGGAAGTGATCCAACAATGACAGTAACGGGGTCAAGGGGAATGTTAGGGAGTGTGGTGGTTAGTAATACTAATGGTGATGGTGGAGGTGTGATGGTGGTGGTGGTGGTGGGCTGCTCCTTGGTGGTGGTGGTGGTGGTGGTGGGCAACCAGGTAGACGTGGCAAGAGAGCACAAACAAGGGGTGGAGGTTGAATGGGAATAATGGCATTGGCGGTCGGCAGAGTGATGGAAACGGAAAGGGAGAGGAGGGCAAAGAGAACAAGGGTTGAGGAAGAAGAGCTGTGGAATTTCATTTTCCCAAAGCTCTTTGATATTGTTGCATTGCTTGTGTTGTGCTTTTTACATATACCATGCATACCTATTTATAACGTGTTTTCATGAGGGCATTTTGGGTATTAATTAACTAGAGCATCAATCAACCACATCCTCGAGTCAACTAAGTTAGAACTGAAAAAAGGCAACTCCTTGCCCCTTGCTATGTACTTGTGGGAATGGATTGTGGGTAATTAGGATTGTCAACTTTCTATCAAGGTCATACAATCTAAAATTAAGTTCCCTGAAAATCAAATAGAAAAATGATGTACCCTAACAATTTTATAAGAAAACTCGACCAGTTATAAAAAATTACTTTACATGCAAGAGAGAAGAATAGTATGTGAACCGTTTTGAACATGAAATACTTTCAAATATTACGTAGCTTGTACACCGATCATGTTTCAATTGTATATACAGATCCATAAATTGATAATTTTTATTTGAAAATTTAGATCTAGTGGAATGTACTTAGTATGAAAACAATTACGTGATGCTTGATAAAATCTGAGGTTCATTCCCAAGCTTACAACGTGGATTTATCAATCGGGTGGCGCGGAGCCACATCGTGGGCCGTTGGGCCTGCACGTGTAACGGGCAAGCTCTAAAACTGTCACGACCCGAATTTTCACAAATTTAATATTCCTTAAAGATCAAAATATTACATCTTAAAATCGCTAAAACAAGGTACACAATATCACTAACAATCTCAAATGATCACTAAACTGCTCCGTCCCAAATCTTTTTATCTCGAATCTCGATCAACGGTCAACTGCAAAACTGAAACTGGAGGGGGGTGAGCTGGGGGACCAATAAGAAAGAGGATACACAGTACCACAGAAGCCAATGAAACACAATTATCAAATAACACAGTCCATGAACTTATAAATATGGACGTACCAAAAAGACTCAAATTTCACAAATCGAATATCAATCGATCATACTTCACAGTCTAACGCACTAATTATGTTCGGGCCCAGTGGCTAAACAATAATCGATCAAAACTTGTTGGCGCCCACACTGGGAGCCTAACCAACACATGTCGCGCCCCGTACCCGTGGTCCTACATGGCCCCACGCTCGGGACGCGCACGGAAGACGTCATAAAACACTTTAACAAAAACTTTTCGAAAACTATCATAAAGATAAATAAAATTCGCTTTTGAAGTTCAAAACCTCCACCATACTTTCAAACAACTTTCACAACGAAAGTACTTGGCACGAAGGCCTACAACAACTATACAAAAGTACGAACACCAACATTATCCAAAAATAGGTGTTACAAGATCAAGTCACGGATACACTACCCATTAAGGTTATACATTTACATAATGTAACCTTTACAAACATACCCCAAAAGAATTTACCACCTCGACGTCTTCCTTGTAATAAGTGACCTATCCCGGATGCACGCCCTTATCTAAAACAGTAAACAAATAAGGGATGAGATAAAATCTCAGTAAGCTACTAATATGCAACTACATTTCATGCCAACATGATAATCACAAAGGAACAATATCAATAGGCATTCACATTTGCATATAACACAAAAGATATAGTCCACTCATCACATAACAACATATGCGGAAATAAACACTCATAAGTGGATACTGAGCCAAGGTTCTATAAACGGAACACCATCCTTTGAGAAGAGTCCGTTGAGCAGCATGAAAGAGCTGAAGCCGGTTCCGGAACCAAGTAACAACAACAACCAGTAGTGGGGGAAATAACACATAGTCATACCCCCAAGCGTGTAGCTAGAATACTCACCATAGGAGCTAGCTCATCCCAACCACGATCACGGGAAAGGGGCATCCCACTCAAGGCCACTGAACATGGGGAAACTGGGTTACCAGTGAAGTACATTATACTGGACTCGGCTTGTGCCATTATAATATACATCACTGCCCAAAACAAACACAACAATGCCAGCTGGACTCTATACAAGCACATAGTAATAAATACACGCTTAAAACAACCACGGGGCAATGATTCCAAAGTAGGGAACCAAGCCAAATTCATCACAAAGGATGCAAACTATTTCTCATGACGAGATCAACAACAATAACATCAACACATGAAGTTACTCAAAAAGAGCACAATGGTTACACACCTTAACACATTACAAACATGATCACAAACGGACCCAAACCAACACTCTCAACCAATACTTATACATTTCATTTAATAAACCCGCTCATCTCGAAGTACTCAAAAAGAGCTTTAAAACGATAGCTTACACACCTAAAACGGAGTCCGGGTGAGAAAGTTATGACTTACCGAAGATTGAACGAAAAACGAGCAATTACCAGAACAGAGGAGGGGGAGCGCGCGCCTCAAACAAATGGGTGCGCGCGCCTCCTGAAATCAGTCACAAATAGAAGATTTGAAATGGAAAGGGTGCGCGCGCCTCCAAGAAATTGATGCGTGCGCCTCCATCCGACAGTGGGAAATTCAAGATTGGTGAAGAGGAGGGTGCGCGCGCCTCATACCAAGGGATAGCGCGCCTCCAAGAAAATTCAGTGAACCCAGATCTTCCTCCTGGGTTCTTCCACCGGAAAATAAACACCAAAATCACCATTACACCCCAAATTAACACCAACACTCCCATCTAATTTACCCAAGTGCCAAAACAACTTCTAAGCCTAAAATAACTCATCTAGCAACATTTAAACAACCCAAACCAAAGGATGATTCAAATACCCAAATTTCACAAAAATATGATCAAAGATACAAATCAACATTTAAATTCACAACTAAGCATTAAATCATCATCCAATGTTCACACAAAACTTAAATGACAAATTTTAAGCTAAAGGGGGGCTTAGTAGCTTACTTCAAAGGAATCCAAACTCAACCAAATCAATTTCTATTGAGCTTCCCACGAACCTAGCGACGATCTAGATGTTTGATATAACATGAACAATGAGAGGAAATGGGGGAAAGATAGGTTAAAATGAAGAGGGAAGGAAGAGGGAAATTTACCTTCTTGGCTAAGGAGAGAGAGAAAGAACTGGGTAAGAGGAGTGAGTGAGGGAGGAGGTAAGGTGAGGTGAGGGGGAAGGTGTAATAATTCAAAAACTTACATTCAGCCCCCTCCACTACTACTTACACAAAATTAATACTCCCCACTATCAATTAAGACCCAAATATAATACACTACCACAAAATCAATTAAATGCTAAGCATAAATATTATAACTCACAAAATGCACACGCAATTTATCAATTAAATAAATAATTGAGCAAGTCAATAACTAAATAATTATTTAATACTAAGAAAAATAGAGACGGGGTTTCGGGTCGTGACAAACACTCCCCCTAAAAGAAAATTCGACCCGAATTTTAACACTTACCAAGATTTTCGAATAACCACGGATACTTCCGTTCCATCTCATCCCGCAATTCCCAAGTCGACTCCCCAACTTCGTGATTCCTCCATACCACTCTAACTAGGGAAATACTCTTGTTTCTCAACTCTTGCACTTTAGTATCAATCACTCGAATTGGTTTCTCCTCATAAGACATATTCGGTTCAATATCTTCCGGTACTTCCGACAACACATGGGATGGATCATACACATACTTACGAAGCGCTGACACGTGAAACACATTATGTAATCGGCCTAGAGAAGGCGGTAACGCAAGACGATAAGCAAGATTCCCAACTCTATCTAATATCTCGAAAGGCCCAATAAACCTTGGAGGAAGCTTTCCCTTCTTACCAAACCTTCGGATTCCCACCTTCGGAGACACTTTCAAAAACACGAAGTCACCCGACTGAAACTCGAGATTTCGCCTCCGGTGGTCGGCATAGTTCTTATCTCTACTTTGAGCGGTGATTAGACGATTTCGAATAAGCTTACCTTTTCAACCGAATCATTAACCAAATCGACACCCCAAATCTTAGCTTCCCTGACTTCGTCCCAACAAATGGAGACCGACACTTTCTACCATACAAAGCTTCATAAGGAGCCATTTCGATACTCGATTGAAAACTGTTGTTATAAGCAAACTCCACTAAAGGTAAATGAGTATCCCAAGAATCTGCAAAGTCAACCGAACAAGCCCGTAACATGTCTTCAAGAATCTGAATCGTTCTCTCCGATTGACCATCGGTTTGTGGATGAAAAGCCGTGCTAAACCTCAATTCGGAACCCAAAGCCTTCTGAAACGCTTGCCAAAACCGAGAAGTAAATCTAGGATCCCGATCAGAAATGATACTAACTGGAACCCCATGCAATCTCACGATCTCATTGATATACAAAGTCGCAAGCCTTTCCATTGAATAGCTAATCTCGATAGGTAGAAAATGAGAAGACTTTGTCAATCTGTCTACGACAACCCAAACTGCATCATGCCTTCTCCTCGTACGCGGTAATCCGGACACGAAATCCATCGTCACATGTTCCCATTCCATTCCGGTATCTCAAGAGGTTGAAGTAACCCCGCGGGTCTTTGATGTTCCGCTTTAACTGTTGGCAAGTCAAACACTTCGATACATAATCCGCTATTTCCCGCTTCATGCCACTCCACCAGAAATGCTGTTTCAAATCCCGATACATTTTGGTACTCCCGGGGTGAATAGTATACTTCAACTTGTGGCCCTCATCCAGAACTTGGCGCTTTACTCCTTCCACATTAGGAACACACAAACGACCTCTATAATTCAAAACCCCTTCAGAACTAAGAGAAAACCCTTCAAACTTTTTGTCCCCAATCTTACTCGAAATCTTCATCAACTCGGGATCCTCCTTCTGAGCATCCTTAATTTGTTGAATTAAGGCAGGTAATACCTTAATGTTCGCAAAGATAGCCCATGCTTGGACTCATAAGGATCCCAATCTCGAACATCTTCCAACATTTTCCATTCACGCACCATCAATGAAGCTACATAAGATTTCCGACAAATGGCATCAGCGACCACATTTGCTTTACCCGGATGATAAGAAATGGTGCAATCAAAATCCTTCAACAATTCCATCCATCTGCGCTGTCTATTGTTCAACTCCTTTTGCGAGAAAAGATACTTCAGACTTTGGTGATCGGTAAAAATCTCAAACTTTGTCCCATATAAATAATGCTTCCATTTATATAACGCAAATACAATCGCAGCAAGCTCCATGTCATGAGTCGGGTAATTCTGTTCACTAGGATTTAACTTCCACGAAGCATAGGCAATCACCTTCCCATTTTGCATTAACACACACCCCAAGCCTTCCTTTGAAGCATCACTATAAATAACCAATTCACCATTCCCATTTGGTAACACAAGTACAGGAGCGGTGGTCAACCTCCTTTTCAATTCATCAAAACTCATTTGGCATTTTTCTTCCCACTCAAACGGCACGTTCTTTCTGGTCAACTGAGTCAACGGGGTAGCAATTTTGGAAAATCCCTCAATAAATCTTCTATAGTACCCGGCTAAGCCCAAGAAACTCCGAATCTCCGTAACTGATTCCGGCCTCTTCCAATCCACAATAGCTTCAATTTTTGAAGGATCTACGGATATCCCTCCATTAGAAACCACGTGCCCCAGAAAAGAAACCTCCTCGAGCCAAAAAGCACACTTACTGAATTTTGCAAACAATTGCTTCTCCCGAAGAATAGATAAGACCATTCGCAAATGTTGTTCGTGCTCCTCCTGAGACTTAGAATAAACCAGAATGTCATCGATAAACACAACTACGAAGGTAACAAGGTACGGTTTAAAAACCCGATTCATCATATCCATAAATACAGCCGGAGCATTCGTTAACCCGAAAGGCATGACAAGAAATTCATAGTGCCCATACCTACTACGGAAGGCGGTCTTGGAAATGTCCTCAGAACGAATCTTTAACTGGTGATAACCACTCCTCAAATCAAGCTTTGAAAAGACAACCGACCCCTGAAGCTGATCAAACAAGTCATCAATATGGGGAAGAGGATATTTATTCTTTATGGTTACCTGATTCAGCTTCCTGTAATCGATACACAGTCTCAAGGACCCATCTTTCTTCTTGACAAACAATACAGGAGCTCCCCACGGTGACACACTAGGGCGGATAAAACCCACGATCAAGTAACTCTTGTAACTGCTCCTTCAATTCTTTCAATTCGGCTGGAGCCATTCTATAAGGTGCCGCCGATATAGGAGTTGTACCTGGAAGCAAGTCTATACAAAATTCGATCTCTCTATCAGGAGGCATAGAGTACTCCGTAGAAAACACATCCAGAAACTCCCTAACAATATTTACCTCTTCCACACTAGAAACCTTTTTCGTAGTATCCAGAACACTGGCCAAAAACCCAACACAACCACGGTTCAACAACTTTCTAGCCTTCACATACGAAATAATATGAACCTTTTTACTCAAAGGAATCGCCTCAAAAGAAAATTCAGGGACATTAGGGGTAGAAAAAGTAACCATTTTTTTAAAACAATCAACAGTAGCATGGTATCGACTCAACCAATCCATACCCAAAATGATATCAAAATCTTGCAATGGCAATATAATCAAATCAGCAAGTAAAACATGCTCACGTATATGCACATCACAATCACGCAATACCTTATCAGTCACCAAACTCTTACCCATAGGGGTAGACACCTCTAACACAAAAGGTAGAGACTCAGGCAACGAAGACAACTGAGATGCAAAATGCACAGACACATAAGAATGCGAAGAACCGGGGTCTATTAGTGCACGTGCCCTCCTATGAGACATAGAAATAATACCTCCAATCACGTCAGAAGCATTCGAAGCCTGTTGTTGGTTGATGGCGAAGACATGACCTTGCACCTTGGGCTTGCCCGAGGCATCCCTCTTCTGACCCGAAGACGACCCGGTACCACTACCAACTGACTGATTCTTCGGTTTAGGACAATTATATTGAAAGTGACCCAACTGGCCACAATTCAAGCACGTACCCTGCTTTTTCCAACACTTCTCCTCGGAGTGTCCTCCCTTTTGACAATAATTGCAAACCCGATTATTCTGACCCCCCGAGGTGTTACCTTGATTCCTATTGCCTTGTTGTCCTTGAGAAGTTCCCCTGAAAAGTGAAAAGATGTTCTGTGCTCCCCTAGTGTCACCACGATGAGGTTGTGTCCCTTGACCTCCTTGTTTCACTACACTCGTTGATTCAGTCTTCTTTTTATGCTCTACAATGTCCTGCTCTACCTGGTAGGCACGATCTATGGCATCCTGAAGGTCTTGGAATTTGTGGGAAGTGAGTTGGGTTCTGATCACGGTTTTCAACCCTTTGACAAACCTCGAGGTCTTCTTTTCTTCAGTCGAAACCATGTAATTGCAATAGCGAGCCAATTCCGTGAATTTGGCAACATACTCGGCCACCGTCAACAAGTTTTGTTCCAAGCTAAGAAACTCGGATTCCTTCCTATCTTGGTCTACCTTTGGGATGAAATTTTCCTTGAACTTCCTCTTGAATGTCTCCCAGACATGGGGTACACGTGCCTCTTCTCAACTAGCTTTCAACGATTTCCACCAATACTCCGCCCCTCCAACTAGTTTGTAGGTCGCAAATCTGACCCTATCCTCATCGGAGCTTTGCAAGACCTCAAATATCTTTTCCATAGACTCAACCCACCTTTCTGTTTTAGCCACATCTGACCCTCCGTCAAATTCTGTCGGTTTCATCCTCAGAAATTGTTCCAGTCCAGTCCTCGGAGCCAATGGTGCCTCTCTACGATTGTTATCATTCATGGTTTTCAATGCCGCCTCGAATATCCCTTGAAACATTGCTAGGGCTTATTCCCTTGCATTTCCCTGTTCGGCAGGTCCACCCTGTTCATTATCAGACCCGACCATGATTACCGAGTACCTGCATAAGACACTCATCGTTACTCACTCCATACTCAATTACCCTCCTAGGTCATTTAGTCACTCTAGACTATCTACAACCTAGCTCTGATACCAACTGTCGCGCCCCGTACCCGTGGTCCTACATGGCCCCACGCTCGGGATGCGCACGGAAGACGTCATAAAACACTTTTAACAAAAACTTTCGAAAACTATCATAAAGATAAATAAAATTCGCTTTTGAAGTTCAAAACCTCCACCTTACTTTCAAACAACTTTCACAACGAAAGTACTTGGCACGAAGGCCTACAACAACTATACAAAAGTACGAACACCAACATTATCCAAAAATAGGTGTTACAAGATCAAGTCACGGATACACTACCCATTAAGGTTATACATTTACATAATGTAACCTTTACAAACATACCCCAAAAGAATTTACCACCTCGACGCCTTTCTTGTGATAAGTGACCTATCCCGGATGCACGCCCTTATCTAAAACAGTAAACAAATAAGGGATGAGATAAAATCTCAGTAAGCTACTAATATGCAACTACATTTCATGCCAACATGATAATCACAAAGGAACAATATCAATAGGCATTCACATTTGCATATAACACAAAAGATATAGTCCACTCATCACATAACACCATATGCGGAAATAAACACTCATAAGTGGATAGTGAGCCAAGGTTCTATAAACGGAACACCATCCTTTGAGAAGAGTCCGTTGAGCAGCATGAAAGAGCTGAAGCCGGTTCCGGAACCAAGTAACAACAACAACCAGTAGTGGGTGAAATAACACATAGTCATACCCCCAAGCGTGTAGCTAGAATACTCACCATAGGAGCTAGCTCATCCCAACCACGATCACGGGAAAGGGGCATCCCACTCAAGGCCACTGAACATGGGGAAACTGGGCTACCAGTGAAGTACATTATACTGGACTCGTCTCGTGCCATTATAATATACATCACTGCCCAAAACAAACACAACAATGCCAGCTGGACTCTATACAAGCACATAGTAATAAATACTCGCTTAAAACAACCACGGGGCAATGATTCCAAAGTAGGGAACCAAGCCAAATTCATCACAAAGGATACAAACTATTTCTCATGACAAGATCAACAACAACAACATCAACACATGAAGTTACTCAAAAAGAGCACAATGGTTACACACCTTAACACATTACAAACATGATCACAAACGGACCCAAACCAACACTCTCAACCAATACTTATACATCTCATTTAATAAACCCGCTCATCTCGAAGTACTCAAAAAGAGCTTTAAAACGATAGCTTACACACCTAAAACGGAGTCCGGGTGAGAAAGTTATGACTTACCGAAGATTGAACGAAAAACGAGCAATTACCAGAACAGAGGAGGGGGAGCGCGCGCCTCAAACAAATGGGTGCGCGCGCCTCCTGAAATCAGTCACAAATAGAAGATTTGAAATGGAAAGGGTGCGCGTGCCTCCAAGAAATTGATGCGTGCGCCTCCATCCGACAGTGGGAAATTCAAGATTGGTGAAGAGGAGGGTGCGCGCGCCTCATACCAAGGGATGAGCGCGCCTCCAAGAAAATTCAGTGAACCCAGATCTTCCTCCTGGGTTCTTCCACCGGAAAATAAACACCAAAAATCACCATTACACCCCAAATTAACACCAACACTCCCATCTAATTTACCCAAGTGCCAAAACAACTTCTAAGCCTAAAATAACTCATCTAGCAACATTTAAACAACCCAAACCAAAGGATGATTCAAATACCCAAATTTCACAAAAATATGATCAAAGATACAAATCAACATTTAAATTCACAACTAAGCATTAAATCATCATCCAATGTTCACACAAAACTTAAATGACAAATTTTAAGCTAAAGGGGGGGCTTAGTAGCTTACTTCAAAGGAATCCAAACTCAACCAAATCAATTTCTATTGAGCTTCCCACGAACCTAGCGACGATCTAGATGTTTGATATAACATCAACAATGAGAGGAAATGGGGGAAAGGTAGGTAAAATGAAGAGGGAAGGAAGAGGAGAAATTTACCTTCTTGGCTAAGGAGAGAGAGAAAAGAAACTGGGTAAGAGGAGTGAGGGAGGGAGGTAAGGTGAGGTGAGGGAGAAGGTGTAATAATTCAAAAACTTACATTCAGCCCCCTCCACTACTACTTACACAAAATTAATACTCCCCACTATCAACAAAGACCCAAATATAATACACTACCACAAAATCAATTAAATGCTAAGCATAAATATTATAACTCACAAAATGCACACTAAAACAAGGTACACAATATCACTAACAATCTCAAATGATCACTAAACTGCTCCGTCCCAAATCTTTTTATCTCGAATCTCGATCAACGGTCAACTGCAAAACTGAAACTGGAGGGGGTGAGCTGGGGGGCCCAGTAAGAAAGGGGATACACAGTACCACAGAAGCCAATGAAACACAATTATCAAATAACACAGTCCATGAACTTATAAATATGGACGTACCAAAAAGACTCAAATTTCACAAATCGAATATCAATCGATCATACTTCACAGTCTAACACACTAATTATGTTCAGGCCCAGTGGCTAAACAATAATCGATCAAAACTTGTTGGCGCCCACACTGGGAGCCTAACCAACACAAACTCAATAACTAAATCAAAATCCACTGCGACCGTCACATAATTAACCACACCAAACTATTCCATATAACAAATCTCATTCTTTGAGAATCAAAACACATATAGCATGCTTTCACTAAAATCAATACTTTTCGAATCAATTTCAATATCAAAGCAATTATCAAATATGACCGAACAATCGAAAGCGTATCACTAAAACGGAATACGATGAAAGTACGGACATTGAAAGAATTTATAACTGACACGGAATCGATACTGTATAGTCTCTCTTACCTCAAATATAAGGCACGAATCGGCCGAAAGTTGCTTCGAAAATATTTCAGTTGAATTCATCTTTAGTTACAGTCTCCGAGAATCTTTAAGAAGCACTAGCTAATTATAAATATAATGAGTCACCAAGAGAATTATCCTAATAACATAAATCCAACTTAACTTATGAAATTAAAACTAATTCATACCTTCAAAACGAGAAGAATTTACCCTGGCTCTTTACTCTCTCTCACTTTGCCGCAACACTCCATCAAATTAGATTGTTATTTGATTTCAATGTTTGAGGTAATTGTCTAGGGTTAGGGTATTAATAGTTATATTCTAATTAAACTGTACAAAAGTACCCTTATAAGAAAATAAGCAAACTCAGGCCCATTAACTTATCCATTTTACCACTAACCTTATTTTATTCTTCTCAGCCCAAATCATTGGTGACAATTAACCCCACAAAATATTTCTTACTAACTAAATATAAATAATTATTGACCCAAAAATTAGTCAAAGACCCTACTGAAATTAATTCATTAATATTGTAACCTAAATAGCCCAAATTAATTTAAATACTAAAATAAAAATCATAAATTTTGGGGGTATTACATTCTTTCCCCCTTAAAAGGAATTCGTCCTCGAATTCTATCTTAACGTCATCTCTCAAATCCGTTGGGCTTCTATTCCAAAAATCCTCCCTAACAAATGCAACTAGTTGACCTCAAAGAAAACATAGTTTTTCTAAACCGCTCAAAATCATAATATTCAAGTAACCAAACCTATTCAATATCAGAGTTCTTATTTCCCTTTCAAGATCTAATCCCAATGCTCTGATACCAATTTCGACCCAACTTTACGGGCCCACAGTCCGGCCACGTCACCATTTACAATACTAAACCATAAGACTTTTATAAGACTAATCAAATCCATTAATTAAACACAGTCAAAAGATGACATTTAATACCCAACAAGCAATAAAGTCTTACAATTCCCAAATAACTGAAATAATCAACTAAAGCGTCTAGACTAATAATAATCAAAACCAATCTAAAATTCTTTGAACATCTTCTAAATGCTCCAGAGACTGAGACTTCCATCCTATTTATTACCTGGAAGAAAAGAGAATGAAAGGGGTGAGCGAACAAAAGCTCAGTAAGTTCATATACAACCCCTCCGGTTACTAAGGAGGAGTTGACCTGAAGGAATATCGACGAGTACAAATCAAAAAGGAATTTCAAACGCTTTCACAAAATCTCCAAAACTTTTACAAATTTAACAAAATAGACTCGAGTGATTTAATTACCTACAACCGTCCCATACCGTTTGTAGATAACTAAATTACTCACAGATATTATGGAATTCCAAATGATGACAAATTGAAGCAAGTAGACTCGAATGATTTAATTATCTATAACCGTCCCATACCAGCTATAAATAAATAAATCACTCACAGATTTCAGAATTTCAAAGGACTGATAACTAAACAAAATAACTCGAGAAATCTAATCATTTACGACCGTCCCATACCAGCCGTAAATAACGAGACTTCTCACAGATACCAATAATCACATAAGTGGTCTAGTGACCTTTTCAAACCTAAATTCCCCGTAGGGACAAAAGCTCAGTAGAGCACACAAATACAAAGTGGTGATTCCGGAACACCTCACTACCCCTCTTGGGCAGTGAACTAAGGTTGCCTTTTTACAGGCCAAAATCAAATAAACCCCTCCGTAACGAGTTGTTTAACTTATGTGCTCATTGATAGGATACAAAATGTTTTCAAAAGCTTATCTCATCAAAACTCTTTTTATACGAAATACGAATTTCAAAGGCTCACAAAAGGTTTCACGTATTGACAAACAAATGATACGAATTTAGCAAACGAATTAACAAAGGGTTAACAAATGATACGAATTTAGCAAACGAATAACAAAAGATTATCAAAGACGGTGACCGAGAGAGTCAATGCAAATACTGACACGATGTCAGTTTGACCGTATAAAAGAACGTACATCGCCAAAATAATGCGGAAGCCTAATAACTGAAACGGTAATATAACGAAGCAATAACCTAAATGATGTACAATCCCTTACCTTAATTGGGATTCTCACTGCTGCTCCAATCAGGTGCCCGGATCATTAGCTTAAGCTATCTTGCTAAAATCTAAAATCAAAAGAAACACACATTGTAACTAACTTAATAAACTTAGTTTCAGTACTTAATAAAATTAAATATTTTATGAAAACCAACAGCTACCATACCCTAAATTCATGAATCAAACTTAAAATATAATCCATTTAAATAATGTACTAAAAAGCTTATTCCCAAATTACATATGATAATTCATCCACCTAAATCATTCAGTCTATCCCTAGACATGAAATAAATATTCTGATTAACCTAGCAATTTAACTAAGCACCTCCATTTATGCCCACAATCACACACACCACCTGCACTCACACACACACGCACACACACAAACACTAATCTGCACACACTCACACACACTAAACACCAAGAAGACCCACCTTAATTTGATTTGGCAGCTCAAACCCATGAATTGCATACTCCCTCCATACATAATTCACTCAAATCCACAGTTTAAAGTAGTACAATATCATACCTCGATCGTCTTCTCAAACGCGCCACTGCTTCTCATTTGTTCTCCGTAACCTAGTCTGTCCGTTCTCTTGCGGCGCCGTCTCCAAATTTTTTTGTTAATTCTTTTACTGATCCCTAAATCACGAGACTCTGTTTTTGTTTTATATTAAAAACCCAACTTAGTTACTAATTACACCTTTAAATGGGCCGAGCCCAACTACTTAATCCTACTATTTCCTTATAGTTTTAATTAGTCTAATTTGAGTGTCCAGCATTGCTCATCTCAATCTATTTTGTAAAAGCCCAATAATATTATTTACTATTTGGTCCAAAAATATTTGTAATGTGTGTTAACTCCAAATTAATAAACTCTAAAATAGAAGTAGAATTTCCCGGATATTACAAAAACCATGCTAAAGCCTGAAGTTCCATCCCAAAACCAATTGG
This sequence comes from Campanula takesimana, assembly GCA_026119855.1. Classification (NCBI taxonomy): domain Eukaryota; kingdom Viridiplantae; phylum Streptophyta; class Magnoliopsida; order Asterales; family Campanulaceae; genus Campanula; species Campanula takesimana. The sequence continues at coordinate 107,718 of JAOWBW010002118.1, read as the reverse complement.
CAATGAGAGGAGTAGCCCAAGATCTTTATATAGTCAATGCATGGCTAGTTAATTTTCGATGTGAGATAATTGTCTCTAACAATACTATTTGAATATTTAGAAATTAGTTTGAGGTGTAATATACTCCTAATATAGTTATTTCCAAATATAGACTTGTATATAGACACCTCTCTACAATCTGCATGCGCTCAAATCGTGCACTCAACTAAAGTAACAGCTAATTTGTTTGATTACCAATAATTCGATTTACTTTTCCTACTTTCGAAAAGTAAGTGTTTTATTAAAGCGTGTCATTGTTAGTGCTATTGAATGAGTATGTGTGTTAAAGAGTGCCAGTGATATTTTAAAGAGCTCATGTGGTAGTTTAAGTGGCGGAGCCAGAAATCGAAGTTAAGGGGGGCAAAATATGTTGGAGCAAAGGATTTTTTTCCGGTGTTTTCTATATACTGTGCAATACAATTTTAGAATAGACATATAGTTAAGTACTAACTTTAATGGTGACAACAAAACATCTACGATTCAACACATATACTCTCTTTGCCCCAAAATGATATTTTTATTTGCCATTTCTCATCGTCCCAAAAAGTCCTTTTCATTTTTACGGTTTAGGCTTAAACGTGCACAAACAAATGAATAGTCAAATGTTGAAATTATTTTGAGACAAATGGAGTATAACACAAAGTATCCAAAGATTTAACATATATAGTTGTTTAACATCAAACTCATTTTTACTCACCTACCTCACTTTTCTTACATAATTCCGTCTTAAAAATAAAAGTTTATTCCCTCCGTTCCTTACTTATCGCTACTTATTTTCCTTTTAGTGTCCCATACTTATAGCTACTTACCTAATTAAAATGTTCTATTTTCTTTCTCTTACTCACTCACTTCCATACTTATCGCTACTTATTTTCCTTTTAGTGTCTCATACTTATTGCTACTAACCTAAAATGTTTTATTTTCTTTCTCATACTCACTCACAACAACTATCCACTAACTTATTTTTTCTCTCCTACCCAGTCACAACAATCACTTTTCCAACATATTTTATTAATCCTCGTGCATTCTCATTTGATAGAAAAAGTAGGGACGGAAGGAGTAAATTTTAGTGGGACGGAGGGAATATATTTGTATGTACAGTATGTATATGTATATACTTTATTTTTTTAACACACATATACATATATAGTTAACTGACATTATTTGAAAAAAAATAAAAAATAAAAAATTGAAAAGCCAAGGGGGGCAGTTGCCCCTGCTTGCCCCCTTGTGCCTCCGCCAATGGTAGTTTTGATGAGTTTTATCGTGTTCAATAACTACCAGTTCTTTCAAAATTTCACTGTATGTTTCAAAATATGTTCCAGTTATTTATAATTGTGACACTGCACATTTTAAAAACATATTTTCCTTTTCTTTTTATTGATAAACAATGTTTATTAGCAGGCTTTCACATAAATCTCAGAAGTTGTAATTTTAATAATAAGTATTAATGTATTATCTGTAGAATAATACTAGGGGCACAAAAAAGTCACAAAATCTTGCTCACAAAATCCTAGGTGTCATGATTTTATTGGTGTTTGAAAGGCCCTGTTAAACTTAATGAACAGATTAATTAAAACTTGAACAGCTAACTGTTTGGGGTTAGCTGTTGAGAGAAAAAAATAATGTGCAGCGGAATATAAATGAAAGAATAAGTAAAAGGACAAGGTGTAAGTGTGTGTTAGTGTGGAGACAAGAGTGTACACAATATTTTAAAGTGGTTCAGAGGCAAAACCCTTCTCTTACATCCACCCCCACTGTTGGAACAGTGAGATCAATTCATTATAATATTCTCTTCAAATAAGAGTTACAAGAATTGATAAGGCAAGTTCCTTTGAACCCCCTCTACTTAATTGACACTTCAATTAAGGTTGCTTCTTTCAAAGCGAGAAAAAGAAAAGTAAAATAATCACAAGTGTGTTTACAAAATAGCTTGGCGGGGTTTGTGCAAATATTTAATACTGCAGAGTGAAAATGCAGTAAGGCTACAAAGGTTTTCAAATAGTGTAAAGTTGTGAAATGGGTGTAGAGGGTCTAAAAGGGGTCACTTGACAACATGCCAGTATACTCCTTTATATAAGGGAGGAGATAGAGCCGTTGGGGGACAAGGGTACAGTAGTAGCCATTTGGGGAACAAAGGTACAGAAAAGTAATGGTTCTCTTTGACTTTGACTGAATGTTTGTTGTTCCTCTGTACACAGGTTGTCAAGGTTTGGAGAAGGTGTATTCACACTTGAACATGCTTCAATATGAGTTATTCCAATGACTGGTAATATTGGAATAATCATTCTTCAAAGATCTGATGATGTGGAGATAGCTGTTGAAGAAGAACAGTCTTAGCTGTTGAAACAGGGGAGCTTAGCTGTTGGGCTTGTAGGGCCTTAGCTGCTGAAGCTTGTTTGTATATATCATCTTGATAATACATTTAAGGTAGAGGGAGTTTGTAATAGGTAGATCTTCAGTTTGTTGGATGTATAGATGATAGGTAGATCATGTAATAGCTTGACTGTTGAAACAGGGCAGCTTAGCTGTTGAGCTGTGTGAAGGGCTGCCTATGCTCAGGTCTTTGTATATATCATATAATCAATTAGGTTTGCTTATTTATTTATCAAAACTATTTACTATGATTAATTGTGAGTTAAACATAGTGAGGTACTAACAATTTCCCCTTTTTTTGTAAATAAATACAATTTTTGATTATGTACCTGCAAGGATAAGTGCTAAGGGAATAGAATACCAATGAAGAGAAATTCTTCTTGATAATATTTCTTGGCAAACAAACTATTAATACAAACTGATATGTACTAAAGGAAATGATTGAAAAGTAAAAATAAAGAGGATGTTCTGAACAGCTATTCAAAACTTATGAAAAACAAACCAAAGGACCTATACTAGGCATTCTGACGTTTCTGCACAGCTTTCTTTTCTTGTAGAAGGGCAGCTCTTCTCACTGGATCATTTCTTCTGTAGAACCATTCATTGTTCCAGTCAAGACCCATCATATAATTATACTGGAAGTGTTGATCTTGTCTGGCTGTCAACTGATCTTTGGTGAGGACAGGTTGATGGTAGAGAAGCCTTGGACCAATCCAGGCTTGCAATCGCTGAGGAGTCATGTTCTCATCAGATGGTGAAACCCCCATTGGGTATTCCTTGTAAATAGAGGCAGGTCTCTTCTTGGTAACTTTGGGAGGCTTGCTAGTAGGAGGAGATTGGAAGTAGGAGTAAATGGATGCCTGTGATGGTCTAAGAGGCAGGGGATGGCTGTTAGGAGGAGGAGGAGGAGGAGGAAAAGCTGTTGAGGTTGGCTGTTCAATAGAGGGATGAATTGGATTCTCACCTCTTTGAAGGATGAACTCAGATACATTGTCAAGCTTTTTGAGAATGGCAGATTTGAGTTGTTTGATGAGGGTGGCTGAGAATTGATTGAAGTCAGTGTATGTGAGATGATATGGAGGGGTGTATTTGAATGGATCAAAATTAGGAGGGAGATTTGCAAATTGTGATCTGGATTTCTTATGGAATTTAGGAGGAGGTGGATGAAGATGTTGTGGATACACAGAAGAGATTGGGAAGAGATTTTTGACAATGAGTCCCATTATGTAGCTCTTTTTGGAAAGCAGAGTCCAAAAGATGGACTGAGCATATTGAATGCAGAGGGCATACACAAGGGAGGAAGGAGTATAGAGGCATTCCTGAAGATTGTTAGAAATGATATGGGAGAAGACAAGTTCCCATTCAGCAAGATTTGAAAAATTGAGAGGATTTGGAAGTTTTGGAGCAGAAAAGAGGAAGCAATATTGAGTGGTGATTCTGAACTTCTTCCACTCTTCATAAGCATGAAAGAGTTCCCCCAATATTCCTTGCATGAACACTCATATGGGTTTTGGTCAGTTCCCAGGGATTGGGGAGATTATGAGGGTTAAGAAGAGGAGGAAGGATGGGAACAGACTTAATCTTTTTGTGGGCTTCTTGAACAGTTGGGATAGAAAAGTCAATGTCACAATCAAGGGCCCAGAAGCTAGGAGTAGGCATGGAAGTGTCTAGATCAATTTGAGACTTGGGAGAGTATTTAGAGGTAGGGATAGCTGTTGAATCAGGCTGGGGAGTAGAAGATCCACCTTGACCTTGAGATTGCCTAGCTTATCTAATCCTCATAAAATCAAAGGCCTTGAGAGCCTCATCCATAGAAAATTTATCGGAAAGCTGTTCAAAAAGGGTTGATGTATCATCATCAGACAGATTAGATACAGACTTATCTTTGATAAATTCAATGATTTAAGGGTTGAGGATAGGAATGACAAAAGATTGATTAGGAGATATGAAAGGAGGGGATGTTGGAGTTGGAAGGGAAGAAGAAAGTTGAGTCTCAGCTGTTTGGATGAACTCATGAACAGGAGAGTTCCCCCTTGACCTAACAGGGATGTCTGGAATAGGTGAGTTCCCCTTTAAGGTTTCAACAGGAGAGATGGTTTGAGAGGTAAGATCAAGAATTCCATCAATAACAGCAACATGATCTGAACTAGAAGTCAAATTGGGAGAGGGAGGAGAGGGAGATCTCACACGTCTTCTTTTTACTATGAATTGACCAGCAGAGGAAGATGAAGAAGTTACCTTGTCAGTTGGATCAACTGACTTAGCTCCTGAGATATCCTGCTTAGCTGTTGGCATAACTTGCTCAGCTGTTGGCACAACTTTCTCAAGTGGTCCTTGACCTTGCTTGGCTTTTCTAATTTCATCAATCTATTGTTGAAGAGACAACTGAACTCCATATTCTTCTTCATCAATCTCCGTTACACCACTGGAGCTACTTGCTTTCTTAACTTCAGATTCTCCTTCACTCACTGTTGCTTCATCATCAACAAACATTTTGCTCTGAGATTTGTGAGTAGGTTTGATCACTTCAAATTCAGTAGTGGTGTTCTCATGGCTAGTGGGAGGAGTGCCTGAGTAACTTTTTATTGATTGAGAAGAGGAACTGGATGTTGAAGATGAGGGTGAGGGAGGTTCATCAATCTTCCTCTTGCCTGTCCTTTTAACAGCAATGACTTTCCTTCTTATAGATGACTTAGCTATTCCTCTGGTGGCCATTCTGGTTGCTGGAGCTTCATCAGGTCCAGGCTTAGCTGTTAGGACCCTTGTGGATGCCTTAGCTATTGAGGGTTTGGCCTTGGAGGACTTAGCTGGTCCCTCTTTAGAGCCTTTAAGAGGGATGGTATTTTTATCAAATTTCTTGGAGGAACTGAGAGGAACTAGTTCAAGCCACCTAGTATTGAGAATGGCTGGGTGGTCTTTGAGTTTCTTAGCTAGAATCCCACTCATGAATCTGGACAGATTTGGCTTAGTAGATCTTACATAAGGTTTGTGAAGAGATGGGGAAGTGGCAAGGTTGAAGTTTTCAAGCATTACTTTACACCAGTTCACTTTCCTCCTAATCAGACCAAGGGCAATCTTCCATTCTGAAGAGCTTAGCTGGCCCAAGGATGATTGTTTTCCATACATTCCTTTTATGACTACATCACTGAGGGTTGAATTGTTGATGGATATGTTCTTCTTCAGAATAGGTTTGTTCTTCACAGACTCATAATCAATATCTTCTTGATTGGTGAATTGCTTGTGAAGAGCACTGAATGTTGTATCCAAGTCTTTGCTCCAAATGTTGGATTAAAGGCTGGGGTGATTTGAGATGCCATAAGTGGTATGAACATCTTCAGGTTTAATGATCATTATGACATTTTGGAATACACATCGAATTGAACTATCTTTTAGCCTAGTTCCAATTCAATATACCTCAGAACAAGCATTCTCAAGGATTGGATTTTGAGTAGTTAGCATGTTGAGAAGGCCATTGTTTTCTAGAATCTCTTTGACATAGGATCCTACATCACCTTCAAAGAAAGCATCTTCAATGAAATATCCATGTGATTCTTCAGGAAGAGCCATTGATTTTGAGGAAAGAGGTGAGCAATAGCAAAAACAGAGGATTAGGGTTTGAAGCAGAGTATTCGAATTTGAAAGATTGAATGATTTTCGAAGGGAAATTACTGTTTGGATTTTATAAAGATGTAGGGATAAAGGGAAGATCGTGGTTAAAAAGGTGGGGACAACAGTTATATTTTGAGGAGAGAGGCGACGTGGGGATTAAAAGTAGCCGTTAAGGGTGATGAGATGGTTATCCTCATTTACTGTTCAAGTGAACAGTAAATAGAATAGAAGTAAATGATATATCATTTATTTCCAAAAATAGTGGGCGGCTATTTAAGGAAAGTAAGGTGCTAAATATAACATAACACACTACAAAATTAATATTGACCATCACATCTTAGAATTGCCACCTTTTTGTACCAATAGTACATATTTGGTGGTCGAATCAGTTGATATTTTGGACCAAAATTAAAATTCAACAGCTAAGTCTATAATCATACTCTATTATGAATAGTCATAAATTCCTTGTGTATATAAGGAATATGGACTTAGCTGATGAATACACACTAAGTTCATTCTCTTTAGTATTAGCTGTTGGGGGCACACTTAGTTCAATTTTTGAAAATGGAAAGACTGTCATCTAAGTTTAGTCCAAAAAAGATGGCCCAGACAGCTAAAAAAATAATCTTTTCAATCCCTGTAGGAGAAGAGACTGAGAGAGAAAGGTTTGAGAGAGAGTACAGGTCATACACTATATAGAGTGATCATCAGTTGCATGAGGAAGTTGAACAACTTCCTCTTGATCACCCTCTTAAGTATAGGGAGAAGAGAGATAGGGAGAAGAGAAAAAGAGATTGGGAGTGTGAAAGGGAAGCTTTGAAGAAGATTGAGAGAGAGATATTGGCACAACTGAATGAAGTTAAAGGCAAGGGAAAAGAGAAACAGGGGGAGGAGAGAGGAAGTATAAAGTTGTTTGGACAGAACATGAGGGTAGGGAAAGGAGAGAGTAGCAAGGCAAGTGCTGCACAAACAGAAGTTCAAAGGGTTCATTCCCTTGGAGACTTGATGAGAAAGGAGGGTTTAAAGGTCCAAGAGAAGGACTTTGGAAGGATAGCTGTTGAGGGAAATCAGGTTTTGAGGCCATTTACTTTGAGGGAGCTAATGAGTCAGGACGATATCTTAGCTGTTCAGGCCAAGAAGGTGCCTGTTGCTGAACATCTAAGAGATTATGTCCCAGTGACAAGGGATTCTTTAACAATAATCATGGCAGTGCTTGAAGGAAGGGGAGATAATTTTCATGGGGTCCAGCAGTCACCATCAACTACGCACACTCAACTGTTTAGGCAGTATCTGAGGTGTTGTAGTCCAGTTCAAGTCAAGGAGGAGAATAATGGAGGCCTTTCTTCCCATATGGCAATGATAGCTGCTGAGAGTATGCAGACCTCAGGAACCTTTAGCTTTGTTTCTCCATTGGACGATTTCCCGCCCTATGATGCTGTGAAGGAGTGGTGGCCAAGAACCATTGGTCCACCTCTTCAGCATTCAGTTTCTTTCATAGATCCTGTTATGGAGAGGCATCTAGTGTGGTTGGAAAGATATTTGGGGGAAGGCCAGTCCACACCAGCTAGGGCAAATGAGGGGGGAGATATGCAGGACAAGGGGTCTGGATATTGTTGGAAACAGATCTTGTAAGAAGGCAGAGGATTTTGAACAGCTAAGTTAGTTGTTTAGCTGTTGAGATACTGTAAAATAGCTAACTATGTCCTTTGTACTAGTTTAAAGTTTATGAAATAAAATTTCAGTTAATCCCTTTTACTTAGGCAAGTTAATCATTCCTAACATTGCTCTCAAAAGTTCAAACCTCTTTTTATCCATAGCTTTAGTTAGTATGTCAGAGACATTGTCCTCAGTACCAACTTTGGCTAAGTTGATATTCCCTTTTTCAACATGATCTCTAATGAAGTGGTGTCTGACTTCAATGTGTTTGGTTTTAGAGTGTTGAAAAGGGTTCCCAGTCATGGCAATTGTACTAGAATTATCACAAAATATAGGAATATTTATGACATTCATACCAAAGTCTTGAAGTTGACTTTTTAGGTATAATATTTGGGAACAGCAGAGACCAGCTGCAACATATTCAGCCTCAGCTGTTGAGGTTACAACTGATGTTTGCTTTTTGCTAGACCAAGATACAATTCTTGATCCAATGAATTGACATCCACCACTTGTTGATTTTCTGTCCAGATTGCATCCAGCATAATCTGAGTCAGTAAAGCCAATTAGTGAGAATGGAGATTCATTAGGATACCACAAGCCATAATCAGGAGTTCCCTTTAAATATCTCAAGATCCTTTTAACAGCAGCAAGGTGAGATTCTTTAGGATTGGTTTGGAACCTTACACAGAGACATACACTGAACATGATGTCTGGTCTAGATGCAGTAACATATAGGAGAGATCCTATATAGCTCCTGTATAGTGTTTGATCAACACTTTGGCCATCAGTGTCAGCATGAAGTTTGGTTGTGGTAGACATGGGTGTCTTAGCTGTTGAGGCATTTTGCATATCAAACTTCTTTATCATGTCTCTTGTTTACTTGGCTTGGTTAATGAAGATCCCATCCTTCATTTGTTTGACTTGGAGACCTAAGAAGTAGGTTAGTTCTCCAATCATACTCATTTCAAATTGTTTTTGCATAAAATCTCCAAATTCTTTGCAGAGGTCCTCATTTGATGATCCAAAGATAATGTCATCAACATAGACCTGAATGAGTAAGGTGTCATCTCCATATTTTTTGATTAACAGGGTGTTGACAATATGACCTTTGGTAAATCCTTTATTGAGAAGGAAATTAGACAAAGTGTCATACCAGGCTCTAGGAGCTTCTTTTAGGCCATACAAGGCTTTGTCCAACTTGTATACATGGTCTGGGAACTTGGGGTAGTCAAATCCAGGAGGTTGAGAAACAAACACTTGTTCATTCAGTACTCCATTCAGGAATGCACTCTTGACATCCATTTGGAATACTTTCATCTTCTTAAAATATGCAAAGGCTAGAAATAGTCTTATGGCTTCAAGTCTTGCTACAGGGGCAAAAGTTTCATCATAGTCTATTCCTTCTTCTTGTCTGTATCCCTGAGCAACAAGTCTTTCTTTGTTTGTTACTACAGTACCATCTTCATTCATTTTATTTGTAAATACCCATCTGGTGCCTATAACATTTTGATTTCTGGGTTTTGGAACAAGTTTCCAGACTTTATTCCTTTCAAACTGTTCAAGTTCTTCTTCGATAGCCTCTATCCAGTCTGCATCTTGAAGGGCTTCATGGATCTTTTTGGGTTCCATTTGAGAAATGAAGGCACTCATGAAGATATCATAATGAGGAATGCCTTCAGGAATTGTTTCTTTTAGGATAGGAATGGTAATGACAAGGTTCTCATCATTGAAAATGGGGATTGGAGTGAAGATTTGAGAAGGAATAATTTGACAGCTAATAGATTCATCTTGGCTGGTGAGAAGAGGAAAGCTGTTGGGAGTAGGTAAGCTGTTGGGAGTGTCTTTGGGCAGAACATATGGAAGAATAGAGTTATTCTCATTTGGAGATGAGGGACTATTGGTTGTTGGTGAATGTTCTGGAAGGTTGTCAGAGTTTCCAATACTTTCATCAAAATCACACAAGTCAGTATTGCTTTGATCATTATTTTCATCAATGTCAACATGGATTGATTCTTCTACAACCAGTCTTCTTTTGTTGTAAACTCTGTAGGCCTTGCTAGTGTTGGAATAACCAAGAAAGATTCCTTCATCACTCTTGGAATCAAACTTATCAAGATTGTTCTTCCCATTGTTGTGAATGTAGCATTTGTTCCAAATCCATGAAAGTAGGATATGGTTATAATCTTTCCATTCCACAACTCATATAGGGTCTTCATATGATACTTGTTGATGAGAGTTTTGTTCTGTACATAAACAGCAGTAGTTACAGCTTCACCCCAAAAGTATTTAGGAAGATTGTGTTCTGACAGCATTGCTCTTGCTGCTTCACAAATGGTCTTATTCTTTTTTTCTGTAACTCCATTCTGTTGAGGAGTTCTTGGAGTTGAGAAGTTATGATCAATCCCTATTTGATTACAATAAGTGTCAACTCTAGTGTTCTTAAATTCAGTTCCATGATCAGATCTAATCCTTTTGATAGATAAGCCTTTAAAGTTCTGAACTTTGTTGAACAGCTGAGTGAGATTATGAAGAGTATCACTTTTGGATTCAAGAAGGATGATCCAAGTGAATCTTGTGTAGTCATCAACAACTACAAGTGAATATCTCTTTCCACCTAGAGATCTGGTTCTAATGGGACCAAATAAGTCCATATGAAGGAGATCAAGAGGTTTGGTTGTGTCCAGTCTTGTTTTAGCAGAAAAGGATGTCTTCTTTTGTTTTCCACATTGACAGGCTCTGCATAACTTGTCTTTCTTGAAAGGAATTTTGGGAAGACCTTTGACAAGGTTGGAGATGGATAACTTGGAAATTGTTTTGAGATTAAGGTGAGCAAGTCTTTTATGCCACAGCCAAGACATATCTGATTGGATGCAGGATAATAGACAGAAAGCAGTAGAGGTTTGGACAACTTCAAGGTGGAGGCAGTAAAGGTTCTTCTTTCTAACTCCAGTTAAAATAACCTTGTTGTTCTTGTCTTTGACTTGGAACTGGTCCTTTGTGCAGATAACATGATAACCTTTGTCACAAATTTGACTAATGCTTATCAAATTGTGTTTAAGGCCTTCAACATAAGATACATCTGTAAAGATGATCTCCTTGGTCACTAGGTTGCCTGATCCTTTGACTCTTGCTTGAGAATTTTCACTAAATGTAACATTGGGACCATTTTTTGGTGTTAGCTGTTGAAGCCATTCTTTGTTGTAGGTCATGTGTCTGCTACATCCACTATCTAAATACCATATTCCTTTATTTGATTCCTACAAAACAAAGTTAAAAATTATGGTACCCTTTATTCTTTTTGGGTCCAAAGGATTAGACTTTCTTTGGTACCCTAGCCTTGCCACCTGATTTCCTTTTGAAGAACTGGTTAAGGGTGTTATAGTAGGACATGATTTGCATCATATAGGGTATCAATGTAAAGGGTTGAGGAGAGTTATATAGGTGTCCAGTATTGTATGGGCTTTGATTTCTGTAGTTTGGTTGATGAAAGTGAGATTGCTGTCTGGGATTTTGTGAGTGGTTTGATGATCTAGGTGAGGAATTTTGGGACTGATAGGCATGGCCTTTTCCATTGGAGTACTGCCAGTTTTGTCTAGGTTGCCTAGAGTGCCTATGTTGTTTAGTATGTCTTGGCTGTCCAGTTTGCCTTGACTGTTCAGCTTGTCTTGGCTGTTCAGCTTGTCTTGGCTGTCTGGCTTGTCTAGGCTTCTGTTCTTGCTTCCTTTTCTGAGATTTAATATCATCAGTACTGCTGGAAGCTTGAGATTTAGGAATTTTGGGAGAATCCACTTTTAATTTACTCTTTTCACTCCTCTGTTTGTACACATCTTCCTTTGTTTGAATAGGGTAAGATGGTTTCTTGATAGAAAATGTGTTGAGACTTTGTAAAATCATAGTTTCAACAGCTCTATCACCAGTAGGTGGAGTGTAGGTTTTGAGTGTAGGGTTATTTGCTCCTATTCCAGATCTGTCTCCAGGATGTCTTTGATTAAAGTAATACATGGATAAAGCATTGCTTGATTTGTTCCAGGAGTCAATTTTTCTTTTTAATGCCTTGTTTTCTTTCTTCAAGGTACTCATTTCCTGTTCATTATCCTTTTGAGGCTCAGAACAGTCAGTCTTAGCTGTTGAGCTAAGTATGTCATTTTCAAATTTTTGACATTTTTCTTCTAGATCCTTTTTGATTGTTTGAAGGTTAGTGTTTAGGGATTTGAGGTTTTCAATGGTTTTTGATTGCTCAAGGTTTTCTGTGATGAGGGCAGCAAAGCTAGAGTCTTGTTTCTTCTTTTAAATCAAAAGGGTGCAAACTAAATTTCTAAAGCCATCAATGTTAAGAGAATTAAAATTATGTACCTCTTTAAGTTCTTCAGCAGTAGCTAAGGCTTCAAGGTCCTCTTCATTATCTGAGTCTTCACATTCCTGTGCAACCAAACACAGTATTGCTTCTTCTTCCTCACTATCTGAGTCAGATGAATCAAATTCTTCATCACTAAACCTAGAAGAGTCAGCAAGCATGACTTGTTCTTTATTCTTGTCATTCTTAGCCTTGACACAATTATAGCAATTGCACCTAAAACTATGAATGACTTCTTTAGAATAGTTCATTCTTTTTTAGTGTTCTCTTCGTTTTTTGGTTCTTTGCAATCAGCAGCATAGTGGTCTGGTTTACCACAGTTGTAAAACTCAATGCTCTTTTTAACAACTTCTTGAGTTGAGTTGGATGGTGAAGGACTGTATCTTCTGTCAAAAGATTTCTTTTGATGTTCCATGGCATTTCTGACAGCCATGGAGATAAGACTTGGAATGTCTTCTTGAGAAATTGGTTTTGATTCTTGTTTAGGAGTTATGTTCAGCTTTTGAAGGGCATTAATTACAAGGGTGTCAATGTCCTGTTGGGAAAGCTGTTTTTGGGTTTGCTCTTGAGCAACAAGGGCAAGGGTTTGAGATATGGTGGATGCTGGTTGAATTTTGACTACTGGTTTTGCAGGAGAAGCAGGGGATGGTACATCATTTTCACGAAGAAATCGAGCCAACTTTCTGCACTCTTTTGTCTGATGTCCTGCACGATCACAAAAATTACAGTATGTGTTTGCTTGGTAGGAGGAGCGGTTGGAGTTTGGATTGTTTGGTTGCCATTGAGTGCGAGGATTAGGGTTGCTGTACCTTTGCTGGCTGCTCGAAACTTGAGCATTGTGCTGCCATGTGTTTTTTGGAGGGGCTTTGTTGCCATGATTGGAGTTGGAGTATGGCTTGGAGGGCTGTCGTTGGGTGTAATTTTCTGTTGGGATCACTGGAGTCACATCTTTTACACGCTTCTTGAGTTGCATTTCGAAATCGACAAGCTTATCATGGAGTTCAGCAAAGGTAATTGCTGCATCTCTTGCTCTAATCGCAGCACATATTTCATTATAATCACTGTCTAGGTTCTTGAGGATCTGAATTACTAAGTCGTCTTCGTCGACAGGACTGTTTGCTAGTGCCAAATCATCTGCAATGGCCCTCATATCTTGCAGATATTCTGACATGGAGCGGGTGCCTCTGGGATTGTCGAAGAGTCGTTCCTTGAGTGACTGACCCTTGTTCGAGATTTGTTTGCATACAACTTAGATAGTCGTTCCCATGTTTCTTTGGATGTTTCGACGGTGGAAATGAGGGGCTGAATTGTTTCCACGCAGCTGCCTAGCATTGCGCTGATGATGATATGGTCTTGACGATACCAAATCGTGAAATCTGGATTGGGTTTCTTCTCGTCATTGTCGAGAAATTTGGCAGGGGCCTGTTTTGTGCCATCGATGAAACCGAGAAGATCGAATCTGATAAGGGTAGAGAATAGTTGTCTGATACCATAAAGGATTTACAATATCAGTGTATCGAATGGGATTTTTTCTTGTATTGACTTTCAATGAATATATACTGGTACATTGCTTGGTCTCCAAGACCTTTCCTAATACTAAATATAATGCAATAATTTACAGTTGTTAAGCTTTAAGACCTTTCCAAAAACTACTAACTATACAAAGGAATGTGCACCTAATTACGTGAGGGATTCTCGGAGGAGACTGCGCTAATAATTATTTGGTTCGGCCAAGGGGGCTTTGGATTGGGGGATTTTTTTTTTTAGGCCTTGGAGAGCTGGAAGAAGGGCGCCATTTATGGAGGGATAGACATTATTAAAAATAATGTTGTTCTGATTTAGCCAAATTTCTAAAGTAGGGATGGGTTTAGATATCCAGGAGGAGAACCAGTCTAGAAGTGTTTGGGAGGGGAGATTGGGCGAGTGATTTGGATGGGTTAGTGGGGCTTGAATCCAAGTCAGATTTGTTAGTGCAGACAGAGGTGTTACCTCAGATGTTGCCACTGACAGTCTAAGTGCTGTGACGAAAATACTTTGTAATTTGACATTTCTTTCTAATATAATTTTATACTAATGTCCTAATATTATTGTCTAGATGTTGGTCCATATTTCAGGTTATAATAAAGTTGATTTAAGGAGCTAAATACATGGAGGAATGATTAAAAGAAAGTTACAAATAAATGGAGGACTTTCAAACATATTTAACATGTGTTAAATATGGAAAAACGTGGGAAGACTCATTCAAATGGTTTGTTGCTGATCAAAGAGAAGAGTACAAGCATGGAGAAGCATGGAGTACAAATGGGTGAAGCTTAGACTTGGGCATGAAGGATTCGGTTGAGATAAAAGTGGAAAGTGGACCAAGTCTTGCTTGATTTGTGGAGAGTTAGCTCGGCACATGATCTCCACCCTCCCCACTCATCACAAACAGCCTTGGGCTGTGTTATTGAGTGGCCTCCAAGTCTTTGTTGGCTATATATAGTGCTTGGATGAGAAGATTGAAGACAAGCCAAATTTTACACACATCCATAGCACAAAGAGCAAAGTACTTCTTGGCTCATTAGATCCTCCCTCCCATACACTCTTTTCCACACTCAAATACTTCGGGTTTGAGTGTGTTTTGGCTAGGATAGGATCATCGTACTTTGTTCTACTTTTGGTTCCATAGATCTTATATTGTACTAGCTATAGGGAACCTTTTGACTTTGTAATTGGTATTGATTATAAAGTTTTCTCCATTTAGGCATCTCAAGTTATATTTATATAACTTGAGAAAAATATATCTCTTGTGCTATTTATTTTTCCGCTGCAAAACTCTTATATTTTTGGGTGTGTGTATTCTGTCCATCAGCGTGTGTTACCTGGGGTGTTACCTAACACTTGAGGTAACATCTGTTCTCAGTAAGCTTTTGACAAACATTTTCAATTGGCACCAGAGCCCCGTCACTTGACGTTACTAAGTGGTTCGGTCCTTTGTCATGGCTTTCGATCTCCAGGAGGGAGAACCTGATCAAACAAACATGTTTGTCACAATAAGTGACTCGGAGACTGAACATGTTACCACAGATGTTATACACACTGAGATAACATCTGAGACCACACCCGTCAGGTATAACAATTTCAGTTTAACTAACGATGTTTGTTTCGTGGTTTCCACTAACCTTGATGCAGGAAGTTCAAAAGAGGATGAGCTGAGCAAAGATGAGCTCATTGATGGTTTAAAAAACCTTTGTGATGATTTGCTCAAGGAATGGAAGAAAGAGAACAAAATGGTTAAAAATTTAACCAAGATGAACGATGGACTCAAGGCCTACTTAACTCGTTTGGAAGTTCAAGCATCCAAGAGAGATGTCGAGCTAGAGAAAGTCAAGGTCAAATTGACTTTAGCCGAAACCACCTTGAAGAAAATCAACACCGGATCATCCAAACTGGATGAGATTCTCAATTTGAGTAAGCCTCTCAATGCAGGTATTGGTTTCCGAGAATCATTAGATAAAATTATTTCTTCTTTGAGTTGTGATGAACATGAAATATGTTTTGTGAAAGAACGTGCTTTTGATCAAAATTCTTTCTCTAAAGACTCTTCTGACAAAAGAAAAGTGTGTTAATACTGTCACACCTCTGGACATTTTAAAAATAAGTGTAATACTCTTTCAAAGAAACAGTCCAGTTATTCTGTGTTACCTGAAGTGTTACCTAGCACTCCAGATAACACATTCTGTCAGAAGGTCAAAAACACAAAAAAGAAGACATGGAAACCTAAATCTAAATTGAGATGTGATGTTGTTTACACTTCTCTAAAGACAAATATTGAAGAATCATGGTACTTTGATAGTGGATGTTCACGTCACATGACGGGAACAAAGTTGTTTTTGAAAGACTATGAATCTATTCAAGGAGGTAGTGTAACTTATGGTGGTGTAAGTAAAAGCAATATAATAGGAAAAGGGACACTAGATGTGACTGGTTTTCCTGCCTTAAAAAATGTCTTACATGTAGATGGTCTTGTTGCTAATTTAATTAGTATTAGCCAACTTTGTGATGACAATTTAAAGGTAAAATTCAATAAAAATACTTGTGAAGTCTTTGATTGTACTAACAATTGTGTGATGACAGGAATTAGATCAAGTGACAATTGTTATCTTGTTGAAGACAAACAGGTGTGCCATTTGGCAAAAATAGATGTTACAACATTGTGGCATCAAAAGTTTGGACACGCCCATTATCGAAACTTGAAGAACATTATCAAGTTTGAGGCTGTCAAAGGAGTCCCTAAACTGAATCTTAAGAACAAAATGGTTTGTGGAGACTGCCTTAAAAATGAGGAGACTCGTGTTAACCAGTGTGCTGCCCAACACCAAGAGCAACACTTCGGGACAACACATTGTTTTCAGCTTTTGCACATGGACTTGATGGGTCCAATCGAGGTACAAAGGCTGGGAGGTAAGAGGTATATTTTTGTTATAGTTGATGATTTCTCTAGGTTTTCATGGGTATATTTCCTAAGAGAAAAATATGAAACTTTAGATAAATTTAAACTCTTGCACTCCAAAATCAAAAACATGTTTTGCTCACCTATTTTTCGTATAAGATCTAATCATGGAAAAGAATTTGCAAATGTTTCCTTTTATACTTTTTGTAAGAAAAAGGGGATAAACCATGATTTTTCGGTATCAAAATCACATCAACGGAATGGTGTGGCCGAAAAGAAAAATAGGACATTGCTTGATATGGCCCGTGTCATGTTATTTTCAAAACGGATTTCAAAAAGATTTTGGGCTGAAGCTTTGAGCACGGCTTTTCACATTTCAAATAGAGTCTTTCTAAGACCTGGTTTAACAATGACACCCTATGAGATTTTGAATGGGAAGAAACCACATGTACATTACTTCCATGTGTTTGGGTGTGTATGTTTCATATTAAAAGACTGGGATTACTTAGCTAAGTTTTACTCTAAGAGTGATAAAGGCATTTTTCTTGGATATTCTCAAGACAATCATGCATATCGAGTGTATAATTTAAGCTTGGGAACTATTCAAGAATCTGTGAACATTGTTTTTGACGATCTGTTAAGTGTTACAGATAAACCAGGTGATTATCCTCTCATGATACAGATGGAACAACCTCAAAGTGAATTTGAAATTTATGTTGGACCAGATGTTGTCATAAGTGCTGGACCAGATGTTGGCCCCAGTGTTACCGCACCTGAGGCAACACCAGAGATAACATCAGAAGTCAGTCCAGTTGCTGAAAATGAAAATAATGAGGACTCCAAAAGAGTAGATGATCCCGTCAGAAGAGTTCCCCCGTTGAAGATTCAAAAGAATCATCCTATATCCCAAGTGATAGGGAGATTAGACGAAGGGATACAAACTAGAGGTAAGGAACCGGTTAATTATCGAGACATGGTAAACCATTCATGTTTTCTTTCTAAGCTTGAGTCTAAAAATATTTTTTTGAAAGATGAATATTTAATTCAAGTTTTTAACCATAAGAGATTTTCTAACTTGAAGAAGTCTCTTGTTCCGTGTCTTGTTTAAACCCCTTAGATCATCTTTGTTGTTGTATAATATTATATTTTTTATTAAAAAAAATGTTTTTATTTCATGTCTTAATCTGTTGATGGATTGTCTTTTCAGTCTGTCAACGGTGGCACATAGTGACCTTTTTGTTATGGTAGGATAACACTCAAGGTAACATCTTTGATAGAATTTCCTTTGTACTCAAAAGTGACAAAGTCACTAATCTTTTTCAAAGGCATAAAGGGTAAAAACACTTATAGTATTTCCTTAGTAGCTCGGGGCACGGCGTTCGCTGCGACGATGCACTCTTGTCAAAGGGGGATATTATCTAGTGATTTTATACTAAGTATTAGGAACATGGAGTTCGCTACTACAGTGTTTCCTACTTGAACGGTACAAATCACTAAAACATGTTTACACTTTATAAGGACTCGGGGCACGGAGCTCGCTACTACGATGCTCCCTTGTAGATAAAGAAGTGTAAAATATGTTTATATTAAAGTGTTTGAAGATAAAGAACAAGCTTTTTATATCTAAATTATTAGATTTGCTTTGCCTAAAGTGTTCAAATTTGGCAAGCTTGTTATACCTCAAATGCTTATTATAGAAGCATATCTTCGCCTCATGTGTTCAAAAATGAGGTCTATCTCGCCTTAAATGCCTTAATATAAATTCAATAAGGGATGTTTATCACGAATGTTATCTTAAGTGTTACCATCATTGCCATCAACACATTAGTGTGTGCTACATTTGTTTTTCTATTTAGTTTAGTCTCAGATTTGTTTTTTAAGTTTTCAAAGTTTGAAAGTCTTTTTATTGTTAATACAAAGAGTTTACAATTTGAAAAAGTTTTAAACAAATCCTTTTTATTTGAGGTAAAATTTTCAAGTAACTAAATCCCTAAAATCATGGAGTCTATCTTCAATTTTTGAAGGATCGGTTACTTCTTCTTTTTACCCGTTCGTTTTTCTTATTTTTATTATTTTCGTTTTCTTTATTAAAAAAAAAAAAAAAACGTGGACGCCGTTTGTGTAGGCCGGATGTGTAGGGAGTTGGGTATTTTGTGTGCAAGTAAATAGGGGGAGTTTGATTAGGTTTGTTTAAAATGTGAGTAAATCTAGGAGTCTTAGTTGATTTAGATGATAAGAGTTAAGTTTAAATTAATTTCTTCTCCTATTCACATTCCTTAACCTCCTAAAATCCTATCCCTATTTACTCTCTCTTTCTCTCTCAAACGCACCTATATACTCCCTCCTCTTCATCGCTTTTTCTCTATCTCAGCAACCTTCCCCAAATCAAAAACCCTTCTAAAAAAATTCTCCTTTTCTACCTTTCAAAATTCAACAATGGCTTCACCTTCCCAAAACCCTAACCAATCTGCACCTCAAGAGGAGTCACCGGGTGTTATCTCGGGTGTTACTTCACCTATGGACATATCTCCCATGGTTTCCAATATCTCTCCATCTATGGCCATGTCCATTGATGATCCTTCCATGGTTGCTACTTCAGTCCAACCTACCCCAACCGTGTGACTGCCTCTCAACCACCTGTTACCGCCTCCAAGAAACCTAAAATAAAAGCCCCTTCTTCCTCCAAATTGGCTGCTTAACCCTCCAAGAAGACGCCATCGGCTTCATTAATTTGATTTCTTCCCAACCAGGGGGAGATGGTGTGCTGGTACTAGTGCAGGTACTAGTGCTGCTACTGATGCTGTTGGTAATGCTGGTACAACTCGTGCTGCTGAAGATGTTACTGGAGATGCTGGTACTAGTGGATGATGGATAAGAAGAAGAATAACCTTGTTTGAAGGTTGATGTTGCCACAACTCTTGGGCAATGGCTTTTAATGGTACTTTAAAATGGTTTCAAAACAATTTCGGTTTTTGGTTGGTTTGGTTTTTAAAACAATTCGTATTTTAGTTCTTAATTTAGAACTTTAATACTTTGGTGGTTATACTTTGGTTTATGACTTGTGGTTTTGTAACTTTGATTTACTTTTTGTTTTAAACTACTAATTGTTTTAAACATGGTTCTACTTTACAATTAGTAAATTAAGTAAATATTTGTTATTTCGGTTAACTCCATGATTAAGGGGGAGTTAATCTTTGGTGAAATGCCCTGTTATACTGTATATGGCTAACTTGTTTTTGCAGGTACCAACACATAGGAGATTGGAAAGAAATCTCAAATTAAGGGGGAGATTGTTAGTGCAGACAGAGGTGTTACCTCAGATGTTGCCACTGACAGTTTAAGTGCTGTGACGAAAATACTTTGTAATTTGACATTTCTTTCTAATATAATTTTATACTAATGTCCTAATATTATTGTCTAGATGTTGGTCCATATTTCAGGTTATAATAAAGTTGATTTAAGGAGCTAAATACATGGAGGAATGATTAAAAGAAAGTTACAAATAAATGGAGGACTTTCAAACATATTTAACATGTGTTAAATATGGAAAAACATGGGAAGACTCATTCAAATGGTTTGTTGCTGATCAAAGAGAAGAGTACAAGCATGGAGAAGCATGGAGTACAAATGGGCGAAGCTTAGACTTGGGCATGAAGGATTCGGTTGAGATAAAAGTGGAAAGTGGACCAAGTCTTGCTTGATTTGTGGAGAGTTAGCTCGGCACATGATCTCCACCCTCCCCACTCATCACAAACAGCCTTGGGCTGTGTTATTGAGTAGCCTCCAAGTCTTTTTTGGCTATATATAGTGCTTGGATGAGAAGATTGAAGACAAGCCAAATTTTACACACATCCATAGCACAAATGCCATGCCTTCAGCTGTACCCACCTGGAATCCATATTATGGTATGCAATTTCAACGACCTCCACCACCACCACCACCCTCGCAAGAATCAGAATATCCCGAATATTCAACACAAATAGTTCTGGGTAGCAATAGCGGTGCTGATGAAGCTACTCCAGATGCAAGAGGTTCAACCGCTAGTCGGAGAAAAGTTGTCAATTGGAGCACGAAGGACAATATAGTGCTAATCAGTGGGTGGATTAAGTTTGGAACCGACAGTATTGTCGGAAAAAATCAGAAGTCTGAAGCGTTTTGGGGTAAGATTGCAGATTATTGTAATTAACATTGTGAATTTAACCCTCCCCGTGACGTTGTTTCATGTAAAAATCGTCACAATTATATAAACGCCAAATTGGGCAAATGGGTAGGTGCATACGATAACGCTTTGCGTATGAAACAAAGCGGGTGGTCGGAGAATGATGTTTTGGCAAAAGCTCACGAATTATATAAAAGTGATAACAATAGCACTTTTAATTTGATGGAAGAGTGGAAAGCTACCAAAGATCAACCACGCTACGCAAGTCAGGTTGGAGGAAATACTGGATCTGATAGTAGTGGGTCTAAGAGAGGACATGAAGGTGATGTAGGTGATTCAAGCTCAGTTGGATCCATTCCTCATCCTATGGGAAGGGAGGCAGTAAAGAAAAAGGCGGGAAGAAAAAGTGGGGTTGTCACCGGTAAAGGAACAAAAGTGGTCAGAATTCAGACAATTCAAATCGAAAGAATTGGAACGAATGGACGATTTAGTCGCACAACAAGAGGCCGCAAACACAATTGCCATTAACAAGACTCGGGCTAAAAATAGGAAGATTTGGATGCAGTTGAGCCAAATGGAGTCTTGCGATGATCATCAACAAAAGCTTTTCGAAATGTTGACTGAGGAGCTGTTTGGCAATTAATGTATGTAATTCTATTGTAATGTGAGTCGAGTCTATGTATCGTATGCTTTTTTTGTTTTTCATCATTTGTGGAACGAGCTAAGTTTATTGTAACTTTTCTTATTTTTATTAAAATTAAAATATTCTCGTATTTATTTAATTGCTTCGAAAAAAATTAATTAAGTGTGAATTAAAAAAAAATTAAAAAAATCTCGAATTTATAAATAAAAATATTAATAATTTATTTTTTAATAATAAATTTTTATTATTTTTTTAATTATAAAAATAAATTTTGTAAATAAAATAAAAAGTGGTGGGGTATAGAATGATGTGTTGGGAGGAGTTGAATTTTAAACTAAACTAGCTTATTGTGGGGGGTGTAGTTGAGAAAGTAGTTGAATGATTAAGTGGATGGATAAAGAAGATGAGGTGTCGTAATATTAGGGTAGTTGAATCTTTTTTGATGGTTGAGTTATTGGACATGGCCTTAAATTTGATATGAACTTAAATATTCACTAATAAAAAACTCATGTTCGAGAATATAATCTCTCGTTACTCTTATTCTGAGTTCTGAAGCATATGGCATCCTTCTTCAATCAGATGGTGCCATCTCTCCCACCCATTATTAACTTGCTCACAAACCTTTTAGGGTTTTCGATTTTTTTTCCTTTCCTTTTTGGGTTTAGAGGGAAATAATAGTTTCTTCAAGTGTACACGTTATTGATTTTGGGGTGGTTTCAATTCGGGTGAATGTCCAAACCATACAACGTACTTTTACTTTGTTTATAATAAATGTAATTTACTACGTTTTGACATCTTAATCATATGTACTTTATCAATTGGTTACATTTATTTTTTTGTGAAAGGAGACGGTACTCCCTAGATTTTATTAATTAAAGCAAAAAAATTACAAGAGGGTGGGGGACATGACAACCTCAACCACCGGAAATAAAACCTATGGGAAGGAGTTCTCACACAATTTGTATAGTCCTCTACAACACTGGCGGACCTACCCTTAACCTTAAGGGGCCCACGGCCTCGTTTGTAAAAAAAAATAAAAAAAATCAATTTTTGTAAATTCAAATTAACTAGTGCAATAAATTAACTTTTGCCCCTTTCAGTGAAGAAAAAAAATGCACTATTTGTTTTTGTCCCCTTACACTAATAAAAATAATTTTTGCCCCTCTTCCATAAAATTCTTGGGTCCGTCACTGATCTACAATAAATAAAGATGGGGGTGCAATTCATAAGTAGAAAACTATTACAAGTTATAAATATATATTTAAAAAAACACTAAAAAACACTAATGCCTACGAATATAATGGAAAGAGCCTTTATCCATAAGATAGAGACCCTTACAAGAAGAGGGGAGCTCAGCTAATGCATAAAAAACAAAGTTCTGAGTATTAGCAGTAGGGCTGTAAACGAGCCGAGCCGAGCTTTGGAGCTTTGGGATCGAGCTCGTTAATGAATTATCGAGCTCGAGCCCATTTACCTTGTTCGAGCTCGAATCGAATCGAGTTTTGAGCTGCTCGCGAGCTTTTCACGAGCTGTTCGAACTCGAGTCTTTACGAGCCGAGCTCGAACTTAAACATTTTTCTGAAAATTATGAAATCAAACGAGCTCGAGTTCGAGCCTTATGCTCGAGAGTTTTTCATGAGCTGTTCGAACTCGAGCCTTTACGAGCCGAGCTCGAGCTTAAACATTTTTCTGAAAATTATGAAATCAAACGAGCTCGAGTTCGAGCTTTACCGAGCTCTGATAAGTATTCTCTGCATTTTGAAAAAAAACACTATTTTTTTTCTATTTTTTTAATCTCAAAATGTGTCTAATTTACAAATGTAATATCATGTTTACTTTTTTTTTTTTTTTTTTTTTTGAAAAGTTCTTGTTCATTTAACTTCTCATATTACAAACGAATAATTGAATCGTATATATACCATCAGGTTGTAATATACTCCTTTTGTCCCAAATTTTATATTTACTTATCAAATTTACTTAAACTTTAACTAATATTTAACACTAAATTATTAATTCTCATAAAAATTATAAAATGGTTGTTAAATCATTAATAAATTATGTAAATTAATAATTTACATAAAATATTAATCAAAGTTCAAATAGTTTGATTCTACATAACCAAAATTCAAATAGTTTTACTATTATAGTTAACTATTATAGTTACTATGGTATTTTTTTAAGAACAAATAGTTACTAAGGTAGTTAATAATTATAGTTAACTATTATATTTCACTATAAATAGCTAACTATTATATTTAACTATTAATAATTAACTATTTGTTTTAACAATTATATTTAAAAGTTGAGGCCGACCGTATGCTAACGGTGAATTCATAATTTTTTTTAAAATGGATAGGGATAGGTAGGTTTTCATATTGTGGTCAACGTTTTATGGAGTTGACCATGAAAGTCAAAGTCAGACAAACTTTCTGGTTAATATATAGCATTTAAATGACGCTATTATACTTAGTCAACTGTATTTAGTAAAACGTACGCTACGCTAGGTGTATAATATAGTATATGTTACATGTATCTATATATACATATAATACATACATACATCATACATACACACACATATACGGCTTTCGTCCCGCCCGACTTAAGAGGAACTAGAATGAATGGAGGAGGTTATGAGAACAAAAGTAATATTATCTTTTTATTTTTTGGCCGTACTACGTCGAGTATGACACTAAAAATGTCAAAATATATACATAAATATATATATATATATATATATATATATATATTTAACATCCAATATTCCATATAGACACACACATATCATACATACATATATTTATGTATATAAATATGTGTTACATGTATGTATATATAATATCCACTATACCATATACATAAATAAATATATATATATATATATATATATGTGTATGTATGTATGTATGTATGTATGTATGTATGTATGTATGTATGTATGTGTGTGTGTGTGTGTGTATATATAAATATATATATATATATATATATATATATATATATAATATATATATATATATATATATATATATATATATATACATACATATATATATATATAAATTTAATAAATATTTTTCTACATGCAAACGCATTTATATGTGAAATATATATGTGTGTGTATGTGTAAATGATAAACATTTTGTTCATTCTATATTTGAGTAATTAAATATACTTGCATATATAACTACAATAATAGATGTTAATTTTATTTTTTATTTCAACGTGAAAAATAATATAAGACAAATATGTGTACATTTGAAAATAATAAATTAGTTTTGAAAAAAAAAACCCGACTATTGTGTATATTTCTCTACGTTTTCATAATGAATGTTCATAGAATAAATTAATTTTAGTTGTTGTACAATCTATATAGTATTATTGTATTGTATGTGTATAGTCGCTATATGATCATTATATGAATGTATAAAAATTAAATTAATTTTAGTTGTTGTACAATTATCGTTGTTTAATTCATTTTGAAGATAAAAATATTTTAGTTATGATTTATTCCTTGTACAACAATGTTGTATATACATATAATGTATATATATTCATTACAAAAGTAATAATGATGATTATTTAGTCGAGCTCGAGCTTAACGAGCCGAGCCGAGCTCGAGCCAAACACAAACAAAATAACCCGTGTTAACGAGCTTGTCGAGCCGAGCCCGACCTCGAGTTATGAGTGATTTAAACGAGCCGAACACGAGCCGAGCTCGAACAAACGAGCCGAACACGAGCCAGCTCGATAAAAATTTGAGCTCGAAAACTCGATTCGAGCTCGAGCTCGAATAGCACTTCGAGCCCATTCGAACCGAGCTTTAACGAGCCGAGCCCGAGCCGAGCTCGAACGGGCTTGGTTCGTTTAACAGCCCTAATTAGCGGCCGCAAAATTGGCCAATTACCTTCCCGCAAGATATGAGACACTTTCTTGTTGGGATCGCCCACCAATAAGAGAAATCGCAATAAGAGAATCCAAAATAACACACGCAAACAATCGAAGACAAAACACACAATTCTTCCATGGTTCGGCTTTAAAGCCTATTCCACCCAATAATAAATATATTAAACTTCTCGATATTATAAGAATGATGACTCCCTCTCTCTCAACACTCTTGAATAACCTCACCAAGGCATACAAGCATAAAATTTCTCTCTAAATTATATGCCTATGCTAACTCTCTCTCTTGAGTTCTATCAAAAACATAACTAGTGATGCCTATTTGTATAGGGGAGGCACACCCACTAATCCCCTCTTACTCACATTCTCCCCTAAGGGGAGCCCCTCTTGGCACCACAAGGCACACAAAAAATTATAGCCCTCATACTCTTTTTATAGGCTACAAATAAAATCCTTTCCTAGTACAATAAGAAAATCACTTTATCCTTCACCCATAAGGATTCACGATTTCCTTCCACACTTGCATTAGGAAACAATCATCCTCTCCTATTACAGTTAGGAAATAGAATTCTCCACATGGTTTTGACAATCTTATTAGAATTTGAGACAAACTGGGCCCAAAGCGGACAATATCATACTATTGTGGAGTGGTCGTGGTCCCAACAACTGGTATCAGAGCCCAGGTTGGTTGATGGGCCCGACGCGAAGTGGACCGCGTGCGAGATGTGTGGGATTCTCCTATATGTGTTCTTGCGAAAAAAGACCCTTGTGACGAAAGTCTTCCCGATAAAGGTGATTGGGCGGCGTGTCCCGCGGATGGTGCTAGCGGCGGTACAAGTTTCGCTGGAGGTACTTGAGTTGAGGGGAGGTTTGTTGGGGTGTCAACCCAAGTCCCACATTGACAATTGAATGAATAATTGTCTAGTATATAAAGGTGTCCACACAGTCTATTAGTATGAGGCCTTTTGGGAGATGACCCAAAAACAAACCGTGCGGGCTGGGCCCAAAGCGGACAATATCATACTATTGTGGAGTGGTCGTGGTCCCAACATGATTATTATATAATGCAATGTGTTTCTAAAGACTCTAACAATGTTATAAAATTCAACATCTTCTCGCGTGAGCTTGGCCTTCCCACTACCAGGTGTGTGAAATGTTCTGCATTGTTACATGTTTCCGCAATCGTGGATCTGTTTGGTTCGGTTTTAAGCCAAAACCGACACCGAAACATAAGATATCGGTTTTATATTTTTTGAAACCGCGGATTTTAATGTCTCAGTCTATTCGGTTTCGCCTCGGTTTTGGTGTGGTTCGGTGCCATTCGGTGCCACTATGAACACATTACACATGAACCATTTCCTTCACACAAATAAATCAAAAAACAAACAAACAAAAGACTGAGAAATGCCTCAATTTTCGACTGATAGGAACTAACTGAAATTCAGATTCAGATTGAGAATCAAAGAAAGGGTTGTAGAGTTTAGAGAGAGAGAGAGAGAGAGAGAATGAGTGGGGTAAATAGTAGTGTTGGTTGAATAAATTGAGTGGTGGAAAATGAAGAGAGAAAATGAGTGGTGGGGTAGAGTGAATATAAAATTATAAAAAGTAGGCTATTTTGGGAAGTGTCAAGTGAGCTGGGACGGAGGGAGTATATACTATGTGTGTTACGACGCCGTTTGAGATATTGGTTCGGTTCGGTTTTACGAACCAGTGTGGCGCTTGACAACCAAACAAAACCACTAATTTCGGTTTTCTAATTTTCAAAAACCTGTCCTTGCAATAGCTTATTGGACTGGTTTTTCGGTCACATTTTTTCGGTCCCAATTTTTCGGTTTTATTGGTTTGTTAGTTTTTTTGCTCACCTCTACCATTTGTCATTCCGACTCAAAGATTCTGAAAGCAGAATTAGGCCCAATTTTTTTTACATGGCATCCTAATCAGTTAAACACTCTAACATCTGTTAAAAAAACGCTAAGCTCGTTAAATAGAAACCCATTCCAACATTCTTCTCCATATTCCAGATATTATCTTCAACCCACCACCGCCATTAACACCACCATCAATCACCGCCTTTCGTCGCTCTCAACCTACCACCACCACCACCACCACCACCATTAACACCACCCACACCGAAACCACCTTTTTATCACTGCCACCACCATCCACCATTAACACCGGCCGCCAAAATCAAATTAATAACATAAATATGTTTTGAAATATCATATCAAAAATAGAGTATATCAAAATCTTGAAATAAAATTCTCAATCCAGTGGGAATTTTCAATGTTAATTAACAACCCACTACAAGAACATTCCAATACATGATTAAAAAAATACAAAACGATCTCCAGCCTTTTTGAAAAAACATTGGTTTTCTACCACATATTTTTCTTTATTTTATTCTTTTTCCTTAGTTATTGTGCCCACTTCTTAAGTCTCAAGTGAGGTGGGACGGATGGAGTATATGAATAAGGTACTTTCTCAATTATTATCAAATACTGCAACAAACTTTATGACCCCAAAAAACTAATGGGGTTGCTAACGTGGCACTGACACTACCACGTCAATGCCATGTAAGCATGCATGGCAATGACACATCATCATTGACAATTGGCGCTGACGTGGCAATGATGTGATAGTGCCACATCAGAAACCTCGTTAGTTTTTTGCACCGTAAGTAAAGCAAGTTTATTACATTATTTGATTATATGACAACAAATGCAAAAGTACGTTACCTGTATCTGTCGTTAACGAGTACGTTGTATTATATATAAAAAAAACACGAGAATACCTTGCATATTAAGTCGATTGGCCGTTTCTCAAATGCCTCTCAATGTTTTAATATTCATCATTTGAAAACAGAAGAAGTACTATTTTACGATATGGATTTAATTCATTTGGACACACTAGAAAGAATTGAGGGCAATTTTTATTGGACAAATGAGATACTAATTATGTATTTTATTTCAGATATTTTTAATCAGGGTGGCAATTTCCATCACAATACATGACGGTTTGCTGGTTAAATTCTTCACTCCCTGCCTGTAGACACCTCCCCACAATCCAGATGCAAAAAAAGAAAATTGTCTCGGAGTACTAGCCTACTATTTTAAGTACTCCCTCCGTCCCAAAATAATCTTTGCGTTTGACTATTCAAACTTTTTAAGGATATGAACACTTGCTTCACTGGCCATGCTTTGTTTAAGCCTAAAATGTAGAAATGTGAAGAACTTTTTGGGACAATGAAAAATGGCAAATGAGAAGATCATTTTGGGACGGAGGGAGTAATTTGCATTAATTTTTCTTTTGAGGAATATCGCATTAGTACTAATTTGAATTACGATAACAGCATACATAGAATTTGTAAATGTGTAAATTAAGGATATGAAGTGCTGTTTGTTTTATTTAATTATTTAAAATGTACTGGACCATACATCAGCACTAAGAGTTACGTTAACAGCATACATAGAGTTTAACTTGCATATTTGGCAACAGTTTCCATTTTGTTGACAAGTAGCTAGGTACCGCGGACCGCCTTCATCTATATTATCAGCGGCAGAAAAAATCAGAACATTAATTAAGACGGAATTCACCATTGTCGACACAACAAGAATTAGAGGTTCAGAGACAATAGTTTGAGTGACGGTAGGTAAGATAGTAACAACAAATCTAAGAGATGAAGGTATGTTGTTGGTAATCTGGGGAAAGGTCACAATGATAGCAATGTTGCCAAGTAGATCTGGCTGGGCTGTTTGCGATTATTGGTGCTCCTGGACCAGTTCCATTAACCAGGGTCACTATTATGGAGTCAAATCAAAAAAAGAAATTGAATTAAAATAAAAAAAGGGTAGAAATTGTCTCGGAGTTCTAGCCTACTCCATGTAATTTGCAATAATTTTTCTTTTTGAGGAAATTTTGCATATGTACTGATTAGAGTTGCGAGAACAAAATACATAATAATTTGTAAATGTATAAAGGGTAGAAATTGACATATGCATATTTGGCAACGGTTTTCTATTTTGTTGACAAATAGCTAGGTACCGCCTTCATCTATAGTAACGGGAACACAACAGTCAGAACATTAATAAGGGGATTCGCAGTTGATCCAACAGGAGTTAAAGTTCCAATGATGATAGTTGGTATGGCGGTAAGTAAATTAGTAACAATAATTCTGTTGTGGAATTGACCCTTCCCAACCCAACACCCAAGCAAATCGCAAGAAAAACCCGGCACCACAAACAAGCACAAGAAATAAGAAACCAAAGCAAAAGATCAAAACGAACACAAGAAATTGTTTACCCAGTTCGTCAATATATTTGACTACGTCTGGGGGCACTACCAAGCCAGGATCTTGCACTATAATATGTACATATGGAGTTACAATGAGTATGGGGGCGGAACATTGCTTATATAGGCAACCTAGAATAAAGACCTAACCTTAGGAGGACAATAATACCCGAAAATCTGGACAAAATCGGCTAAAACACGGAACTGGCCCGACACCTGGGCGGTCGCCCACTTTGCCTTTGGGCGGTCACCCAAAAACACTTCCTGCCGATGGACCTTCTGATTAAGTGGGCGGTCGCCCACCATCACCCTGGGCGGTCGCCCCACGTCGACAGTCCTCTCCGACGTGATTTTCTCTTTTGCTCCGAATCCCTTGTTCCCGGTTGGTCCTCTACTCCAACAAATTCTAAGAGAAGAAAGTGTGTTGTCAACCAGGGGAAGGTTCACGAAGATAGCGAAGTTGCCACGGCCATCTAGCTGGGCTGTTGCGATTATAGGTGCTCCAGGTCCAGTTCCATTAACCAGGGTCACTCTTATGGAACTTAAAGATGGTAGTAGCCTAAGGGGAAGCGATCCAACAATGACAGTAACGGGGTCAAGGGGAATGTTAGGGAGTGTGGTGGTAGTAATACTAATGGTGATGGTGGAGGTGGTGATGGTGGTGGTGGTGGTGGGCTGCTCCTTGGTGGTGGTGGTGGTGGTGGTGGGCAACAGGTAGACGTGGCAAGAGAGCACAAACAAGGGGTGGAGGTTTGAATGGGAATAATGGCATTGGCGGTCGGCAGAGTGATGGAAACGGAAAGGGAGAGGAGGGCAAAGAGAACAAGGGTTGAGGAAGAAGAGCTGTGGAATTTCATTGTGGAATTTCATTTTCCCAAAGCTCTTTGATATTGTTGCTTTGCTTGTGTTGTGCTTTTTACATATACCATGCATACCTATTTATAACGTGTTTTCATGAGGGCATTTTGGGTATTAATTAACTAGAGCATCAATCAACCACATCCTCGAGTCAACTAAGTTAGAACTGAAAAAAGGCAACTCCTTGCCCTTGCTATGTACTTGTGGGAATGGATTGTGGGTAATTAGGATTGTCAACTTTCTATCAAGGTCATACAATCTAAAATTAAGTTCCCTGAAAATCATATAGAAAAATGATGTACCCTAACAATTTTATAAAGAAAACTCGACCAGTTATAAAAAAATTACTTTACATGTAAGAGAGAAGAATAGTATGTGAACCGTTTTGAACATGAAATACTTTCAAATATTACGTAGCTTGTACACCAATCATGTTTAAATTGTATATACAGATCCATAAATTAATAATTTTTTATTTGAAAATTTAGATCTAGTGGAATGTACTTAGTATTGAAAACAACTATGTGATGCTTGATAAAATCTGAGGTTCCTTCCCAAGCTTACAACGTGGATTTATCAACCGGGTGGCGCGGAGCAACATTGTGGGCTGTGTTTGAATAAAATATTCGACCAGTTCAGATTAAATAGATTTAATCAATTAAAGGGGCAATCACGAATTCAATAGCAATACAGATTATAGCCAAAAGCATAACAGAAATAGCAACAGAACGCGTACCAGGAAAAAGGCAAACATGAAAACAAAAGAGAGTCAGAATACTTATCAGATCGAGTCGCCTGTATGAAGACTCTCCTAAGAGAATTTATTGCCCCCTTACTGGTGCGACAAAGAGTTACGGCAAAATCCTCCTAGGATAAAACGATCTCAGCAAACGTACCAAGAAATCTAGCACGAACAGGTACAGATGCACTTGCGCCTGCTGTCCCACTTCGCCTGAATCGCCCGCTCAGATCAATCACAGAAACAGTGTACGGAAAAGACAGATTTCGGGTTGCAAAATCAGAAAGTATTTTTGCGTTTGTAAATCTGAAACCGGGGCTGTTATTTTATACACGTATGAAGTCGGTTTAGGGTTTTTTTAGAAGGACTCTAAAACCTACCCGAATTACAGTAGCTTATTCTTGAAGGAAAAGCAACTGCACAGTAAGAGTCCAGTTAGGAAACTGACGAGACTAACTGTTTCCGTTAGCAAACTCGACCAGATAATTAAGTTATAAAAAATTACTTTACATGAAAGAGAGAAGAATAGTATGTGAACCGTTTTGAACATGAAATACTTTCAAATATTACGTAGCTTGTACACCGATCATGTTTAAATTGTATATACAGATCCATAAATTAATAATTTTTTATTTGAAAATTTAGATCTAGTGGAATGTACTTATTATTGAAAACAATTACGTGATGCTTGAAAAAATCTGAGGTTCATTCCCAAGCTTACAACGTGGATTTATCAATCGGGTGGCGCGGAGCCACATCGTGGGCCGTTGGGCCTACACGTGTAACGGGCAAGCTCTAAAACCATGCTAAAGCCTGAAGTTCCATCCCAAAACCAATTGGCAATGTGAGGAGTAGCCCAAAATCTTTATATAGTCAATGCATGGCTAGTTAATTCCCGATGTGAGATAATTGTCTCTAACCATACTATTTGAATATTTAGAAATTAGTTTGAGGTGTAATATACTCCTAATATAGTTATTTCCACATATAGACTTGTATATAGACACCTCTCTACAATCTGCATGCGCTCAAATCGTGCACTCAGCTAAGTAACAGCTAATTTGTTTGATTACCAATAATTCGATTTACTTTTCCTACTTTCGAAAAGTACGTGTTTTATTAAAGCGTGTCATTGTTAGTGCTATTGAATGGGTATGTGTGTTAAAGAGTGCCAGTGATATTTTAAAGAGCTCATGTGGTAGTTTAAGTGGCGGAGCCAGAAATCGAAGTAAGGGTGGCAAAATATGTTGGAGCAAAGGATTTTTTTTTTCTTTTGGATTTTTTTTCGGTGTTTTCTATATACTGTGCAATACAATTTTAGAATAGACATATAGTTAAGTACTAACTTTATAATGGTGACAACACAAACATCTACGATTCAACACATATACTCCCTTTGCCCCAAAATTTTATTTTTATTTGCCATTTCTCATCGTCCCAAAAAGTCCTTCTCATTTTTACGGTTTAGGCTTAAACGTGCACAAACAAATGAATAGTCAAATGTTGAAATTATTTTGAGACAAATGGAGTATAACACAAAGTATCCAAAGATTTAACATATATAGTTGTTTAACATCGAACTCATTTTTACTCACCTACCACACTTTTCTTACATAATTCCGTCTTAAAAATAAAAGTGTACTCCCTCCGTTCCATACTTATCGCTACTTATTTTCCTTTTAGTGCCCCATACTTATAGCTATTTACCTAATTAAAATGTTCTATTTTCTTTCTCTTACTCACTCACTTCCATACTTATCGCTACTTATTTTCCTTTTAGTGTCTCATACTTATTGCTACTAACCTAAAATGTTCTACTCCCTCCGTCCCACCGAAAATTGCAAAACTTACCAAAATGGGCGTCCCATAGAAATTGCACATTCCATAAATGGAAAGTTTTTAATACTTTTTAATTAGTGGGTCTCACTTCTCATACTCACATCCACTAACCCACTAACTATTCTCTACCCCACTTTCTCTCTCCCACTCAACTATCAACACTCACAACACATCACCTTTTTCGCTTTTTCCCTTAATTCTTGTGCCATAATTTTTTTTTGAAGTTTCCGGCGGGACGGAGGGAGTATTTTCTTTCTCTTACTCACTCACAACAACTATCCACTAACTTATTTTTTCTCTCCTACCCACTCACAACAATCACTTTTCCAACATATTTTATTAATCCTCGTGCATTCTCATTTGATAGAAAAAGTAGGGACGGAAGGAGTAAATTTTAGTGGGACGGAGGGAATATATTTGTATGTACAGTAAGTATATGTATATACTTTATTTTATAACACACATATACATATATAGTTAATTGCCATTATTTGAAAAAAAAATTAAAAAAAATTGAAAAGCCAAAGGGGGGGGGGGGGGCAGTTGCCCCTGCTTGCCCCCTTGTGCCTCCGCCAATGGTAGTTTTGATGAGTTTTATCGTGTTCAATAACTACCAGTTCTTTCAAAATTTCACTGTATGTTTCAAAATATGTTCCAGTTATTTATAATTGTGACACTGCACATTTTAAAACATATTTTCCTTTTCTTTTTATTGATAAACAACGTTTATGAGCAGGCTTTCACATAAATCTCAGAAGTTGTAATTTTAATAATAAGTATTAATGTATTATCGGTAGAATAATACCAGGGGCACAAAAAAGTCACAAAATCTTGCTCACAAAATCCTAGGTGTCATGATTTTATTGGTGTTTTTAAGTAGAGTGTGGCGGGTCCATTATCGATGCAACCAATAAAATATCGCCACCTCATTTTGTGAGCAACATTTTGTGAGTTTATTTTGTGCCCCTATCATTGCTCTTATCAGTACTCTATATATGTTAATGGCAATGCCCTCCATACTATTTCAAATTACACTTGTTGCTTTTATAAGTTTAGTATTTAAAAGACATTTTTTAAAATGCGATAGTATTATTAATATTTTTCGCTATTTGACTATTTGTCATACATTTTCACTTAAATTATGGGTTCCACTTGTATATTTTTCCCAACTTATTCCAGTAAATTTTCTTTTGTATATGAATATTATTTTTCAAATTATCGTACACAAGATAAATGGAGTAATTTCAAATTAAATGGAAGTGAGAAAAAATACATCATAAGGTTACAACGTACACAAGGCCAAAAAAATTTAGTATAACCGAATTATATGGATCTTAATTTATTTATTTATGCTAGATTGTACTGGACCATGCCAATAATAAAACATTATCATAACAACATATAATTGACATTCATGCTTGCTAAATATTTTCCTTATTTCTATGGTAACTGGGCTGCTCCATTAGTCCATAAGTTACGGAGGTCGTTGATCCCTGTTCAAGTAATGGTACAGGGATCAGCACATTTGATAGACCCGCAGATGGCACCGCCCGGATATATAGGCGACAAGAACTCATACGAAAACTATTACCCCTCAGATTGATGTTAAAATAGGCAAGTGAACATGTCGTGGTTGTTAAACTAGTGCCTCTCCCACAATAAATTTGTATTGTTGTATTTGGAAGTGTTAACAGTTGTGGTGTGCTTGAGCTTGTGTAAGCTATGAGAGTTCCACTCACGATAGTTATATAATCTGCGGGTGGTGGTGATATTGATGGAGGTGGTGGGGGAAATCGATGTGGGGCCGGATATGAAGGTGGGGCTCTAGGTGGTGGGATGCCCCTTATTGGTGGCGATGGTGGTGGGCTGGGAATGATTGCGTCGGACGTTGAGAAAGAGAAGAAAATTGAGGAGAGAATACCAAAGAAAATCAGGGTTGTGGAAGAGCTGCGGAAGCTCATTTTGGTAATTTCTTTCATACAATTTCTATAGTTTAGGGTACTAGTACGTCTTAGCAGCGTTAGCTTGTTTTGTGTTCTATGTACACCATGCAAATTTATAAGGATTTGCAAGGGCTTTTTGGGCAATAATTATCAATCAACTACGTTCATAAGTCAACTTTTAATCTACTCCCCTTTGGGGAAGTAATGAGAAATGCTACTTTAATTATGCAACGTATGCAATGAAAAGAGCTTTTTGGCCATCAACTTTTGGCTTAGTTCATAATAGGCCAATATAGTAGGCTTATACTCCATCCGTCCCAATTTAAAGTTTTTAGTTTGACTTTGTACGGAGATTAAGAAAAAATAAATTTTGTGAGAGTGAAAAGTAAAGTAGGAAAGAGAAAGTGGGTAGGGAGTTTTTGCTGTGAGAATATCAAGTGGGTCCCATTATCCATTTTAGGTAATAAAGTAAAGTAAGAACCTTAAATTGAGACAAAATAGAAAAGAATAAAAAAGAAAGTAAAAACCTTAAACAGAACATAGGGAAGTAGTTTTTTTTTTACTAGTATTGTACAAAAGTTAAAAGCTCAAAAAGAAAATAAAAAATAAATAAACTAAGCAGGTCTACACCATCTTGTCCACATTATTCACACTGTCATCAACTTGACAATTGATAGACAAAATTATACGTCGCAAGTGCACGAGTTATCGTCATAGCAATATGCAAACACAAGGGTCGAACCATAGAAACTTGGATTAATTCTAAGTTATTTAACTATATAAAAATAAACAATAAAATAAAAGATAAGTGATCAACATGAACCAACATATAATGATATGATAGCAGAATATAGATTCACAATCATCTCTTCTATGCTATGTTAATAATATAAAAACACCAATTACAATTCAAGGGTTCATTCACTATTTTTAAGAATTGGGACGGTTAGGTGGCCGGGTTGCAATTCTAATACTCTCTTTATGTTCTACTTTCCGCAAAGTCCGTTTCACATGCAAATAGTTCATGAAGTACATAAGAATATTTGAACCTGGATCTTTTTGACTTCCGCAAGGTCCTCAATTGGATCTAATCACCACAATATTGGTCAATGTATAAATCTCCATGGAAGTGCAAGAATTTATACCCAAGTAGTTAAAGAGCCAAAATTATCTTAACATAAAGTTGAAACTCTAAAACAACATTAAGATTATTATGATGAACAAGAAAGAGACTGGATTGAAAGAATTAAGGAAAAAATGCACCAAAAGTACCTGAACTATAGGGGTTGTTTGGATTTAGTAACTTATCTCTTTTTTGACCCATGAAAAATACCTTAACTCTTTTTTTGTGCAGCGGAGGTACCTATTGCTAACGACGTCCAATTTTCGACGTTAAGTTGCCATGTGCCTGTGCACATGCTTCTTTTGGGGGGTAAAACCGGAACTTCAAGTGTGGACAATTTCACAAAGATAAAGGGGTTAAAACATATTTTTAAATTACAAATAACCCCCTCCCCTTTCCCTTTCCCTTTTCCCTTTCCCATTCCTAAACCCCCACGCCGCCACCAAAATTCGCCGACGTAATAAAATCCCTTCCACCACCCGATCCTCAAGCCCCCAAAATCCCCACAATTCCCAATACCCAACGTCGCCGGACAAAATGAGAAGAGCTTCCACCCTCGCGGCCTCCTCCGCCGCCGCCGCCATCGCCTTCCATTATAGGCTCTCGCAGGCCTCCTTTTACCGCACCAGTACCACCATCTCTTCTTCCGGCTTAGCCTGGTTTGCATCTAACGAAGGTTCAGTGAAATTTGCGTCCTTGGGAGTCGTCGGGGCTCTGTCGAAGGTTCAGAAAGACAGACGGATTCACCGGAGGGCGAAACTGAACAACCTTTTTGGGTTTAGGCTCCAAAGAAATTTGAGGGTTCTCTGAATCTTGCGTTTTGGGTTGAGGTAGCAAAGAGAACAACGAAGGGACTTGGGTTTTCTGGGTTCTTGATTTTCTAGGTTTTGTGATTTTGGAATTGAGGATAAAGGGTTGATTAGGGTTTGTGATTTGGGAGGTGTGATTGACGAGAATAGAGATTGGGAGGATGATTTTGGAGGCGACAGAGTTGAAAAGAAGGCTCCGGTCGATTTGGGTGATGTTGAATTTGTAGATTCATGAGGCTGATTTTGCTTTAATTGCGGTTTCCTTGATTTCCTTGAATCTTCTTGTTCTTCATCTGAAGAACAAGAAGGTGGTGGTGGGTAGTGGTGTTAGTTTTGGAGGTGGTGGTAAATAGAGGTGGTGACGGACGGGCTGTTTATTATAGTGATGGTGGCTGGTGGTGGCGCTTTGGTTATGGTATTTTTAACGAAAGTCAAACTCAGTGGCTGAAATAAAACAAATATTACTTTTAGGGATTAATGGGAAAAAACAACATGTTATAGGGACCTTATAAGCATTTAACTCAGAGAAATTTGGGGAGTTATTGTGTTATGACCTTTTTGCCCCCCAAAAGAAGTCATGTGCACAGGCACATGATAACTTAACGTCCAAAAAGTGGACGGCGTTAGCAATAGGTACCTCCGCTGCACAAAAAAAGAGTTAAGGTATTTTTCATGGGTAAAAAAAAAAGATAAGTTACTAAATCCAAACAACCCCTATAGTTCAGGTACTTTTGGTGCATTTTTTCCAAGAATTAAATAATAAAACATAGAATTGATAAAAGTTACCTCTAATTCGTAGTTGGTGAATTAGTTCTTCATAGACAAAGAACCAATTCCTCCAACCTTGCAAATCCTTACAAAATACTCCCTCCGTCCTAGCAGAAGTGTCACTTATTTCCCTTTTGGTCCGTCCCAGCACAAATGTCACTACCCAAAATGGCAATGTTTTAATATATTTATATTAAACCAACCACACCATTTAACCTCACTCATTCTCTCTCTTCATTTTCCACCACTCATTTCATTCAACCAACACTACTATTTACCCCACTCATTCTCTCTCTTCATTTTCAACCACACATATACTATCTTTTCTTAATCTCCGTGTCCCAAAAGTTGATGACACTTGTGCCGGGACGGAGGGAGTATTAACTAGCTACATGATTGATAAAAAAATACAATGAAACTAACCTAGTATTGATAGGGTAAAACTAACCTAAATCAAAAAAGATAAAGAATAATAAAATAAATATGAAACCAATAAGAAAATCCTATACAGAATAGAGAAACAAATCCTAACTACTTATTAAATCAAAAAAGAAAAAGAATAATAAAATAAATATAAAACCAATAAGAAAATTCTAAACAGAATAGAGAAACAAATCCTAATTACTTATGCTTGTACTGACTTTTAGGCAGGACATCCGAAATCACGCTTTAGTCCCTAAAGTTTCACAATTTTCCATTTCAGTCCCCAGACTTTCAAATGTTGCAGAATAGTCTCTGGACTTCTAGGTTGCTGCAGTTTGGTCCTTCAAGTATCAAAACTAGCAGATTGTTCCCTGAATACTTTAGAATCTTGCAAAACAGTTCTTGGTCTTCATAACCTTGATCCATTAACCTCTTTTTCTCCCCTCTTCATTGTAAATTGAGCCATAACCACCCTAGACAATAAAAACACAAAAAATACCCAAATCAAACAACAAAAGTTTGAGAACAAAGCAATAATTAAGCTTAAAAGTATCCAATAGAATGAGTAAAAAATCATTCATCAACAACACTCTCTAGAAGTTTTTCATAAATCTTGAGCTCGTTTGAAATGATGACAAGCATATTAGTAATAGGCAGCACATTGATTAATTTGTCTCACTATGGATATGCATAAATTGTAAATTCAAGTTGAGTTGGTCTCCTGTAAAACGCGTTTTTCCTAGTGGTTAGGAAAAACGTGTTTAATTTTCAAACTCATCTGACGCTCATCAACACACTCACTGGACATTCGTAACACAGAAACTGGTCATCCTAAACATTGTCACTGACTATCTATTAACACTTCTGTTACTCTCAAAAAAGAAATCAGAAAAAACCTTCTGGCTATCATTTTCGAAAGTTCTGGCTATCAATCTCATATCCAGAAGGCTTTATATTGATATATAGAAGACTTTATACTGATATCCAGAACTCTTCTGGCTATCACTTTCAAAGGTTCTGACTATCAATCTCATATCCAGAAGACTCTATATTGATATCCAGAACCGTCCGAGATATTCTGATTATTTACAAAAATGCCGCCGCACGTTTTTTAAGAACACGTTTTTCCTAGGAGTCTTGTAAAACGCGTTTTACGCAACATTTCGGCATTCAAGTTTTTTCCACACCGTTCCCTTCATTTTATTACTGCGCTTCTATTTGTCCCGTTGGTACCTCACTTTTACTGAGAATCTTGACCACAACTAAGGAATCTGTTTCCCACCAGAATAATAACCAACTTGTACAATGTACTACACCCTCTATTACACCAAATATAATATTTTATCTAGTGATAACATAATGATATGTATTATTGTCATTTTTTACAAATAATACAACGGTAATGGATGACGTTAAATTTGGCTAACAGAATGATGACATGGAAATACTTGACGAAAAAATGTTAATTGACAAATCAAACCCATTAAACAAACTAACACAAGTTAAAGAATAATACTAGGGACACAAAAAAATCACAAAATCTTGCTCACAAAATCCTAAGTGTAATGATTTTATTGGTGCTTTTAATTAGAGTGTGGCGGGTCCATTATCGATACAACCAATAAAATATCGTCACCTCATGTTGTGAGCATGATTTTGTGCCCCTAACATTGCTCCAAGTTAAATGTTTTAATAAAATGTAAAGAAATATTCCCTTCATCTTTATGAAAAAAAAGCATACCCTTCATCTTTATGAAATATTTACAAAATCCAATTTGAATGAAACCGAGGTTAAGAGCAAAACCCAAATCAAGGCAACAAACCCATGAATACAAGGTAACAAACCACCTATTGAAACAAAGATTAATTCCGCATTCATGAGTTACTGTTGGAGCTAATAAGAGAGAAACCCACAACAAAAAAATGTAATTCTAATTTTTCCATCAATAGTTTTCATCCCTCTTGCAATTTGTTATATTTCATCCTTTGGCCTCCAAGAAAACATTCAATGGTGATTTTGTCCACGGATAATTCAATTCGTCGGAAGACTCAAGTGCGGAATTGCATCCGGCTCCATCTGTTTTATCATAGAGACTAGCGTCCATTGAAGGCCTCGGGCAATAGTATAGAAAGGGGTGAATTAGTTAAAAGGATTGTATGTCACACACGGCTCGGACTAAAGAAAACAACGAGGGTGATCTTACGGTTTCCTCTTTCATTTTTCATATTTATGATTGTTAATAGTAATTTTAATTTTATTATAATTTTTTTCCTTTCTATTTATAAGAGTACTTAATTATCCACCAAATCATCATATCTATATGCATGTACACATAATGTAATGTGGTCAAAAAGAAAAGAAAAAACTGAAAATGTTGCAATTGTAAATGAAGGATGGAAATTGCTGTTTATTTATTTAAATATTTAAGATGTACTGGACCAGTACTAAGGGTGAACAACAACAGCATACATATAGTATTTCGAAAAGCATATTTGCCAATGGCTTTTCTTTTAGTTGACAAATAGCCTGGTATCTTCCATATTTATGCTGCCAGCTGGAGCTGTCCAACATACACACTTCTAATGTTGCCAAGGTACCAACAACGAGAAGAGAAGCTATTTCAACCGCGGTATTAGCCACTCCGAAAACGAAGTTGCTAGATGCATTTGTCTCGGTTGTTGCAATTACTTGCATTGGATCTAATTTCCCTGATGATCCGGGACAGTGTGGCACCCAACAATTCTCTTGAATTTAATCCTACTGAAACATTGGTAACTGATCCAATAACTACGATAACAGTGGAATTGTTACCGAGTGGTGGGATTATTGCTGGTGGTGGTGGAGGTGGGCTCGTTGCTGGTGGTGGTGGTGGTGGTGTTGAGCTACTTGGTGGTGGTGGTGGAGGTGGGCTCGTTGCCGATGGTGGTGGTGGTGTTGTTGAGCTCGTTGGTGGTGGTGGCCTAGGGCAAAGACCTGGAATTCGCAGGGGAAAACTGATGACGCCCTGAATTTTGGGGTCAAGGAGAGGGATCTACAGCTAGCTATTTCCGGTTCCTGAATCACACCACAAACAAAACACCGTTAAGACCAAGGCCGGGTTTGAATCCGGCTTAGGCCCTCGGGTGTGAGAATAAGATCTCTGAGGAAAACTTAAGAAGAAAGGCTTGTGAATGCCTTGTGTGTGAATTAGGGTTAGAATGCGTACCTTGCCCAGGGGGCGTCAAGGGGTATTTATAGGTTACAACTGAGAGATAATGAAAGGATCAAATCTGGATATTAACCGACTTGGGACACGTGCCAGGACCTCATTGGATGATGGGTCCACTACTTGTGATCATGGTCTGACAGGTACGGGTCGTTAACGTCCCTTGGACGTATTCGCCAGCTGTAAAGTGTAAGCTCCGGGCTCATTAATAGATAGCGGGAGGCAAAACCTTCCTCGTGCCAGGTCAGCAAGCGGGCTTAATCCCCGGGCATAAGCTTCCATGGGTTCACCTGGTTCGGGCTTGATATTCAGGGCCCAGTTAAGATAGGCTCGGTCGGTCCGGTCCACCCGGGCTTGGCCCCGGTCTGACAAGCTCGGGCTCATCAGTGGCCCCTAACTCTGAGGGTCAGCTTATTTATGAGCGATGCGAGGAGTTACATCTTTATAGCTCGATCCGGCCCGATCTGAGTCAAATTCTGGTACATTGCAGAGTGACACGGGAGTCTTACGATAGTGGTTGACGATGGGACGGTGGGCCCCTTGCGCCAAGCATCTGACATGCTTTTTGCAATTGAAATGACACGTTAAATGCGCATTTAATGCGAACCGTCATCGATTTTCGAAAAACGATTCCCGCCTCTTCATTTTTCGGGTACATGCCGGGTCAATTCCGGATCACAGGTAAACCCGACCCATTTCAAGTTCTATAAATAACCCCAAATTGGATTATTCAAAACTTTCGACATCCTTTGCCTTCTGCTATTGATCTTGGAAAAATTACTGCTCTCAGTAACTGCGATTCGCTTTTTCTGTTCCTTTCGCTCGATCGTTTTTCAGGTAGCGTTTTAAATTTTTCTTTCGTCGCTTGATCTTTAACTGCTAACTTTTTAATTTTGAGCTTTTTCTGCCATTTTTTCCGGGAAAACCCTAACCGCCGAATTTTTCAATGTTTTAAAATCACGAACAAAATTTCTCCAACTTTTGACCGATTGAATCATTTTTCTCTTAGGAATCTCGGGTACGGTTCTTGGATTTTTTTAAGTCTCTCGAAAAGCTTCTAACTTCGACCATGGAGGAACTGGACCTGGGGCGGATGCTTCGTCCGGACCTCTATGGTTGTTGTCAAAAAACGGGAGGAATTTATAGATACTTAATAAATGCCTGGAAACGGCTTTCTTTATCTGCCTTCAAAATAATAGGGACAGTCTATGATTGGGATTCCTGGATTCTACCCCTGTTGTGGGAAACAGGTCCCTCGGTCCACTTTGATTCCGGAAGGATGAGGGTTCTGGGGGGGGGGGGTGAGGAACAGTTAGGAATTTTTGTGAAAGCCGTCTTAACTCGATTCCTAAATAATGTAAATATGGCTGGTAATGCTAGAAGTTTGGTGAGGTCAGGTGGAGACCGGGTGTCTACGAGTGGGTTTGATCCCAGGACTTGGATGGATACCCCTTTAGATGATGTTGTGCCCGTCCATGACCAGGATCACGATATTCCAATGAATGTTGGTGTGATTAAAGTGACCAGTAGCGGGGATGCTTCAGAGCGAACTGATGATGGCGATAACTTTTTATTGGATGAGCATGCCCAAGACATCGATGAAGATGGGTCTTCTGGTACCCCTACGGATTTACGCGAGCATTTAGAGTGATTGGCCCCTGACACCGCCCGCAAAGTTAACTTGCTTCGTTCCCCCGTTAGGATATTAGATTCTTTCTCGGAAGGTCTGGATAATAGGATTGTCAGTCAATCGGGAGCGTCTTGTTCCGGGGCGGGCTTAGTAGATGAAGAGAAGCAGGACTCAGACGACGAATATTTATCGCAGTTTCGTGTTGACTCCAAAGTCTATCTTGTCCATGGTCTTATTGAGTATGAGTCACTTATTGGTGGCAAATCAGTGACTCCTCCTTTGATCTGGTCAGGGAACCTCTCATGCATCTTCTTTCCAGTTCAGTTCGAGAATGGGCTACGCCTTCCTCTAGATCCCTTTATTTGTGAATTTCTTGAATTTACCCGATGTCTTCCGATGGACTTGACCCCCAATGCCATTCGTTATTTGGTGTCTTTTATAGTCGTTAGCCGCGTCTTAGGGTATGCTCCCTCTTTATCTGCACTTCACATTTATTTTACCCATCAAATCACTGCGGGCTGTTTGAGCTTGAAAACTAAACCCCGCTCTGAGAAAATATTCTCCGCTGCTACCAACAAGTTTGATCAATGGAAAAGATACCCTTTTATCATTCAGATCCGGTTAGGCTGGCCATTCCCTCGCCCTGATAATATAGCGCCGATCTCGGTCTCTCACCAGAATTTTCCCGATCCAAAAGAAGGCCGCGAACTGAGCGCTGCGAAGGAGGCTTATCTCGCTCGATTTAAGAAAAGGGTTACTTAGGATGATCAGTCGGTGATTGAGACTCCTCGGGTTTATGATGTCCCAGCTATTATCAATGATGAAGAGCTTCTGATTTTCGCCGGGGTGGCCCCAAGTCATTTTTCTGGCCCCGAGCATAGGGTTAACATGGCTCCTTTGTTGGGAGACCCTGACTGGAAAGTTCATCAGTCGTTTGCTTTCATTTCTGAGTGCTCTTCTTGTAGTTCGGGGGAGACGTGTCCTGACCCTGGTTTACTCGGTCTCTTTAATTATACTCTTTCAGACTACTCTTTTTGTTGTTTCTCGTTTTTCTTTATTCATCTGATCATTATCTTTGATTGCAGATCCAACTGATACAATGCCTCCAAAATCCGCCGCCGAGATTAAGCAGGCCGCCCGGGCTGCCGCTCTTGCTGAGAAACAACGGAGAGCGGACGCTCTTAAAAAGATGGAGGCTCAGGGGAATAAACTCCCCGTCACAGACAAAGTTGATAAATCCGGAACAGTGACTTCCTCTCAGGCAATTTTAACCCGGAACTTGCCTCCAAATCCCCGTCTACATACTGGCCGCGGTAAAGGTTTGACGGGAACCAGCCACTCTACTCAAACTTCTACAGATTTGGGCATAACTCCTCCCGAGCAAACAAGGAAAAGGTCTGCGACCGTGGACCCCATACCATCACAAAAATACAAGCATCATAAATCTGGTTCAACTGCTGACTTCTCGGTTCTATCTCCGTCCAAGGGGACCATGTGCTCTAACCTTTACCCCGTGGAATTGATCGAAGATCGAGAGCGTGAGAAGGAATTTGGTCTCAAAATTGCCAAAGCTCCAGAGGTGTATGGAGTAGATCTTCACAGCCGCCGAAGCGCCAACGCTTATGTGGGTAATGGATTATTACATCGCCTTCATTTCCCTGATTATCAACAGAAAATCTTGGCTACCTCAAATCCTATTTCTGCTGTGGGTCATGCGGGCTTGGCCTTGACTGAGGTATTTTCACGACTTTGCTTGTCATTGGGTCCCTTTCTTTCCCCGGTATAACTTCCTTTGTTTTTTGTAGGTTAACAATGATATTATTTATCTGCGCACTCGTCATGAAGCAGATGCCGCCCAAATCGCCGCGAGGAATAGAGAGTTGCTTGAGGCAAAGGAAGAGATTCAAAAGCTAGCCAAAGCCCTGGACAACTCAAGCACGGAGTTGAAAAGCAAGGATGCAGATGTTATGAGCGCAGCCAAAGAAGTATCCAAACTAAACAACGATCTGACTGTTGCTCGAGAAGCTAAAAAACGAGTTGAGGCCGAGAAGGCGAGTG
Organism: Campanula takesimana; assembly: GCA_026119855.1. Classification (NCBI taxonomy): domain Eukaryota; kingdom Viridiplantae; phylum Streptophyta; class Magnoliopsida; order Asterales; family Campanulaceae; genus Campanula; species Campanula takesimana. Next base: position 62,867 of record JAOWBW010002118.1, on the reverse strand, counting down.
TCGATGCCCGCAATGGTCCTTAGAGGCAGAAAAGAAGAAAGTCGAGGAGATATCGAGCAAAGTGGATGAGCAGGATGGCAAACTGCTTAATCAGATGCGCTTTGAGAAAGACCGAGAGCTGGTCTTGAAGGAAGAGAGGGCCGCGGCGGTCAAAGATTTTAAAGATTCTAAGGAGCTTTCTGATCTGTTAAACGTTACGGGCGCTGAGAAATACGAACAGGAGATACATACCCTTGCCCGAAATCTTGCGGTCACGGGGAAATATACTGCTCAGGAGATAACGGTCATCTGTTCTATCGTGGCCACAGATCCAGAGTGCTTTAACGGTCATGCCCTTGTGCCATTTGCTGATTATCAGCTCGAGGCATTTCCTGAATCGGTTCGGAATGCTCTCCCTCCTGTCTCGCCTATAACCGTCCAGTCTTTGTTGAAAACCATAGATGATTTGCGGTTTACAGTTGACGAGCCCGCATTATCTCTGGCCACAGCTCTGGAAAAGGTTTTCGGCCCCGGTGGCCCCTATGTTGAAGGTATTGTTCTTCCTTTTTCCAAATTTGCCTCCGCTCTAGCCGAAGCTCGGACCGATTCTGCATCTGATCCTACAATATCTGAATATATTCCAGAAGTGGAAACACCTCCTCCCTCTGCAAACTGAATATCAGACCGGGCTGCGTCCTGGGTATTATTGTAATTGTTGGTAGTGGTGCCCTAGGCACGTTTAATAAACGTTGTAATTGTTATCATTTATTTCATATCAATAAAGAGATGTTTTGATTATTATTGTTGTTCATGTTTACTTATAATAATCTTCGTCCCTAGTACTTGTTAAGCACTTGTATAAAGGCTAAATGATCATGAGATGATCATGTTAGATTTATGGGTACTTGTTTGGAACAAGGTACTGGACATGACCCGCTGTATGAGATTTAAGTCATGGTCTATGTCGTACATATATCTCATATTAGTTATGTCATTTGTATCCTTAGACATGAAGTTATTATAGTATTCCACTTGATGAATATTATGTTTGACATATTCAAACGCTATGTCGCGGCCCCGAACCCGCGGGCCCAGAGTGCGCGAGCTGGACGTCGACTTACTAATCAAAATGCCAAAATATTGGAGATAAAAATTCCATTTCATACCAAAAGATGGTAACACAAGGTTTTGGAAAACAATTTAATAACAACAATGTACTAGTGTAAGCCCCATAAGCTCACACTACAAAATAATAAAATATACAATTCTTAGTGACGTCGAAGTGTGGTACAACTATTCCCAAAAACAGGTTACACATTTATATAATGTAAACCCACCAATGTACACTTGCCCCAAAAGCTCAACCCTCGCGACGTCCTGTCTCGTGATCAGCGAGTCTAATCCTTTCCTCCTGGGGGGGGGGGGTTAAGGAAAAATAAAGACAAAAGAAAAGGGGGTGAGATAAATCTCAATAAGTTACTAATGCAACTACATGACATGCTAAATGCAATAAGTAATAAACAATAATAATTATCACTTAGCACATAGCATTTATCACATAATAGATAGCAGCGGAAATAAACACATAACAAAGGATATAGCCAAGGTTTTCCCAAACTGATATAACCAAATAAAGGTCGCTGCGCAGCTTCAATAATCAACAAATCATCATCTTCATAATAGCATGAAAGCTGAAGAGAAATCCCCGGTACCGGAACCAATAACAGAGTAATGTGCCACAAAGGTCGGGAGCCATGCCACAAAGTCATGCTCCAAACGTCTCAACCAAGGTCAATCTGGAAGAGGAAAAATAAGGGCAAAACAATGGTCGACACCATAATGGACTTGGCCGGTGCCATCATAATATCTCGCATCGCCCGACACAACCACAAATACCAGCTGGACTTTCAAATAAATGCTAAGTAATAAATACTAGCTTAATTAAACAACTTATGGTTCCAAAGTAGGGAACCATTCCAATTAAATCACCACAAAGGTAAACCAATCCAAACCACACATCAATTATGGACCACATTCCCAAAATGATATTTAATCAAATTCCATAACATATTTATTCACAAAAGAATCAAGTCCAATTAATAAAGTGTTCCACGATGTTAACTTAGGTTAATTAAAAGAATAAAACCTAAACTAGTTAAGTCATTAGCCCTAAACCAAGTAAAAGGGCAAAAATTCCAAGCAGGCGGGCGGGCGGGCGCTCGGGCAGGGGCAGGCGGGCGCTCATTTGCCCAGAAGGTCTGGCCGCTGGAAAAGGGGGTGCAGGCGGGCGCCTGGTCCAACCCGGGCGGGCGCCTGGTCTGGTTTCAAGCCGGGAAAACAGAGCTGGGTTCAACAAGAATTCTCACCATTTTCACCAATCCTCAAAATCAAACACAACCAACAAGATCCCTAAGGTACCCAAACAATATCTAACCAAAAGGGGGACCTTAACAACACCAATCATCAACCAAAACTAAGATCAAATCCCATCATTCAACAAATCACCATCTTTAACCAAAACTCAAAATAAATTCCAAATAAATTCCAAACTCAACCAAACTTCAAATATAACACATCAAGCATTATATAAACATGATATGAACATTTTAGCATAGAAATGGGGGAAAAGTAACTTACTTGAGATTTCTCAAAGATGATGGATTTCAAATATTTTTGGCTTCCTACGATCCTATCGACGATCTAAACAAGTTTCAAGTTATGAGAAATGAGAGATAATGAGAGAAAGAGGAAGAAAATGAAGAGAGAAGGGAGAGGAGAACTTACCCTTCTTGACAATGGAGAGAGAGAGAGAAATGAGCTGGGAAATGGAGGTGGAGTGTGAGTGAGGGTGATAGGGTGAGGGAGAAGAGAGGGAGTAGGGAGGGATTATTTTGAAATGTTACATTTAGGGCCCCTCCCCTACACTACCCAATATAAACAACTCCCCACTAATAATTAAGACCCAACAATACTACACTAACCCAAATGACCCAAATAAAATGCTAGGCATAAATTATTATGAAACATAAAATGCACACATAAATATTTAAATAAATAATAATTTAAATAAATAAATAAGCAAATAAATAAATAATAATTATTTATTACTAATAAAATAGAGCCTAGTTTTCGGGTCGTGACACGCTACCTTTAACCGGGTAGTTATAAAGGATATGATTGACATGATCGGATTCAAGTAGGGAAGAATAATAAGCTAAATGGATTTGTCCCTCTTCGGAGAGATGTCAAGCTTGGGCCTCTCGTAGGAATGATGTTGATGAAATGTTTGGCCGGACTCAAATGAATTGATTGGATCAATGTCATTTGGATTATCGACATATTCAGAATCGAGAAAGTATTGAACAAAACAAGTTGATTTGTTGACCATGACTTGTGTTCAAAGACATCGTGGACAAAGGGATTGTGACATGTTCTAAAAGGAATGCGAACTTGTATCTAATTACACTATTTGGGTAGGTATGACGGTTTGCTAGAACCTAATCATATCTTATGGGTTTATGTTTGAGCCCATTGCCAACTTAGTGTAATCCTAGAGGGTCACACACAAATAGAACGAATCATAAAGGACTGAATTGGAATTATGGAAGAATGTCAGATTTTGGCTCTGGCACGGTCGTGCGCCTTAAAATGGCACGGCCGTGCCATAAATCCAAACCAAGGCAAAACCTGTCGGCATGTTTGGTACGACCGTTCCAAGAAGACAAGCACGACCATGCCGAAAATGGTCGACCTGGGGGAATCATGCGGACCTGATGGCACGACCGTGCCAGATTATAGGGCACGACCGTGCCAGTCAAGTCGGCCAAAATTCCTTGTTGCCTAATTTGGTGACGGGATTTAGGGTTCCTAAGTCTTTAAGGGTTAAGGATTAGGACCTATTTAAAGATCCTTTCAGCAGCCATTAGACACATTATTGTGAGTGCCTCCATAGGGTTTTGAGAGGTTATTTTCTTGTTCTAAGATCCCAAAAGTAAAGAACAAGAATATTCATAATTCCATATAGTTCTTGCAATTGTGAAAGTGTGTTTCATAATTTGGTCTAGCAACCAAGATCAAGAAGTGTTCTTGATATTCGTTCAAGGTGTCGATACCGCTAGAGGGTGAAGCTTATCATCTTCAAAGTTCGTGTTCTTGCTTTTGTGATCAAGCTTCAAATCTCCACCAAGTTCAAAGGCTAGAAATCAAAGTCATCAAGGGTTAGTTTTTCTAGTATTCATATTGAATGTATTTGATATAATCATATGAATGGATCTATGGGCTTTGGGTTTCATTAAAATTTTAAATGCTATTTTCCGCTGCACATGTTACTACGAAACCCAATAGTGGTATTAGAGCCCCGTTCATGTTGATTATTTCAATACTAAGATCATGTTGTGTGTATATAAATTGTTTATGTGCCTAGCATGATATGAATATTGGATTATGATGTTTATGTGTTATATGATTTTATGTGGTTTATTATTTTAAAAACTTTAATTGCACTATTCAATCGCAATAAAAAATTATGGTGGATTTAAAATTGTTTGGATTATCAATTTTTGATTGGATCAAAGTTTTGATATTCTAGGGATTCAAGAATAAATCGTTTATTCAAGGTTTTGATGATCATGGTGATTGGATCACCAAGAACACCAAATCCTAATTGAATCGGGAAAAACAATTTTGAGATAAATTTTGGAACTTTAAAAAATTGGATTTTTCGCAAGGGGTCCGACCGGACCCAAGCCTTGACCCGGCTGGACCTAGGGTTTGGCGCGGGGGTAGGGTTTGGGTTTTGGGTGTGGATCTTGGGTTTAATTTTCCTATTTGTTTTAGTCTTGTGATTCCAAGATTGGTTCGAGTTTTGGATGGCTAATCTACGTTCATCGAGACTGTGTTTCCCAAACTTGATCGCAATCAAAGTTTCAAAGATAAAACGAAATTAGAATTATGAAGAGTTGATAATTACTAAAATTGAGAAACACAATTATTGATTCAAAGATTGGAGATCCATGTGGAATTGTGGATGCAATTGGCCTACGTTCATCGAGACCATATATTGCTTATTTTCGGCCACATGGACTACTTTCTTAGTTTCTTGAATTAGTGCGGAATTGTGGTTGCCATATGGCTTAGTTCGGCCGCACTTCTTGTTGTCTTGATTTGGAGATGAAAACCAAAGTTCAAAGAGTCTCATCCTCATAATTATAGAGAAACTAATGACACATAAATATTATGCTTAAATTAATGGAGATTAATTTAGTGGCTAAACTTGATGCATAACATGTTTATATTATGTGCTCATAAATGTGTTGAATGCTATATGTGATGAACCTTCAAAGAAAGTTTTAAGTCTTTTATTGCCATGCCATGATTAAAACACTTGTTAGTACATGGGTGATCTTAATGTAGATTTGCCCTAGCGAGATGCATTGACTTCATTTATGTATGAACAAGATAGATAATGTGGGCACGCCCTAGCGAGGCACATTAACTATACGTTTAAAATGGTTGGACTTAATTAGGCGTCAAAACAGTTTTGGGCCTAGGCAAAGATGAGATTTAACATGCTTTTTGAAATTGGATTTCTTAAAGAATCTCATAAAAGGAACTAAGAGTCATATGAGATATGATTGACAAGAGTTGTCTACCTAATTAATTTGATTTTGTGTAATTCGCCTTAGCTGACTTGAAATTAAATTAAAGTTGGATCTTAACCCATATAAATTATATTATGCATTGGATGTATAAGAAGGTTATATAATTTAGTGGGAGTATTTTTTGAGAAAATACATTGTTCATTTCTTTAATGAAATTGGTACTTATTAAATTTTGGAAATTTTTGCATAATTGTAGATAATGACTAACAACACTCAATCAATTTCGTTGCGATCGATCCTTGAGAAGGATAAGCTCCAAGAGAATGGTACGAACTTTATGGATTGGATCTGTAGCCTAAGAATTGTTCTTAGGCAAGAAGATAAGTTGTACATTCTAGATGGGCCTCTTCCTGTTGAACCAGAACGTACTGCCCCTAGGGCAGAAAGAGACAGTTACAAGAAACATCGTAATGATTATAGAGATGTAAGTTGTCTCATGCTTGCTACTATGTGCTCAAAACTCCAACAAAGTTTGGAACATTTGGAAGCCTATTAGATAGGCGTGGAGTTGAGAGTCATGTTTCAAGAGCAAGCTAGGCAAGAGAGGTACAATACCATTGTTGCATTCACTTCTTGCAAAATAAACGAAGGGCAACAAGTGAGTCCTCACATGCTTAAAATGAAAGGTTATGTAGAGCATCTTGAGAAACTTGGCTATCCAATTCCATTGGAGCTAGCCACGGATCTCATTCTTAATTCATTGCCTAAAAGTTATAATCAGTTTGTGATGAATTATAACATGCATGGAATGGATAAGAATCTCTCCGAGTTGCATGGGATGCTTAAAACTGCGGAGATGAAGATTGTGGAGAAAGGTTCTCCTGTGCTCTAAGTTCATGATGGGAAGAAGGCTTGTACCAAAGGAAAGGGTAAGAAAGTTGTCAAACCCAAAATAAGCAAGGCAAAGGTTGCCAAGGCTTCTGAGGCAAAACCCGATTCATAAAAGGATGCAATCTGTTTCCATTGTCAAGAAATTGGTCATTGGAAACGTAATTGCAAGGCTTTCTTGGAAGAGAAAAAGAAGAAGAAGGGCAGCAAGGCTGCATCGACTTCAGGTATCTATATGATAGATATTCTCCTTTCTACCACTTATTCTTGGGTATTGGATACCGGATGTGGTTCTCACATTTGTTTAAATGTGCAGGGACTAAAGAATAGGAGACTACTTAAAGAGGGTGAAGTAGACCTACGCGTGGGGAATGGAGCAAGAGTTGCTGCATTAGCCGTAGGGACTTATGAAGTTACTTTACCTTCCGGTTTAATACTTGTTTTGAACAATTGCTATTATGTACCGGATTTAAGTAGAAATATTATTTCAATTTCTTGTTTGGATAATGAAGGTTTTAAGTTTCTTATTGAGAATAAGAAATTTTCTATTTATTTAAATGATGTGCTTTATGGTATTGCTAATTCATTTAATGGCCTTTACGTCTTGGATGTCAAGAATAAAAATAATGAAAATGTCTATCATATAAATAAGAAATCTAAACCTAATGATGTAAATCATTCTTATTTGTGGCATTGCCGTCTTGGTCATCTTAATGAGAAGCGTATCTCAAAACTCCATGGGGACGGTCTCTTGGGTTCATGTGACCTTGGGTCATATGATACTTGTGAGTCGTGTCTTCTTAGGAAAATGACTAAGACACCTTTTACCAAGATAGGTGAAAGGGCAAGCGACTCATTGGGGTTGATACATTCCGATGTATGCGGACCATTAAGTAGCAATGCTAGGGGAGGATTTCAATACTTCATAACCTTCACTGATGATTATAGTAGATTTGGGTTTGTTTACCTAATGAAACATAAGAGTTAAGCATTCGAGATATTTAGAATATTTAAAAATGAAGTAGAAAAACAACTTGGCAAAAGTATTAAAGCACTTCGATCAGATCGAGGTGGAGAATACTTGAGTCATGAATTTGATGATCATCTAAAGAATTGTGGAATAATTTCACAATTGACTCCACCCGGAACACCACAATGGAATGGTGTGTCCGAGAGGAGAAATCGGATCTTGTTAGACATGGTTCGATCAATGATGAGTCAAGTTGATCTTCCAATATCCTTTTGGGGTTATGCTCTAGAAACCGCTGCTTTCACACTAAATCAAGTTCCAACTAAATCGGTTCCAAAGACTCCATATGAGATGTGGAGCGGAAAGAAACCTAGTTTGTCTTTCATGAGGATTTGGGGTTGCGAAGCTTTTGTCAAAAGACTTGTCTCTGACAAACTAGCATACAAATCTGATAAATGTATTTTCATGGGATATCCTAAGGAAACTAAAGGATATTACTTTTACAACCAAGAGGACAACAAAGTGTTTGTTGCCCGAACTGGTGTCTTTCTAGAGAAACAGTTTCTCTCCAAAGAAATCAGTGGGAGTAAAATAAATCTTGAAGAAATTCGAGACCCGGAAAATGACATTGAACCGATAGTGGAACAAGAACAAGAACCACAAGGAGTTGTGGAACCTGTTCAGAATACACAAGTAACTTGCAGATCTGGTAGGTTACGATCCGAGCCCGAGAGATATGGATTTCTCGTAACGGATAGTAATGAGGTGGAAATCATTGAGAATGATGAACCGACAACCTATCAAGAGGCGATGTCTTCTCCTGATTCGGACAAGTGGCTTGGAGCCATGGAATCCGAATTGCAATCCATGCAAGATAATCAAGTTTGAAATTTGATTGATGCACCTGAAGGTGTAAAAACCATAGGATGCAAATGGGTCTTCAAGAAGAAGACTGACATGGATGGGAAGGTGCATACTTACAAAGCTAGACTTGTAGCAAAGGGTTATAGGCAAGTTCATGGTATTGACTATGATGAAACCTTTTCACCCGTAGCAATGATCAAGTCTATAAGAATTTTGCTTGCCATTGCCGCATATTATGACCATGAAATATGGCAAATGGATGTCAAAACCGCTTTCCTAAATGGAAAAATACAAGAGGATGTGTATATGACACAACCAAAAGGTTTTAAATAGAATTCTAAGGTATGCAAATTGCAGAAATCCATTTACGGATTGAAGCAAGCTTCTAGGAGTTGGAATCTCCGTTTTGATGAATCAGTCAAAGAGTTTGGTTTCATCAAAAACGAAGATGAGCCTTGTGTATACAAGAAGATTAGTGGGAGTATAGTGCTATTCCTTATTTTATACGTGGATGACATATTACTCATTGGAAACGATATTCCTACACTTCAGTTCGTGAAGACTTGGTTAGGAAAATGCTTCGCAATGAAAGATATGGGTGAAGCCGTATATATACTTGGCATTAAGATCTATAGAGATAGATCAAGGAGGCTACTTGGTTTAAGCCAAAGTACATACATTGACAAGTTCATTAGAAGATTCCGTATTGAAAAATTCTAAAAGAGGAACCTTACCAGTGTTACATGGAGTTTCTCTAAGCAAGACTCAATGTCCTAAGACAAAAGATGAGCGTGAGAAAATGAATGATGTTCCATATGCTTCGGCAATTGGGTCCATCGTGTATGCCATGATTTGTACTAGGCTGGATGTATCTTATGCTTTAAGCATGACCTGTAGATACCAATCCGACCCCGGTGAAAATCACTGGATGGCTGTAAAAGCGATTCTTAAGTACTTGTGAAGAACTAAAGATTCATTTTTGGTCTATGGAGGAATGGAAGATGATCTCGTGGTAAATGCTTACACGGATGCAAGCTTCCAAACCGACAAAGATGATAGTCGATCGCAATCGGGTTTTGTGTTTATGTTAAATGGTGGAGCTGTAAGCTGGAAGAGTTCCAAGCAGAGTACAACCGCTGATTCTACAACGGAAGCTGAGTATATTGCTGCATCGGATGCTGCAAAGGAAGCTGTTTGGATTAAGAAGTTCATTACTGAACTTGAAGTGGTTCCTAGCATTGCTAATCCAATAGACCTTTAATGCGATAATAATGGTGCTATTGCTCAAGCAAAGGAACCGAGAGCACATCAGAAATCCAAGCACATACTTAGGTGTTTTCATATCATTCGAGAAATCGTTGATAGGGGAGACGTAAATATATGCAGAGTACCTACTGATGACAATGTTGCGGACCCGCTAACAAAGGGACTTCCACAAGATAAACAGGAAGGTCATGTTAGGTCCATGGGTATTAGATACATGGGAGATTGGGCCTAGGGCAAGTGGGAGATTGTTGGTAGTGGTGCCCTAGGCACGTTTAATAAACGTTGTAATTGTTATCATTTATTTCATATCAATAAAGAGATGTTTTGATTATTATTGTTGTTCATGTTTACTTATAATAATCTTCGTCTCTATTACTTGTTAAGCACTAGTATAAAGGCTAAATGATCATGAGATGATCATGTTAGATTTATGGGTACTTGTTTGGAACAAGGTACTGGACATGACCCGCTGTATGAGATTTATGTCATGGTCTATGTCGTACATATATCTCATATTAGTTATGTCATTTGAATCCTTAGACATGAAGTTATTATAGTCTTCCACTTGATGAATATTATGTTTGACATATTCAAACGCTACCTTTAACCGGGTAGTTATAAAGGATATGATTAGCATGATCTGATTTATGTAGGGAAGAATAATAAGCTAAATGGATTTGTCCCTCTTCGTAGAGATGTCAAGCTTGGGCCTCTCGTAGGAATGATGTTGATGAAATGTTCGGTCGGACTCAAATGAATTGATTGGATCAATGTCATTTGGATTATTGACATATTCAGAATCGAGAAAGTATTGAACAAACAAGTTGATTTGTTGACCATGACTTGTGTTCAAAGACATCGTGGACAAAGGGATTGTGACATGTTCTAAAAGGAATGCGAACTTGTATCTAGTTATACTATTTGGGTAGGTATGACGGTTTGCTAGAACCTAATCATATCTTATGGGTTCATGTTTGAGCCCATTGCCAACTTAGTGTAATCCTAGAGGGTCACACACAAATAGAACGAATCATAAAGGACTGAATTGGAATTATGGAAGAATGTCAGATTTTGGCTCTGGCACGGTCGTGCGCCTTAAAATGGAACGGCCGTGCCATAAATCCAAACCAAGGCAAAACATGTCGGCATGTTTGGTACGACCGTGCCAAGAAAACAAGCACGACCGTGCCGAAAATGGTCGACCTGGGGGAATCATGCGGACCTGATGGCACGACCGTGCCAGATTATAAGGCACGACCGTGCCAGTCAAGTCGACCAGAATTCCTTGTTGCCTAATTTGGTGACGGGATTTAGGGTTCCTAAGTCCTTAAGGGTTAAGGATTAGGACCTATTTAAAGATCCTTTCAGCAGCCATTAGACACATTATTGTGAGTGCCTCCATAGGGTTTTGAGAGATTATTTTCTTGTTCTAAGATCCCAAAAGTGAAGAACAAGAATATTCATAATTCCATATAGTTCTTGCAATTGTGAAAGTGTGTTTCATAATTTGGTCTAGCAACCAAGATCAAGAAGTGTTCTTGATATTCGTTCAAGGTGTGGATACCGCTAGAGGGTGAAGCTTATCATCTTTAAAGTTCGTGTTCTTGCTTTTGTGATCAAGCTTCAAATCTCCACCAAGTTCAAAGGCTAGAAATCAAAGTCATCAAGGGTTAGTTTTTCTATTATTCATATAGCATGTATTTGATATAATCATATGAATGGATCTATGGGCTTTGGGTTTCATTAAAATTTTAAATCCTATTTTCCGCTGCACATGTTACTACGAAACCCAACAGTGGTATCAGAGCCCCGTTCATGTTGATTATTTCAATACTAAGATCATGTTGTGTGTATATAAATTGTTTATGTGCCTAGCATGATATGAATATTGGATTATGATGTTTATGTGTTATATGATTTTATGTGGTTTATTGTTTTAAAAACTTTAATCGCACTATTCAATCGCAATAAAAAATTATGGTGGATTTAAAATTGTTTGGATTATCAATTTTTGATTGGATCAAAGTTTTGATATTCTAGGGATTCAAGAATTAATAGTTTATTCAAGGTTTTGATGATCATGGTGATTGGATCACCAAGAACACCAAATCCTAATTGAATCGGGAAAAACAATTTTGAGATAAATTTTGGAACTTTAAAAATTTGGATTTTTCGCAAGGGGTCCGACCGGACCCAAGCCTTGACCTGGCCGGACCTAGGGTTTGGCGCGGGGGTAGGGTTTGGGTTTTGGGTGTGGATCTTGGGTTTAATTTTCCTATTTGTTTTAGTCTTGTGATTCCAAGATTGGTTCGAGGTTTGGATGGCTAATCTACGTTCATCGAGATTGTGTTTCCCAAACTTGATCGCAATCAAAGTTTCAAAGATAAAACGAAATTAGAATTATGAAGAGTTGATAATTGCTAAAATTGAGAAACAAAGTTCTTGATTCAAAGATTGGAGATCCATGTGGAATTGTAGATGCAATTGGCCTACGTTCATCGAGACCATCTATTGCTTAGTTTCGGTCACATGGACTACTTTCTTAGTTTCTTGAATTAGTGCGGAATTGTGGTTGTCATATGGCTTAGTTCGGCCGCACTTTTTGTTGTCTTGATTTGGAGATGAAAACCAAAGTTCAAAGAGTCTCATCCTCATAATTATAGAGAAACTAATGACACATAAATATTATGCTTAAATTAATGGAGATTAATTTAGTGGCTAAACTTGATGCATAACATGTTTATATTATGTGCTCATAAATGTGTTGAATGCTATATGTGATGAACCTTCAAAGAAAGTTTTAAGTCTTTTATTGCCATGCCATGATTAAAACACTTGTTAGTACATGGGTGATCTTAATGTATATTTGCCCTAGCGAGATGCATTGACTTCATTTATGTATGAACAAGATAGATAATGTGGCCACGCCCTAGCGAGGCACATTAACTATACGTTTAAAATTGTTGGACTTAATTAGGCGTCAAAACAGTTTTGGGCCTAGGCAAAGATGAGATTTAACATGCTTTTTGAAATTGGATTTCTTAAAGAATCTCATAAAAGGAACTAAGAGTCATATGAGATATGATTGACAAGAGTTGTCTACGTAATTAATTTGATTTTGTGTAATTCGCCTTAGCTGACTTGAAATTAAATTAAAGTTGGATCTTAACCCATATAAATTATATTATGCATTGGATGTATAAGAAGGTTATATAATTTAGTGGGAGTATTTTTTGAGAAAATACATTGTTCATTTCTTTAATGAAATTGGTACTTATTAAATTTTGGAAATTTTTGCATAATTGTAGATAATGACTAACAACACTCAATCAATTTCGTTGCGATCGATCCTTGAGAAGGATAAGCTCCAAGAGAATGGTACGAACTTTATGGATTGGATCTGTAGCCTAAGAATTGTTCTTAGGCAAGAAGATAAGTTGTACATTCTAGATGGGCCTCTTCCTGTTGAACCAGAACCTACTGCCCCTAGGGCAGAAAGAGACAGTTACAAGAAACATCGTAATGATTATAGAGATGTAAGTTGTCTCATGCTTGCTACTATGTGCTCAAAACTCCAACAAAGTTTGGAACATTTGGAAGCCTATTAGATAGGCGTGGAGTTGAGAGTCATGTTTCAAGAGCAAGCTAGGCAAGAGAGGTACAATACCATTGTTGCATTCACTTCTTGCAAAATAAACGAAGGGCAACAAGTGAGTCCTCACATGCTTAAAATGAAAGGTTATGTAGAGCATCTTGAGAAACTTGGCTATCCAATTCCATTGGAGCTAGCCACGGATCTCATTCTTAATTCATTGCCTAAAAGTTATAATCAGTTTGTGATGAATTATAACATGCATGGAATGGATAAGAATCTCTCCGAGTTGCATGGGATGCTTAAAACTGCGGAGATGAAGATTGTGGAGAAAGGTTCTCCTGTGCTCTAAGTTCATGATGGGAAGAAGGCTTGTGCCAAAGGAAAGGGTAAGAAAGTTGTCAAACCCAAAATAAGCAAGGCAAAGGTTGCCAAGGCTTCTGAGGCAAAACCCGATTCATAAAAGGATGCAATCTGTTTCCATTGTCAAGAAATTGGTCATTGGAAACGTAATTGCAAGGCTTTCTTGGAAGAGAAAAAGAAGAAGAAGGGCAGCAAGGCTGCATCGACTTCAGGTATTTATATGATAGATATTCTCCTTTCTACCACTTATTCTTGGGTATTGGATACCGGATGTGGTTCTCACATTTGTTTAAATGTGCAGGGACTAAAGAATAGGAGACTACTTAAAGAGGGTGAAGTAGACCTACGCGTGGGGAATGGAGCAAGAGTTGCTGCATTAGCCGTAGGGACTTATGAAGTTACTTTACCTTCCGGTTTAATACTTGTTTTGAACAATTGCTATTATGTACCGGATTTAAGTAGAAATATTATTTCAATTTCTTGTTTGGATAATGAAGGTTTTAAGTTTCTTATTGAGAATAAGAAATTTTCTATTTATTTATATGATGTGCTTTATGGTATTGCTAATTCATTTAATGGCCTTTATGTCTTGGATGTCAAGAATGAAAATAATGAAAATGTCTATCATATAAATAAGAAATCTAAACCTAATGATGTAAATCATTCTTATTTGTGGCATTGCCGTCTTGGTCATATTAATGAGAAGCGTATCTCAAAACTCCATGGGGACGGTCTCTTGGGTTCATGTGACCTTAGGTCATATGATACTTGTGAGTCGTGTCTTCTTGGGAAAATGACTAAGACACCTTTTACCAAGCTAGGTGAAAGGGCAAGCGACTCATTGGGGTTGATACATTCCGATGTATGCGGACCATTAAGTAGCAATGCTAGGGGAGGATTTCAATACTTCATAACCTTCACTGATGATTATAGTAGATTTGGGTATGTTTACCTAATGAAACATAAGAGTGAAGCATTCGAGATATTTAGAATATTTCAAAATGAAGTAGAAAAACAACTTGGCAAAAGTATTAAAGCATTTCGATCAGATCGAGGTGGAGAATACTTGAGTCATGAATTTGATGATCATCTAAAGAATTGTGGAATAATTTCACAATTGACTCCACCCGGAACACCACAATGGAATGGTGTGTCCGAGAGGAGAAATCGGATCTTGTTAGACATGGTTCGATCAATGATGAGTCAAGTTGATCTTCCAATATCCTTTTGGGGTTATGCTCTAGAAACCGCTGCTTTCACACTAAATCAAGTTCCAACTAAATCGGTTCCAAAGACTCCATATGAGATGTGGAGCGGAAAGAAACCTAGTTTGTCTTTCATGAGGATTTGGGGTTCCGAAGATTTTGTCAAAAGACTTGTCTCTGACAAAGTAGCACACAAATCTGATAAATGTATTTTCGTGGGATATCCTAAGGAAACTAAAGGATATTACTTTGACAACCAAAAGGACAACAAAGTGTTTGTTGCCCGAACTGGTGTCTTTCTAGAGAAACAGTTTCTCTCCAAAGAAATCAGTGGGAGTAAAATAAATCTTGAAGAAATTCGAGACCCGGAAAATGACATTGAACCGATAGTGGAACAAGAACAAGAACCACAAGGAGTTGTGGAACCTGTTCAGAATACACAAGTGACTTGCAGATCTGGTAGGTTACGATCCGAGCCTGAGAGATATGGATTTCTCGTAACGGATAGTAATGAGGTGGAAATCATTGAGAATGATGAACCGACAACCTATCAAGAGGCGATGTCTTCTCCTGATTCGGACAAGTGGCTTGGAGCCATGGAATCCGAATTGCAATCCATGCAAGATAATCAAGTTTGGAATTTGATTGATGCACCTGAAGGTGTAAAAACCATAGGATGCAAATGGGTCTTCAAGAAGAAGACTGACATGGATGGGAAGGTGCATACTTACAAAGCTAGACTTGTAGCAAAGGGTTATAGGCAACTTCATGGTATTGACTATGATGAAACCTTTTCACCCGTAGCAATGATCAAGTCTATAAGAATTTTGCTTACCATTGCCGCATATCATGACTATGAAATATGGAAAATGGATGTCAAAACATCTTTCCTAAATGGAAAACTATAAGAGGATGTGTATATGACACAAATAAAAGGTTTTGAACAAAATTCTAAGGTATGCAAATTGCAGAAATCCATTTATGGATTGAAGCAAGCTTCTAGGAGTTGGAATCTCCGTTTTGATGAATCAGTCAAATAGTTTGGTTTCATCAAGAACGAAGATGAGCCTTGTGTATACAAGAAGATTAGTGGGAGCATAGTGCTATTCCTTATTTTATACGTGGATGACATATTACTCATTGGAAACGATATTCCTACACTTCAGTCCGTGAAGACTTGGTTAGGAAAATGCTTCGCAATGAAAGATATGGGTGAAGCCGCATATATACTTGGCATTAAGATCTATAGAGATAGATCAAGGAGGCTACTTGGTTTAAACCAAAGTACATACATTGACAAGGTCATTAGAAGATTCCGTAAGGAAAATTCTAAAAGAGGAACCTTACCAGTGTTACATGGAGTTTCTCTAAGCAAGACTCAATGTCCTAAGACAAAAGATGAGCGTGAGAAAATGAATGATGTTCCATATGCTTCGGCAATTGGGTCCATCATGTATGCCATGATTTGTACTAGGCCGGATGTATCTTATGCTTTAAGCATGATCAGTAGATACCAATCCGACCCCGGTGAAAATCACTGGATGGCTGTAAAAGCGATTCTTAAGTACTTGAGAAGAACTAAAGATTCATTTTTGGTCTATGGAGGGATGGAAGATGATCTCGTGGTAAATGCTTACACGGATGAAAGCTTCCAAACCGACAAATATGATAGTCGATCGTAATCGGGTTTTGTGTTTATGTTAAATAGTGGAGCTGTAAGCTGGAAGAGTTCCAAGCAGAGTACAACCGCTGATTCTACAACGGAAGCTGACTATATTGCTGCATCGGATGCTGCAAAGGAAGCTGTTTGGATTAAGAAGTTCATTACTGAACTTGAAGTGGTTCCTAGCATTGCTAACCCAATAGAACTTTATTGCGATAATAATGGTGCTATTGCTTAAGCAAAGGAACCGAGAGCACATCAGAAATCCAAACACATACTTAGGTGTTTTCATATCATTCGAGAAATCGTTAATAGGGGAGACGTAAATATATGCAGAGTACCTACTGATGACAATGTTGCGGACCCGCTAACAAAGGGACTTCCACAAGCTAAACATGAAGGTCATGTTAGGTCCATGTGACACGCCCCCATGTCCCGGGATCCCCTAATAGAACCTCGAACCTGGTGCGCGTTACTAACAAGTCTACCCAATATACTGAGTCTAAACAACAGATACCAAATCGTCCTCACCAAATACTGGAAAGGATAACAATCCCCAACAAGAACAACCTGCCAAGTAGGCCCCTGCTAAGTCGAGCCTCACAACGTATTACCACTTGCTTTCCTGGGGGGGGGAACAAATAAACAAGGAACGGGGTGAGATAAATCTCAGTAAGTTACTAGATACAAGTACATAGCATGTTATCATGTAATCATGCAAATCAAGAAGATTATCAAGTAATCATGCTCAAGATGCCATCAAGTAACAAGTATATGAGAGGCTAAGCCAACTCATCAAGTAACTAGCATATAAGGCTAACTAACACGTTACAAAGGATATCCCAACCTTATTCCTCCCAAGTAAACCATTGTTGTCGTTGCTTATTGCAGTTGACAAATCACGATCAATCAAGTTGCTGCTGTGCAGTACACAATAGGACCCGGTAACCAGTGTCACTAACAAGAATAAGATTCACGAGGTGTTCACGAGTTTAGCATTCACTTAAGTCAGGCGTATTGCTCCAACCAAGGAAGCTATGCCCTTACTATGGCCTGTAGTAAGGGGTCAAGCGCAGATACATAGGCACCCGATTATCACTTCGGCCCCAGCCTAATGATAAGCGTGAACCTATACATCTCCGAGCAAGCAAGGTGACCAGCTGGACTCAAACAAGAATGCACAAGTAGGTATTTACTTGAACTACGAGAGTAGAACTAAGTCCAAAAGTAGTGGACTAGCTCTTCACGAACCATGTAATCATGTGCTCACCAAATACAAGTACACGTATGCTATATTTGCAAATACAAATCAGTATAACAATGGCACATAATGTGTCCACGTAACACAATCAAGCCAAATTAGAGTCTATTAATAACAGACCCCAACCAAGTAGTAGGGTATGTCATTTTATATCACTTTGTCATATGCCATATTTGCACGTACATATTCATATAACCTTTAACATACTAATGTGTCTATCACGATACCCTTACTTTCAAGTAGAGCCCAACATCTTAGACTCTAAGCACGTAGTCGAATAGGTCGTATTGTACCTAGTTACAATCATATCTCGCGTATATGTATCGTTAGTAATCGAATACATTTTCCAACACATATTGTGTTTTATAATCATTGTTTTATGAATTATCTTCATATTACACTAGTCCCTCATTCTTTAGGAACTCAACTCAAGAACAAAATATCCTCTTTATACTTTATATACTTCATTGAGTATATGCACGACTAAAACCAAGTACTAGCACATTAGTGCTTGTTCATAGCACTTTCAGTACACACGTATTAGATTCAAGTATGCTTTAGAGTTGATCATTCTCTATCTAGTTCCACATTCCAATTCTTTGGTTATTCATACCATGTATCAAGTAATCAACAAGCCACATTCTATCAAGTAATTATGTGCAAGATTTGCACATACACATCAAGGATAGTTCTAACACGTTATTGCTTGTTCATAGCACTTTCAAGTTCATTACCATACACATGTATTGGTTTCAAGTCATGTACAAGATTTTATCATCTTACATTCAAGTTCTTAATCCAATTCTTTGGATGTTCAAGACATGTACAAGAGTTAATTATCTTATAAATTATCTTATACTCAAGTTATTATTCCAATCTTTGGATATTCAAGTCATGTACAAGATTTAATTGTCTTATACTTCAAGTTCAAGCTAAGTAGATGAGTTATACATCTCATACTAACAAGTTCTTAATCATATACTTTGGATGTTCAAGCTCAAGACATTGTTCTAGTGCCCTTAAGGTACACAAACATTGGAATCAAAACACATATAACACATTAGTGCTTGTTCTTAGCACTTTCAAGACAATTAAAAGAGTTCTTACTTTGATATTCAAGTTCTCATTTTAATTTAATGAGTAATCATGTTCAAGACCAAGTTTTGATACCCCTAAGGTGTCACAACACTTGCTAGGACATCTTATATTAAGGCTATATACCTTAACTAGGGTTACTTCCAACTTATAAAAACTTTAAACAAGCTTTTTATTTTTCAGAGCATCCGGGCGGGCGCTCAAAATGGACCGGGCGGCCGCACACTTAACAGGTGAATCCTTTGAAAATTGCTTCAGAAAGATGGGCGGTCGCCCATGAAATATTGTGCGGTCGCACACTTAACAGGTGATTTCAGCAAATGCTCAATTCTTTCCCAAGTTTACAATTGTCCGTCCCAAGCGTAGGAGTATACTTTTACTAAACCTATAAACTACCTAAGAGTACTTAGCACATCCAGTACATACAAACAAGTTCAAAACATTTCTTTTACCGTCCCACAAATAATAGGATAATTTTCCATTTATTCCATTTAAATATTTCACCGTCCCAAAAGTATAAGTATAATTTTCTAATATACTAATATAATCATTTAGGGATACTTCCATTCATTTCCCCGTACCACAAATAATGGTACAATTTTTCTAATAATATTTAAATCAAGTTACTATTTTACCGTTTCACGAATAGGAGTATAATTTTCTTATTAACATTCCCAGGATACTTTTGCAAATCTATTTCATTCTTGTAATTCATACGAATACTCCCTTCGTCCCAAATTTACAAGTATCAAAAAATTCAACCAAATCACGAAATTAACAAGTACAAGTATCAAGAATAACACATAGGCATGTTATTACAAGCAAGGGGGAGCTAGTGACTTACCTAGTCCGAAATCAAATTCACCCAAACTAATTTCTGTTCGGCAGGAAATGCTCTACTCACCGCCCTGATCATTTATGCGAAGTCGGATTTTCGAACAGAGGCATAATTAAGCGAGAGGAGTCGAGAATAGGGTAAAAACCCTTTCTTTCTTTACGTACACACAGAGCAAGAGAGAATTGGGAATTTTCCTCTGACAATGACAAGGCAAACCCAATATTTATCCTTATGCACTTTCAAGAATTGCAACTAAGCCCCTCAAGTTTCAACTTTGACAAAAAGACCCTTCAAGTTCCATTTTAAGCATTTTATCCCCTAAACTTTATTTTTCACAAATGACCCTAAAGTTCAACTTTGAACACTTAGGACCTAAAATTTCTCAATTAGTTAAATAATTAACTCAAATAAAATAGCATATAAATATGCAAATCAAGAATTTAACAAGAATTAGGACGGGCGTTACATCCTCCCCTCCTTAAAGAAAATTCGTCCTCGAATTTTACTGATCGAAATTATAACACATATAAATAACAAATAGAACTCAAGAATAACAAGAATATGGTATACCACACCATATTATCAATTACCTGTGAGTATTATTCTCACACAACCTTCTCGATACCGTGACTTTCCCATAAAACTTTCACAAGAAGTATTCGTGCTCAAGACAAGAGTCAAGTATCCATACAAGCAATTATCCATATACTAAACAATTCGTGTGATGGAATTTCCACTAAATCGCAAACTCATACAACAGCCACAAGAAAATCCACTTCACATGCTCGTAACATATGATCAAGAAGCAACCTCAGTTAAATATCCAGAGTGCTCAGAAAAATTATTATAATCAAGATGTAAAACAAGGTGTAGAACAAGAATCCCTGTCATATATTATATCCACAAGTATTTCATGTAATCAAGATGTATCGATCATAACATCACAACACATAAAGTCAACCAGATTTGATTAATCAATCCACTATAACCAATATCATCGAGACTTATCTATTAAATGATAATCCTTCCACGAAATCCATCGCAATATATTCATATATTCACAAATCTCGAAGGATTATGACAAACCAAACGGTCTCTGATATTCTGCTTTCAAATAATCGCAATTCAAGGATTTAGTTGAATACTCAGAAATTTTCTCCCATTCAGTACCATCAATCATGAAATACAAGTCTTTATGTTCAATGAATCCGCTAATACAATAGCCGTAGGATCACAATCAGTTTCAAGTCACGAGTAGAATTATTCTATTCATAAAAATTCAATCTCCTCGAAGCATATACAAGTACGTTACCATTTTGAATTAACACACGTTTTATCTCTTGTTCGAGCTTCGCTATGCATAATGAATTTATCATATCCACTATATTGGTGAATCTTGACACATACACGAGAAAATAGTAACACTGGTCATATCCTCCAAATAACCATCATACTAGTCGAATCCACTAGGCAATGTCAAACACTGAAGTTATGGTCATCCATCATTTCAATATTTAAAAATTGGCTTCACGTTTATCAATCCATCGGAAAGTGTAGCTTTCTGTCTCAAATAGTTAATGATAGAGCTACCTTCGAAATTCATAAATGAATCTCTAACAAGATCAAGAAAATCTCAAGAATAATCGTACCTCGGTTATTTCCACTTGTACAGGTCAACAAAGATACTCACTTCAGGCATCCACTTCAAGGTAATAGATCCTCTATCTCTTACTAGCTTTTGGAAACAATTGTTTCTCTCAAGAAATTTCAATACAATCAATTCTCAGTCTGCGACTTTGTATACACCAACAGGTCATTAATCAATTCATCGCAAAGAAATCAAATTATGGTTTGAAGATATCATTCATCAAATCCATCAATACTGCTAGATCATATATCAATCGAAATAGCATAATCACGAATTCATAACGAGCATACCTGATATAAGAAGATGTCTTCAGTATATCCTCATAGTTGACTTTCCAAATAATGGTAGCCACTTCTCGATCAAACACTGAATAGACCACTGATTAACTTCAGGGATCAAATAATTCATCCATACACGATAACAAGTACTGGTTCATTATAGTCACCTGATTGAACTCTTTGCATTCAATATGAAATCGCAAAGTACCTTATCTCTTCATGCCAATCAATACAGATACACCCCACGCAGATATACTAAGCTGGGTGAATCCTCTATCAAGAAATTCCTCAAATTGAATCTTCAACTCTTTTACTCAACCGATGTCATGAACATTGATTTAAATATCAGCACTATATTTGTACCGTAGCAACTCAAGATAACTCAAGGTTCTCATCATGTATCATGTACTACTCAGTAGATATTATATCTGAGATCTCACAAAGAATGATGTATCCATTCTTCTATTTTGGTGTAGACATTCTTCCATCAACCACATATGCTACATATACACTTTCACATAAATCAAGAAATGAGGACAAGCATGCATATATAGCACGAAACAATGTCCACTGCACAAGATAGATACGCCTAAGTCTTTAAAGACTTGCGCTCTCGATTCTCAAACCATCTTATTCCAATTGGGATCAACCCTATCAACACCAGTCCTATGCCTGGTATAACAACAAGTAACGAAGCACTCGACATCGGTAGCACACCTAAGACTAACCCAACCTAGGCCATAGACCCTATTCAGGCTTAGAGCTAAACCAAAGCTCTGATACCAAAACTGACACGCCCCCAGGTCCCGAGATCCCTTAATAGAACCTCGAACCTGGTGCGCATTACTAACAAGTCTACCCAATATACTGAGTCTAAACAACAGATACCAAATCGTCCTCACCAAATACTGGAAAGGATAACAATCCCCAACAAGAACCACCTGCCAAGTAGGCCCCTGCTAAGTCGAGCCTCACAACGTATTACCACTTGCTTTCCTGGGGGGGGGGAACAAATGAACAAGGAACGGGGTGAGATAAATCTCAGTAAGTTACTAGATACAAGTACATAGCATGTTATCATGTAATCATGCAAATCAAGAAGATTATCAAGTAATCATGCTCAAGATGTCATCAAGTAACAAGTATATGAGAGGCTAAGCCAACTCATCAAGTAACTAGCATATAAGGCTAACTAACACGTTACAAAGGATATCCCAACCTTATTCCTCCTAAGTAAACCATTGTTGTCGTTGCTTATTGCAGTTGACAAATCACGATCAATCAAGTTGCTGCTGTGCAGTACACAATAGGACCCGATAACCAGTGTCACTAACAAGAACAAGATTCACGAGGTGTTCACGAGTTTAGCATTCACTTAAGTCAGGCGTATTGCTCCAACCAAGGAAGCTATGCCCTTACTATGGCCTGTAGTAAGGGGTCAAGCGCAGATACATAGGCACCCGATTATCACTTCGGCCCCAGCCTAATGATAAGCGTGAACCTATACATCTCCGAGCAAGCAAGGTGACCAGCTGGACTCAAACAAGAATGCACAAGTAGGTATTTACTTGAGCTACGAGAGTAGAACTAAGTCCAAAAGTAGTGGACTAGCTCTTCACGAACCATGTAATCATGTGCTCACCAAATACAAGTACACGTATGCTATATTTGCAAATAAAAATCAGTATAACAATGGCACATAATGTGTCCACGTAACACAATCAAGCCAAATTAGAGTCTATTAATAACAGACCCCAACCAAGTAGTAGGGTATGTCATTTTATATCACTTTGTCATATGCCATATTTACACGTACATATTCATATAACCTTTAACACACTAATGTGTCTATCACGATACCCTTACTTTCAAGTAGATCCCAACATCTTAGACTCTAAGCACGTAGTCGAATAGGTCGTATTGTACCTAGTTACAATCATATCTCGCGTATATGTATCGTTAGTAATCGAATACATTTTCCAACACATATTGTGTTCTATAATCATTGTTTTATGAATTATCTTCATATTACACTAGTCCCTCATTCTTTAGGAACTCAACTCAAGAACAAAATATCCTCTTTATACTTTATATACTTCATTGAGTATATGCACGACTAAAACCAAGTACTAGCACATTAGTGCTTGTTCATAGCACTTTCAGTACACACGTATTAGATTCAAGTATGCTTTAGAGTTGATCATTCTCTATCTAGTTCCACATTCCAATTCTTTGGTTATTCATATCATGTATCAAGTAATCAACAAGCCACATTCTATCAAGTAATTATGTGCAAGATTTGCACATACACATCAAGGATAGTTCTAACACGTTATTGCTTGTTCATAGCACTTTAAAGTTCATTACCATACACATGTATTGGTTTCAAGTCATGTACAAGATTTTATCATCTTACATTCAAGTTCTTAATCCAATTCTTTGGATGTTCAAGACATGTACAAGAGTTAATTATCTTATAAATTATCTTATACTCAAGTTATTATTCCAATCTTTGGATATTCAAGTCATGTACAAGATTTAATTGTCTTATACTTCAAGTTCAAGCTAAGTAGATGAGTTATACATCTCATACTAACAAGTTCTTAATCCTATACTTTGGATGTTCAAGCTCAAGACATTGTTCTAGTGCCCTTAAGGTACACAAACATTGGAATCAAAACACATATAACACATTAGTGCTTGTTCTTAGCACTTTCAAGACAATTAAAAGAGTTCTTACTTTGATATTCAAGTTCTCATTTTAATTTAATGAGTAATCATGTTCAAGACCAAGTTTTGATACCCCTAAGGTGTCACAACACTTGCTAGGACATCTTATATTAAGGCTATATACCTTAACTAGGGTTACTTCCAACTTATAAAAACTTTAAACAAGCTTTTTATTTTTCAGAGCATCCGGGCGGGCGCTCAAAATGGACCGGGCGGCCGCACACTTAACAGGTGAATCCTTTGAAAATTGCTTCAGAAAGATGGGCGGTCGCCCATGAAATATTGTGCGGTCGCACACTTAACAGGTGATTTCAGCAAATGCTCAATTCTTTCCCAGGTTTACAATTGTCCGTCCCAAGCGTAGGAGTATACTTTTACTAAACCTATACACTACCTAAGAGTACTTAGCACACCCAGGACATACAAACAAGTTCAAAACATTTCTTTTACCGTCCCACAAATAATAGGATAATTTTCCATTTATTCCATTTAAATATTTCACCGTCCCAAAAGTATAAGTATAATTTTCTAATATACTAATATAATCATTTAGGGATACTTCCATTCATTTTCCCGTACCACAAATAATGGTACAATTTTTCTAATAATATTTAAATCAAGTTACTATTTTACCGTCTCACGAATAGGAGTATAATTTTCTTATTAACATTCCCAGGACACTTTTGCAAATCTATTTCATTCTTGTAATTCATACGAATACTCCCTTCGTCCCAAATTTACAAGTATCACAAAATTCAACCAAATCACGAAATTAACAAGTACAAGTATCAAGAATAACACATAGGCATGTTATTACAAGCAAGGGGGAGCTAGTGACTTACCTAGTCCGAAATCAAATTCACCCAAACTAATTTCTGTTCGGCAGGAAATGCTCTACTCACCGCCCTGATCATTTATTCGAAGTCGGATTTTCGAACAGAGACATAATTAAGCGAGAGGAGTCGAGAATAGGGTAAAAACCCTTTCTTTCTTTGCGTACACACAGAGCAAGAGAGAATTGGGAATTTTCCTTTGACAATGACAAGGCAAACCCAATATTTATCCTTATGCACTTTCAAGAATTGCAACTAAGCCCCTCAAGTTTCAACTTTGACAAAAAGACCCTTCAAGTTCCATTTTAAGCATTTTATCCCCTAAACTTTATTTTTCACAAATGACCCTAAAGTTCAACTTTGAACACTTAGGACCTAAACTTTCTCAATTAGTTAAATAATTAACTCAAATAAAATAGCATATAAATATGCAAATCAAGAATTTAACAAGAATTAGGACGGGCGTTACACCATGGGTATTAGATACATGGGAGATTGGGCCTAGGGCAAGTGGGAGATTGTTGGTAGTGGTGCCCTAGGCACGTTTAATAAACGTTGTAATTGTTATCATTTATTTCATATCAATAAAGAGATGTTTTGATTATTATTGTTGTTCATGTTTACTTATAATAATCTTCGTCCCTAGTACTTGTTAAGCACTAGTATAAAGGCTAAATGATCATGAGATGATCATGTTAGATTTATGGGTACTTGTTTGGAACAAGGTACTGGACATGACCCGCTGTATGAGATTTATGTCATGGTCTATGTCGTACATATCTCATATTAGTTATATCATTTGAATCCTTAGACATGAGTTATTATAGTCTTCCACTTGATGAATATTATGTTTGACATATTCAAACGCTACCTTTAACCGGGTAGTTATAAAGGATATGATTGGCATGATCGGATTCATGTAGGGAAGAATAATAAGCTAAATGGATTTGTCCCTCTTCGGAGAGATGTCAAGCTTGGGCCTCTCGTAGGAATGATGTTGATTAAATGTTCGGCCGGACTCAAATGAATTGATTAGATCAATGTCATTTGGATTATCGACATATTCGGAATCGAGAAAGTATTGAACAAAACAAGTTGATCTGTTGACCATGACTTGTGTTCAAAGACATCGTGGACAAAGGGATTGTGACATGTTCTAAAAGGAATGCGAACTTGTATCTAGTTACACTATTTGGGTAGGTATGACGGTTTGCTAGAACCTAATCATATCTTATGGGTTCATGTTTGAGCCCATTGCCAACTTAGTGTAATCCTAGAGGGTCACACACAAATAGAACGAATCATAAAGGGCTGAATTGGAATTATGGAAGAATGTCAGATTTTGGCTCTGGCACGGTCGTGCGCCTTAAAATGGCACGGCCGTGCCATAAATCCAAACCAAGGCAAAACCTGTCGGCATGTTTGGTACGACCGTGCCAAGAAGACAAGCACGACCGTGCCGAAAATGGTCGACCTGGGGGAATCATGCGAACCTGATGGCACGACAGTGCCAGATTATAGGGCACGACCGTGCCAGTCAAGTTGGCAAGAATTCCTTGTTGCCTAATTTGGTGACGGGATTTAGGGTTCCTAAGTCCTTAAGGGTTAAGGATTAGGACCTATTTAAAGATCCTTTCAGCAGCCATTAGACACATTATTGTGAGTGCCTCCATAGGGTTTTGAGAGTTTATTTTCTTGTCTAAGATCCCAAAAGTGAAGAACAAGAATATTCATAATTCCATATAGTTCTTGCAATTGTGAAAGTGTGTTTCATAATTTGGTCTAGCAACCAAGATCAAGAAGTGTTCTTGATATTCGTTCAAGGTGTGGATACCGCTAGAGGGTGAAGCTTATCATCTTCAAAGTTCGTGTTCTTGCTTTTGTGATCAAGCTTCAAATCTCCACCAAGTTCAAAGGCTAGAAATCAAAGTCATCAAGGGTTAGTTTTTCTAGTATTCATATTGCATGTATTTGATATAATCATATGAATGGATCTATGGGCTTTGGGTTTCATTAAAATTTTAAATGCTATTTTCCGCTGCACATGTTACTACGAAACCCAACAGTAATAACATAGGTCTCTCAACATTTCGTACAATATATTATTGTTTCAAAGTAATCCTTGGTATTTAAGCGTTTTTGCTGCTCTATCATCACATGTTTTTTGCTTTCCTCAATTTTCCCTTCGTTATGTTTGTCTTGAGTACTCCTTATTACATGTATGATTAAGATTTGAACTTAGCCCTTATTTTTTGAGCTTGCGGTCTAGCTCGGGGGCGTATGACCATGCATCGTGCATGAAGAGTCATGCAACGGTATTTCCCTTGACGGGGTTGCGGTCTAGCTCGAGGGCGTATGACCACGCATCGTGCATGAAGTGTCATGCAACGGTATTTCCCTTGACGAGCTTGCGGTTTAGCTCGAGGGCGTATGACCGCGCATCGTGCATGAAGAGTCATGCAACGATATTTCCCTTGACGGGCTTGCGGTCTAGCTCGAGGGCGTATGACCGCGCATCTTGCATGAAGAGTCATGCAACGGTATTTCCCTTGATGGGCTTGCGGTCTAGCTCGAGGGCGTATAACCGCGCATCGTGCATGAAGAGTCATGCAACGGTATTTCCTTTGACGGCTTGCGGTCTAGCTCGAGGGCGTATGATCGTGCATCGTTTATGAAGAGTCATACAACGGTATTTCCCTTAACGGGCTTGCGGTTTAGCTCGACGGCGTATGACCGCGCATCATACATGAAGAGTCATGCAACGGTATTTTTGGGCTTGGGGCCCCAGCAGTTTTGGCATTCTTTGTTATACTTTGCCATCCGTGCCTCTTTGTTATACTTTATTTAACTTTCTTTGGAACGGAACAAATATAATATCATTGCTCTTTAAAAATTTTCCGCTCATAGAGCTATTACATCAAACTTCCATTACAATGTAGAAATAGAAAAAGGAAAATTTCTAACTATGCTTCTTTCCAACTAAGAGGGGAATACAATTCTTAAGGGTAGTATTTCTTCAAGTGGTAACTGTGCCAAGCATTCTTCAAATATTTCCCTTCTGTGGTGAGAAGCCTGTAAGTCCCTTCTTTTATGACCCATGCAATTTGATAAGGCCCCTCCCAATTTGGTGAAAGTTTGTTATAACCGGGTGTCTTGCCCGTGACCTCTACTTTTCTCAATACCCAGTCTCCCACAGAGAAAGACCGCTTGTTTACCCTCTTGTCATGGTGAATCTTGGCCTTCTGTTTGTAATTAACCATTCTTGCTCTTGCTCGGAGGCATCTCTCTTTGAGGTAATCAAGATCTCTCCGTCGAGATTCCTCATTGTTTGTTTCATCGAAATGAGCAACCCTGTAAGTAGGTAACGCGGCCTCCACGGGCGCTACTACCTCCGACCCATATGTTAAAGAAAAAGGAGTCTCCCCAGTTGAGTTCCTTGTTGTAGTGCGGACAGCCCACAAGGTAGAACTAAGTTCATCCAACCATCGTCCACTTCTTCCTGTCAAATTTTTATGGAGGGCGGTCATAAGTAATTTGTTGGCGGCCTCGGCCTGGCCATTTGCTTGCGGTCTTGCCACTGAAGATTGGCGTGTTCCACATTAAGCCTTCTGCATTCTGCTGTGAACTTTTTTGGAACTAGGGTCCGTGTTCCGAAACAATTTCCTGTGGTAGTACAAAACGACAATAGATGTGATCATGCACAAACTTAATGACGTTTG
This sequence comes from Campanula takesimana, assembly GCA_026119855.1. NCBI lineage: Eukaryota > Viridiplantae > Streptophyta > Magnoliopsida > Asterales > Campanulaceae > Campanula > Campanula takesimana. The sequence goes on along the minus strand of JAOWBW010002118.1, from coordinate 34,075 downwards.
CCTCCGTGGTACTAGTTAATGCCTTGGCCTCCACCCATTTTGTAAAGTAGTCCACCGCCACTACTACCATTTGGCCTCCTCCGAGGGCTTTGGGATATGGCCCAATCAGATCGATCCCCCATATATCAAATGCCCAAGTAGGGACAACCAAAGTTTGTTCTGTAGAGGGCAGCCTTGGAATGTTTGCGAATCTTTGGCACTGGTCGCATTTGCAGATATATTCCTCCGCGTCCTGTCTCATTGTTGGTCAAAAGTATCCCAAGAACTTGATTTTGTCAGCAAGCGTGTGGGCTCCTAGATGCCCTCCGCATACACCCTCGTGGACCTCGTATAACAAATTGGTTACCGTTCTGGTCTTAACACATATCAACAGTAGCTTTGAGAAAGATCTTCGATAAAGGATTCCATCAATGACCGTGTACCTGGCGGCCTGCTTCATCAAAATGTTCGCTCGGTCTGGGTCATCGGGGAGGACTTGGTTCTCTACATACGCCTGCATTTCATCAACCCAATCTTTTTCTTGCCCGTCTATGTTGTTAATCTGTACCCTTTCAATGGCCGGGGCCTCCGTGAACTCAATCCAGCAGTTTGTACTGAGCTTGGTGATTTCCTCATTCGTGATTCTCGACAGAAGATCTGCCTCGGAGTTATCTGCCCGGCTTACTTGTTTCAGCTCGTGAAACTCAAAATCTTTCAACAATCTTTCAGTGAGCTCTTTGTACTTGAGTAGGACTGGATTGTTAGTTTCGTACTCTCCCCTCACTTGATTTACCACGAGATGTGAATCTCTATTTACGACTAACTTTGGAACTTTCAAATCCCGGGCTAACTCCAAACCCGCAATCAAGGCTTCATATTCAGCTTGGTTGTTTGAAACCGGGAACTTGAACCTTAAAGCCCGTTTAAACTTTTGCCCTTCCGGGGCGACCAAGAGAATTCCCGCACAACTGATCATTTTGCCCGCAAATCCATCTACATACAACTGCCAATAATCATTTGGTTTCTCGCCCATACTCTTAACCTCTTGGCTCTTTCTCTTGCCCGACCTTACCGCTTTGCCTTTCTCGGGCTCATCTCTTCTTAATTCAAAGGTAGTCTCTGCAACAAAGTCCACGAGTGCCTGCGCTTTTATCGCCTTCCGCGGGGAGTACGTGATCTAGAACTCAGTGAGCTCTATGGACCATGCCAGCATCCTTCCTGAAGATTCGGGCTTGTGCAATACTCTTCTTAGTGGAGCGTCTGAGAAAACCGTGATCGGGTGGGCAATGAAGTACGCCCGTAGTTTCCGGCCAGCCACTAGCAAAGCGAAAGCTAATTTTTCAATGTTCAAGTACCGTCTTTTCACTGCTGATAATGCCTTAGAGACATAATAGACGGGCTTTTGGACGCCCTCTTCCTCTCTTACCAATACTGCGGCCACTGCCTGATCTGTTGCTGCCAAAAAGATATAAAGTTCTTCCCCTTTGACCGGACTGCTCAACAAAGGCGGTTTCCCCAGGTAAGTCTTGACTTGCTCGAAGGCGTTCCTGCACTCTTTATTCCATTCGAATCTTTCATCCTTTCCTCCTTTCAAAGCTTTAAAGAAAGGCAAACACTTTTCTGCCGATCTCGAAATAAACCTCCCTAAGGCCGTGATTCGTCCATTCAGCTTTTGCACCTCCTTGATGCATCTTGGCGGTTGCATGTTTATCAAAGCCTAAATTTTCTCCGGGTTCGCCTCAATCCCCCTCTGATTTACCATAAAACCTAGGAACTTTCCTGCCATTACCCCAAATGTGCATTTTGACGGGTTAAGCTTCATGTTGTTTTTCCGGAGATTGTCAAAGGTTTTAGCCACATCAACTTCATGGGAGGACTCTTTCGTTTTGATCACCATATCGTCAATATAAGCTTCCAAATTCCGGCCCAACTGACTGTCAAAGACAATCCCTACCATCCTTTGATATGATGCGCCCGCATTTTTTAGCCCGAATGGCATGTTGTTGAAAGTGTAAGTTTTGCCCGCAGCATAGAAAGCGCAAGAGGGGATATCTGTTTCCTTCATTTTAATTTGGTGGTAGCCTGAGTATGCATCTATGAAACTCAGTACTCTATGTCTGGCTATTGAGTCCACCAATTGGTCTATTCGGGGAAGCGGATAACAATCTTTGGGACAAGCTTTGTTTAGATCTGTAAAATCTACGCACATTCTCCACTTCCCGTTGGCTTTACTTACCATCACCACATTGGATAACCACCTCGGGTACTTAATCAGGCTCACAATCTTTGCCTTCAACAATTTTTTAACCTCTACCTTGATCGCAGCTCTTTTTTCGGGCGAAAAGTATCTTTCCTTTTGGAGAATTCTTGTGAAAGTGGGATTAATGTTTAACTCATGCTCGATCACTTATCTGCTTATTCCCTTCATATCTTCCACCATCCAAGAAAAGACATCCATGCTTTTTCTTAAAAATTCTATCAAGATCTTTCTTTCCTCCGGGTGAATCTCAAGTCCCACTTTTATAGTTTGCTCGGGGTAAGCTGGGTTTATGATCACATCCTCCAACGCATCATTGGGCTGAATATCTGCAACCTCTCTGTCATGTAATGAGTCAATTACTATTTCAATTTCCTCGCTCTCAGCAACTCTTCGCCGGGCTCTCCTGCTTTGCTTGAATTCTGCCCGCGTGGAATGGAATGACAGAGTCCCAATCATAGCTGTATCTTGGATCTCCTTTCCGTTAGGTTTTGTCCTTTTTTCTTCTCTCTGAACCCCTAGTCTGTTCATCCCCGCACTTTCTCTCATTTTCTTTTCAATGACTTTTAAGAAGAGGTCGGGCTTGTTCTCGATATAGGCTATCCCAGCCGGCGTACTGAACTTGATCTTTTTGTGCAGGATTGATGCAACGATCCCCAACGCCGATTGTGCGGTCACTCCGAGTATAGCATTGTACTGGGACTTTAATTCAATCACCATAAAAGTAACTCGGGCAGTTTTTTCATAAGGTTTACCCCAATGGTTACATCAAAATCAATGGTTCCTTTAGCATAGACCGTATGATTAATAAACCCTTCGACCAGATCAGCATATGGAGTAAGGTGTGCCTCGGACATTCCCATCTCTTCTAGGCAACTGAAATAGAGGATATCCCTGGAAGCCCCAGTGTCAATCAATACTCTGCCTATATCCGCCCGGCCAATAGACATTTTGATGGTCAGTGGCTACGTAGAGTGGAAGAGCGTAGAGGCCAGCTCACTTCTCTTGAACCCGATTAACTCCTCTTCCTCCGGCAGGTATGCCGGGATTAAAAACACTTTTTCCAGTTGCTTGATCTGGTTGGACAATTGAGTGTTGCTCGGTGATTCCTCTCCAATGTATGGATGTCATATCTTCCTTCCCCGTCCGCGTCGTTGTGCCTTATCTGATGGATGTTTCCCCGTGGGGCGTGTCCGCTATTGCTCGATCCTGTAATCCATTTTTTCAACTCCCCGGCCTCTATTTTTTGCTGAATGATTTTCTTCAGCTGGAAACACTCATCTGTTGTGTGCCCGTGATCTTCATGATACCCGCACCATTTATTTTTTGACTTCTTATAAGGCTTTTTCTCTTGAGGGGGTGGAGGGGGTAGCATTTCTGCCCGCAGTATCTCTGTCCTTGGGGCAATCAAATGGGTGAAAGCAGAATCATCCCCTCTTTTGTAATTTTGCATTCCTCCATGTTTCATTCTCCCCCGGGCATTGTTATTCCTTTAATGTCCTAAATAGTTTCTGAAGTCTGGCGCGGGCTCAATTCTGTCTTTGACACTCCTGCGGGCATCTAGCATGAATGAGGGTTCAACTCCGGCCATAGCAATGGCTCTGTTATACATTTCCTCAGTCCCCTCGGGTTTCCGGCAGGTAAATTCTTGTTTCAAGGTATAGGATGTTAATCCTCCCAAAAACATAACTCTATATCATTCTTTGTTAAGTCCATAATTTGCTCGGTCATTTTTCGGAAACGGGTAATGTATGCTTTCGTGCTTTCCCCGAGATGCTGTTTTACGCCGCACAAATCCGATTTAGGCCTTGCGGCCTCCCTAGCGCCCGCGAACGAGTTCAGGAAAGAACCCCGCAACTACTCATAAATGTCAATAGAACGCGGTCTGTGGGCCAACAACGATTCTAGTGCCTTTCCTTTGAAGGTAGAGGCGAGGGCTTTACATTTCACGGCCTCGTTTGTTGAAAATAAGTCCATCTGTCCTTCAAACCGCCCTACATGACTCTTTGAATTAGTAGAGCCATCATAGGCGTCTAATGTTGGGACCTTTCCCCGTTGAATTGGTGAATCAGCAATACACGAGGCAAAAGCATCTATGGGTCCAACGCACTTTGTTACACATTGCTTGGACTCCCATAAGTCTTTGACCATTCTTTGGAACTTATGATCAGTCATTTCCCCTGTTTTAGCCCTTTTCATTGTTTCCGTAATTTTATCACCGGTTTTAGCAATTGCTTTTCCTTTAAACTGGCCTCTAGGCTTTCTAGGCTGTGATTCTCCTTCCTCACTTTCTCCCTCTTCTTCCTCCGCCTCGTCGTCATCTTCCACGATGATTGTCCGCCTTTTTTCCCCTACAACTCTACTGGCTTTGCTTTTAGAACTTGTTAGACCATGAGTTTTTGATTTTTCAGGAGGAATTCCAGCATTAGCCTCAGCATTAAATAGCTCCTCTAAGGCCAAATTTAGCTGCAAGCCTTCCGCCACCAAAATTTGCCTATCCGTTAGGATTTGAATTTTCTTTTGAATTTGATCGGGAGTGAGGGGGGTGACGGGAGTTTTTTGAGTTTTGAGATCTCTTGAAGTTTCAATCTGATTTCTCAGATCCGTCTCTCTCCTTTCCCTTTGAGAGGGAGTATAAGAGTTGCCGCTAAGCGTCTTATCTCCCAATCTGCCAAGAATCGATCCTTGAGGCATTTACTTCGAGGGGCTAGGATTCGGATTCAAAATTTCTTTTCCAATCATTGCAAAGATTTTGTATATTAACAGAGAGAATTGAATAAAATTTACGAACCGCAAGAACAGAGGAATCAAATTGAACGGTTAAAGCCTAAGACGGGATGAACAAATATTTAATTGATAATTTGCAACAGAGAATTTAAGTTAAACTAGACTGGAAAAGCAAATAAAATAAGAAGATTGCTCTAGGAAAATTTCGTTTCCCGGCAATGGAACCACTGATGACGCCCTGAATTTTGGGGTCAAGGAGAGGGATCTCCAGCTAGCTATTTCTGGTTCCTGAATCACACCACAAACAAAAACCGTTAAGACCAAGGCCGGGTTTGAATCCGGCTTAGGACCTCGGGTGTGAGAATAAGATCTCTGAGGAAAACCTAAGAAGAAAGGCTTTTGAATGCCTTGTGTGTGAATTAGGGTTAGAATGCGTACCTTGCCCAAGGGGGCGTCAAGGGGTATTTATTGGTTACAACTGAGAGAGAATGAAAGGATCAGATCTGGATATTAACCAACTTGGGACACATGCCAGGACCTCATTGGATGATGGGTCCACTACTTGTGATCATGGTCTGACAGGTACGGGTCGTTAACGTCCCTTGGATGTATTCACCAGCTGGAAAGTGCAAGCTCCGGGCTCATTAATAGATAGCGGGAGGCAAAACCTTCCTCGTGCCAGGTCAGCAAGCGGGCTTAAATCCCCGGGCATAAACTTCCATGGGTTCACCTGGTTCGGGCTTGATATTCAGGGCCCAGTTAAGATAGGCTCGGTCGGTCCGGTCCACCCTGGCTTGGCCCCGGTCTGACAAGCTCGGGCTCATCAGTGGCCCCTAACTCCGAGGGTCAGCTTATTTATGAGCGATGTGAGGAGTTATATCTTTATAGCTCGATTCGGGCCGATCTGAGTCAAATTCTGGTACATTCACGGGAGTCTTACGATAGTGGTTGACGATGGGATGGTGGTCCCCTTGCGCCAAGAGTCTGACATGCTTTTTGTAGTTGAAAAGACACGTTACATGCGCATTTAATGCGAACCGTCATCGATTTTCGAAAAACGATTCCCGCCTCTTCATTTTTCGGGTACATGCCGGGTCAATTCTGGATCACAGGTAAACCCGACCCATTTCAGGTTCTATAAATAACCCCAAATTGGATTATTCAAAACTTTCGACATCCTTTGCCTTCTGCTATTGATCTTGGAAAAATTACTGCTCTCAGTAACTGCGATTCGCTTTTTCTGTTCCTTTCGCTCGATCGTTTTCCAGGTAGCGTTTTAACTTTTGCTTTCGTCGCTTGATCTTTAACTGCTAACTTTTTAATTTTGAGATTTTTCCGCCATTTTTTCTGGGAAAACCCTAATCGCCGAATTTTTCAAAATTTTAAAATCATGAACAAAATTTCTCCAACTTTTGACCGATTGAATCATTTTTCTCTTAGGAATCTCGGGTCCGGTTCTTGGATTTTTTAAAGTCTCTCGAAAAGCTTCTAACTTCGACCATCGATGAAATGGACCTGGGGCGGATGCTTCGTCCGGACCTCTATGGTTGTTGTCAAAAAACGGGAGGAATTTATAGATACTTAATAAATGCCTGGAAACGGCTTTCTTTATCTGCCTTCAAAACAATAGGGACGGTCTATGATTGGGATTCCTGGATTCTACCCCTGTTGTGGGAAACAGGTCCCTCGGTCCACTTTGATTCCGGAAGGATGAGGGTTCTGGGGGGTGAGGAATAGTTAGGAATTTTTGTGAAAGCCGTCTTAACTCGATTCCCAAATAATGTAGATATGGATGGTAATGCTAGAAGGTTGGTGAGGTCAGGTGGAGACCGGGTGTCTACGAGGGGGTCTGATCCCAGGACTTGGATGGATACCCCTTTAGATGATATTGTGCCCGTCCATGACCAGGATCACGATATTCCAATGAATGTTGGTGTGATCGAAGTGACCAGTAGCGGGGTTGCTTCAGAGCGAGCTGATGATGGCGATAACTTTTTATTGGATGAGCCTGCCCAAGACGTCGATGAAGATGGGTCTTCTGGTACCCCTACGGATTCACGCGAGCATTTAGAGAGATTGGCCTCTGACACCGCCCACAAAGTTAACCTGCTTCGTTCCCCCGTTAGGATAGTAGATTCTTTCCCGGAAGGTCCAGATAATAGGATTGTCAGTCAATCGGGAGCATCTTGTTCCGGGGCGGGCTTAGTAGATGAAGAGAAGCAGGACTCAGACAATGAATATTTATCGCAGTTTCGTGTTGACTCCAAAGTCTATCTTGTCCATGGTCTTATTGAGTATGAGTCACTTATGGGTGGCAAATCAGTGACTCCTCCTTTGATCCGGTCAGGGAACCTCGCATGCATCTTCTTTCCAGTTCAGTTCGAGAATGGGCTACGCCTTCCTCTAAATCCCTTTATTTGTGAATTTCTTGAATTTACCCGATGTCTTCCAATGGACTTGACCCCCAATGTCGTTCGTTATTTGGTGTCTTTTATAGTCGTTAGCCGCATCTTAGGGTATGAGCCCTCTTTATCTGCTCTTCACATTTATCTTATCCATCAAATCACTGCAGGTTGTTTGAAATTGAAAACTAAACCCCGCTCTGAGAAAATATTCTCTGCTGCTACCAACAAGTTTGATCAATGGCAAAGATACCCTTTTGTCATTCAGAGCCGGTTAGGCTGGCCATTCCCTCGTCCTGATAATATAGCGCCGATCTCGGTCTCTCGCCAGAATTATCCCGATCCAGAAGAAGGCCGCGAACTGAGCGCTGCGAAGGAGGCTTATCTCGCTCGATTTAAGAAAAGGGTTACCCAGGATGATCAGTCGGTGATTGAGTCTCCTCAGGTTTATGATGTCCCAGCTATTATCAAAATTCAGGGCGTCATCAGTTTTTTGAAGGAAAAAAAAATCAGAAGTGAGCTTCTGATTTTCGCCAGGGCTAGGGCAAAGACTTGGAATTCGCAGGGGAAAACAAACAATGGGAGGAAGAATGGCATTGGCGGTTGGCAGAGTGGTAGAAACGGAAAGGGAAAGGAGAGCGAATAGAACGAGGGTTGAGCAAGAAGAGCTGTGGAACTTCATTTTTTTTTTTCAAAGCTCTTTTTTGATATTAATGTTGCTTAATTAATTAGTAGCTTGTGTTTGTGTTGTGCTCTCTACATACACCATGCATGCAAATTTATAAGGCGTTGTAAGGGCATTTTGGGTATAAAAAAATTAATCCACCATATCCTTAAGTCAACTAAGTTAGAAATAGAAAAAGGCTACTCTTTGCATCTTGCTATGAACTTGTGAGAAGGGATTGTGGGTAATTATGATTGTCAACTTTGTTCATGAACAACTTGGATGGATTTAATTATTGCCAATTTTATTAGTTTATGATTTTCTTTTATTATTCTTGATTTTATTATTTTTTATTTATATATATATATATATATATATATATATATATATATATATATATATATATCCTCTCTCTCTCTCTCTCTCTCTCATAGTAGTATGTATATATATTTATGTTCTTTTAAGGATATTCTGGAATAGTTTTCCTACTAAGGTAGATTGAAGAAAACTGTGTAAATCTTTTTAACGTGAAATACTTGCCTAAATTTTATGCACCCTTCATCTGAAAAAAAATAAAAAAAAATCTATTTTATTATTTTAATTTTTTGAATGCGGGTGTAATATCTGTGGTCCCTAACAATCAATAGATCACAAACCAATCACTTCCTCCAGTAGACACCTCCCCACAATCCGAGGGTGTCTCCTGTACAACCGTCGCACAGCGTGCCATGGTGCCAGATCAGCCCATTTATTTTTTATTTATTTATTTTTTTCGTTTTTTTTTTCGTTTTTTTTGTTTTTTTTTTTGTTTTGTCACCCAAAACTTTTTTTCCTCCCAACAAAAGTAACACTTATTGTAACGAAATGTAACACTTTTTTCTTTCTAATGTAACATTTTTTTAAAAAAAAATGTACCACAATTTTGCTGCAATAGATTAAAGATAACATAAAAATTGACAACTAAACTAATATCACACTTTTTATAAAGAAATGTAACACTCTTTTTTTCAAATGTAACACTTTTTTTCTTTTCAAAATTAACATAAAATTGACAAATTAAACTAATGTTACATTTTATAAAAAATGAATGTAACATTTTTTTTCTCAATTGTAACAGTTTATATTCTTAAATGTAACATTATATCTGAAATGTACCTATTTTTTATTGAGAAAGTAACAATTGAAATGCAAACCCAATTTTTTTTTGTAAAATTGCTGTTACATTTGACTGTAAAAAGTGTTACTTTTTGAATATGAAACTGTTACTTTTATTAGAACAGAGTGTTACATCTCAGCTGACAAGCAACTCAAACTTTTTGTGTGTAAAAAATGTTTTTTTAAAAAAAAAAAAAAATCAAATCATATCATGACCTATGTAGTTTTATTCGTCTCATCGAGTCGAACACAACGGTATTTTTAAATTTTTTTCTGAGTTATAAATCTCAAGATATAGCATTTTAAAGTTAATGGGTTTTTTTTTTTTTGTAAAAAGGGCACGTGTCACAACGGGGAAGGGGAAGGAGCTGGAGCCGGGCGGGCCGACCCGTGGGCATACCCGCCGCACGTGGTGCAGCCGCCGCATTTGAGACTTTGTCCCACAATCCGCATGCATGCGAGCATGTTGATATGCAGCTTCAATACAACCTAGCTCGTTTTATTGGAATAATTAATATTTATTTCTCATACTTTGGAACACTTTTTTAACAAACTTACTCAAACAAAATAAACTTTTATATTTCAATGGTTTTGGATTGTTCAAGGTTTTCAGTGATTAGGGCAGCAAAGCTAGAGTCTTGTTTCTTCTTTTGAATCAAGAGAGTGCAAACTAGATTTTTAAAACCTTCAATATTTAGAGAGTTAAAATTATGTACCTCTTTTAATTCTTCAACAGCAGCTAAGGCTTCAAGATCTTCTTCATTGTCTGAGTCTTCACATTCTTGTGCAACCAAACATAGAAGAGCTTCTTCTTCATCACTGTCTGAATCTGATGAATCAAATTCTTCATCACTGAACCTAGATGAGTCAGCAAGCATGACTTGTTCTTTATTTTTGTCATTTTTAGCTTTGACACAATTGTAGCAATTGCACCTAGAGCTGTGAATGACTTCTTTAGAATAGGTCATTCTTTTTGAGTTTTCTCTCTGTTTCTTAGGTTCCTTACAGTCTGCAGCATAGTGATCTGGTTTGCCACAATTGTAACACTCAGTAAATATTCTTCTTCACAACTTCTTGAGTTGAGTGGGATGGTGAAGGACTGTATTTTCTATCAAATACTTTCTTTTAGTGTTTCATGGTATTTCTGACAGCCATGGAGATTAGACTTGGGATGTCTTCTTGAGAAATGGGTTTTGATTCTTGTTTGGGGGTAATGTTCAGCTTTTGCAGGGCATTGCTCACAAGGGTGTCAATGTCCTGTTGGGAGAATTGTTTCTGGGTTTGCTCTTGAGCTACAAGGGCAATGGTTTGAAATATGGTAGTTGCTAGTTCAACTTTGACCATTCCTTCAAGCTCATAAGCTTCAAGTTTTTCAAAATACTGTTCAATAGTCATGTTATTCCATTCAGCTCCTTCTCTAATGGGTAGAGCTACTTTCTTATATTCTTAAGGGAGATTTGAGTAGATTTTTAGACATAGGTCAGATTGATCAAATGATTTGCCATGGTCTGAAATGGCTCTTACAAGATCTTCAAATCTTGGTCTTGCAGCACTCACTTTTTCTCCAGGGTAGAATTTGAAGTTGTCCAGTTGTCTTAGTATGTTGTAAAGATTATGAGTTCTTACACTAGTGTGTTTAGTGAACTTGGTGTTAATTAATTCCCATACAGCTTTGGCACTTTTAACTTTAGCTATTTCTTGAGCTAGGGAATCATTTACACTCTTTTGCAGAATGTTTTTCACTTTAAGATTTGCAGTCATTAGTTGTCTTTGAGCATCGGTCCAATTTTCAGGAGATTTGATTTTGCTATCTCCTCCATTAACTCCAGCTTGAGTGGGAGGTTCAACTTCATTTTCTAAGACATACCAGTTCCATATGCTATTAGCATCTAGGTAGGTTTTGATTTTTGAGGAATAAATCTCAAAAGATCCACAGTCATCTATGTGTGGAATATCCTTTTCATTGTTTCTTCTTGGTTGAGGCATGGTAGGTTGAATGGATATTTCACAAGTTGTTAGACTCTTTATGGTGAATCCAAGCTCTGGTGCTAATTGAAAGGCCCTGTTAACTTAATAAACAGATAAATTAAAGGAAAATTGCACCAAAAATCACCCAACTACGCCCCTTTTGTGGATTTGATCACTAAACTTATTTCCAGTGCATACAAAGCATCCAACTAATTTAATTTTGCATCCAAAGTCACTATCACTAACCCCGTTAGTTTTTTGGCGTTAAATGGTCATGTGCAGCGCATGTGACCAAATTTGAAGGGGTAATTTAGGTAATATAGTCTAAATAGTATAAAAAAAACTATAAGGTTTATTTTTCAATTTTATAAACTACAGGGCTTGAACTAAAAGAACAAAAAATAAAAACCCTATTATCCTCCTCTGCGTTCTTCATTCTTACGCCCGCCTCCTCCATCCCTCCTCTCCCTTCCCTCTCCATTCCCGTCTCCGGCAGCCCGCCTCACTCTCTCCTATGGCCGCCCTTCCTTTCTACCTCCTGACGTCCCTCCCTCCTCTCCCTACTTCCGACCGACGACTCACACCATCAACTTCCTTGCCCCACCCTAACCACCACCGTCGCCCCCCTTCTATCTTAGCTTGCCAATGTAGACCCAAATCGAACACTCCAATGCGTATGTCACATCAAATTGAAATCAAATTTTTGTTCGAGTTCAAACAATAGTATGGAGGGAGGTCGATCAAGGAGTAGGAAGGTCGAATTGGGTTTTAGGAGGAAGTTTGATTTAGGTTAAATTTGTTGAAGGTTTTTGATTTATTCTAATTTATTGTTTACTCTGAATGTTGAAATCTTAATTGTGTTCAGATTCTGAATATGTGGGTTACCAAATACTGTATTGATTTTGTATAGATGCAATTTGTTGTGTCATGGTAGTGTAATGCCGACCATGGTGGTGGCGGTGGTGGCGGGTTTTAGAGAGAGATTTCAATGCGGGATTGGTGGTGGTGGTGAGGTTACGTGATGGGTGGTGGAAGATGGTTGTTTGGGCATGAGTGCGGTGGCTGGGCTCTAGAGCTACATCGCCGGAGAAGGAAATAGAATGAGCGGCGGACTGTTCCAGTAAGATGGCTGAACAGAGAGAGAAACTAACTGGGAATTGGGATTTCAAAGAAGAAAGATGAGGCTTTTAAAAATTTAACCCTTTAAATTTTAAAAAGTGCATTTGGGTGACATTTGCTATTTAATTAATAGTGATGAACATGAGAAAATTTCAATAGACCAAGGATCTATTTAGAATAAGTTCAATCTTTAAATATTAATCGAGAGTGAACTACCTAAATTATCCCTTCAAGTTTGGTCACATGCGCTGCACATGACCATTTAACGCCAAAAATCTAACGGGGTTGGTGATAGTGACTTGGATGCAAAATTAAATTAGTTGGATGTGTTGTATGCAACGGAAATAAGTTTAGTGATCAAATCCACAAAAGGGGCATAGTTGAGTGATTTTAGGTGCAATTTTTCCTAAATTAAAACTTGGACAGCTAACACTTTGGGTTAGCTGTTGAGAAATAATAAATGAAAAGAATTATGCAGCGGAATATAAATAAATAAAGAATGAAAGGACAATGTGCAGTGTGTGTGTGAGTGTATGAACAAAAGAGTACACAGTATTTTTAAAGTGGTTCAGAGGCAAAACCCTTCTCTTACATCCACCCCCACTGTTGAAAACAGTGAGATCAATTCACTATAATATTCTCTTCACTAAGAGTTACAAGAATTGATAAGGCAAGTTCCTAGAACCCCCTCTACTTAATTGACACTTCAATTAAGGTTGTTTTTTTCAAAGCGAAAAAGAAAAGAAAAAGAAAATCACAAGAGTGTTTTACAGAGAGAATAGCTTGGCTGTTAGCTCGCTTGATTGGGGTTGTAACTGAGTGCAAGATGGCACAATATTTGCAGGGGATTTATGCAAATAGTCAAGACTGCAGAAGGGTTGTAAAATTATGTAAAGGGTTTGTAAAGGTTAACTTGACAACATGCCAGTATGCTCCTTTATACATGGGTTGGAATATAGCCGTTGGGGGACAAAGGTGCAGTAGTAGCCGTTTGGGAGACAAGGGTACAGAGAAGTAATGGTTTGTCTTTACTGGGTGTGGTCAAGTTGACTGACATGTTCATTACTCCTTTGGATGCAAGTTGTCAAAGAAGGAGAAGGCTATGCAGGCTTGATCAAGCTTCAATATGAGTTATTCCAATGATTGGGAGAATGTTCCTTCATTGGAATAATCATTCTTCAAAGATCTGATGTGGCAGAGAAAGCTGCTGGCCAGGATCAGTCTTAGCTGTTCAAACAAGGTGTCTTAGCTGTTGGGTCTTTGAGGCATTTTTTGTTGAATCTTGTTTGTAATTTGCATGTTGATAATTCATTTGAGTGTAAGGGAGTCTGTAATAGGTGGTTCTTCAGTTTGTTTGATGTATAGATGATAGGTAGATCATATAATGTTTTGACTGTTGAGTTGTGTAGATGCAAGACAGTCTTAGCTGTTGAACTTTGTCTTGGGTTGCCTGTGCTCAGGTCTTTGTATACATCATGTAATCAACTGGACTTGATTGTTTATTTATCAAAACATGTTTACTATGATTAATTGGTGATTAAGCAAAGTGAGGTACTAACAATAATGATACGTACTATTGTCATTTTTTACAAATAATACAACGGTAATGGATGACGTTAAATTTGGCTAACAGAATGATGACATGGAAATATTTGACGAAAAAATGTTAATTGACAAATCAAACCCATTAAACAAACTAACACAAGTTAAATGTTTTAATGAAATGTAAAGAAATATTCCCTTCATCTTTATGAAAAAAAAAAAAAGCATACCCTTCATCATCTTCAAGATAATTAAATCCAATTTCATCCTCAAAGAAACCCACTTCCAACATAAATCAAACAAAAGTTTGTACAAATTAAGATGTAACCTGAAAATCAGAACAAATTTTGAATGAAACTGAGGTTAAGAGCAAAACCCAAATCAAGGCAACACTACATTAAGAGACTAAGGTGGGCATTGTTCATCTGAAGGATCCGTATGAAGTAATCGTATGAAGAAATCGTCCCAGGAAAAACCAAAGCAATAATTTCAAACCTGGGTGGGTGAGATTCGAATTCAAGTTTTCAATTTTTGGACTGTAATTTCCTCTTTCATTTTTCATATTTATGATTGTTATTTGTAATTTCATTTTTATTATAATTGTTTTCCTTTCTATTTATAAGAGCACAAAATCTTGGGAAAACGTGTTTTTCCTAAGTCCCAGGAAAAACGTGTTTCGGTGGTATTTTTGAAATTATGTGGAACTTCGTTAAAAAAATGCACGGTGACATTTTTCAAACGGTTCTGGATATCAATATAAAGCTTTCTGGATATGAGATTGATAGCCTGAACCTTTGAAAGTGATAACCAGAAGGGTTCTGGATATCAATAACAAGCCTTCTGGATATGATTTCAAACACATTTGAAAAATGATATGGCCAATAAACTTTCTGGATATCAAGTTCAAGAGGTTCTGGATATAGATAATATAGTCTTCTGGATATAATTTATGAAACATCTCCAGTGAGAAAAAAAAAAGCTGAAAAGAACCTTTGAGACTGATATCCAGAACCTTAGAGACTGATAGCCAGAACATTTAAAAGTGATAGCCGGAAGGTTTTTTTTGAAAAATAAATAAATTGAAGAGCAGTTGCTGTGTTAGCCAGAAACAATTAATGTTTAGGATGACCAGTTGGTGTGTTACGAAGATCCAGCAAGTGTGTTGATGAGCGCTAGAAGATTATGAAAAACACGTTTTTCCTAATCGCTAGGAAAAACGCGTTTTACAGGAGACTAAGAGTTATCCACCAAATCATTATATATATATGCATGTACACATAATGAGGTAAAAAAGAAAAGAAAAAACTGAAAATGTTGCAATTGTAAATTAAGGATGGAAATTGCTGTTTATTTATTTAAATATTTAAGATGTACTGGACCAGTACTAAGGGTGAACAACAACAGCATACATATATTTCAAAAAGCATATTTGCCAGTGACGTCTCTTTTAGTTGACAAATAGCCTGGTATCTTCCATATTTATACTGCCACCTGGAACGGTCCAGCAGACAGAACTAGAGTGAGGAGATTCAGCACTGATCCAAGTGTAGTTAAAGCTGTAGCGATGATAGGTTGTGTGATGCCAGTCAAGATACCAACAACGGCAAGAGAAGCTATTTCAAGCGCGGTATTAACCACTACGAAAACAAAGTTGCCAGCTGCATCTGTCACGGCTGTTGCAATTAAAGTTGCATTGGATCCAGTTCCATTGACCAGGAACAGTGTGTTATTCACCAATTGTGATAAATTTAATCCTAATGAAACTCCAACATTGGCAACTGATCCAACTACGATAACAACGGAATTGTTACCGAGTGGTGGGATTATTGCTGGTGGTGGTGGAGGTGGCCTCGTTGCCGATGGTGGTGGTGGTGTTGTTGAGCTCGTTGGTGGTGGTGGTGGTGGGCTAGGGCAAAGACGTGGAATTCGCACGGGAAAACAAAAAATGGGAAGAATGGCATTGGCGGTTGGCAGAGTGGTGGAAACGGAAAGGGAAAGGAGAGCGAATAGAACTAGGGTTGAGGAAGAAGAGCTGTGGAACTTCATTTTTTTTTTTTTTTTCCAAAGCTCTTTTTTGATATTAATGTTGTTTGTGTTGTGCTCTCTACATACACCATGCATGCAAATTTATAAGGCGTTGTAAGGGCATTTTGGGTATAAAAAATTAATCCACCATATCCTTAAGTCAACTAAGTTTTTTTTTTTTTTTTTTTTTTTTTTTGAAAGAGTCAACTAAGTTAGAAATGGAAAAAGGCTACTCTTTGCATCTTGCTATGTACTAGTGAGAAGGGATTGTGGGTAATTATGATTGTCAACTTTGTTCATGAACAACTTGGATGGATTTAATTATTGCCAATTTTATTGGTTTCTGATTTTCTTTATTATTATTAATTTTATTCTTTTTTATTTATATATATATATATATATCTCTCTCTCTCTCTCTCTCTCTCTCTCTCTCTCTCTCTCTCTCTCTCTCTCTCTCTCTCTCATAGTAGTATGTATACACTGAAAATATACATTTATGTTCTTTTAAGGATATTCTGGAATAGTTTTCCTATTAAGGTAGAATGAAGAAAACTGTGTAAACCTTTTTAACGTGAAATACTTACCTAAATTTTATGCACCCTTCATCTGAAAAATAAAAATAAAAATCATATTTTATTATTTTAATTTTTTGAATGCGGGTGTAATATCTGTGGTCCCTAACAATCAATAGATCACAAACCAATCACTTCCTCCAGTAGACACCTCCCCACAATCCGCATGCATGCGAGCTTCTCATGCACACCAACAATTACGTTATGCTACACTATTAATTTGGACCCGAATAACACGATGGAAAGTAAATAAGACAAGATTTAATGTGGTTCATCCCAACATCAATGGGCTACGTCCACAAACCAATCAACAATATATATCTTCAACATTACAAAGTGTATTACCCTCAAATCCGAGTCCCCCTCACTCACTCAAGGATTACGTACAAGAAATGATAACACTATGCTACTCTCATAATAGTGTACAACTCCTTCAAGATTGTACACATATCTCTCACTCACTCTCCCTTAAGGGAGTCCACTCTTGGCACCACAAGGCACAATCGAACTCTTTCTACATGTTTCTATTTATAGGCACTAGACATCTCCTAGTTCAAACCTTATCAAGATAACCAAACACCAAAAGTCTCATTGGAAAAACCAACCATCACATTCATGAACCACATTCGTGAATCACATGCGAGCATGTTGATATGCAGCTTCAGTACAACCTAGCTCGTTTTATTGGCAATAATTAATATTTATTTCTCATACTTTGGAACACATTTTTAACCGGTTGGTCTCTTGTAAAATGCGTTTTACCAAGTGATTAGGAAAAATGTGTTTTGCAAAATCGGCGTGATTTGCTGGAAAAAACTTCAAATCAAATGACAATTTGAGGGCCTAAACGACGTCTTTTAGCGATTTTAAACACGGAATCAAAGGGCAAAGCCCGATGACTTCTTATATGTATGGTTTTGTGATGATGGATCTTGATTAGGAGAAATTGAAGAAAGGGAAACAAGGAGGATAAAATAGGCTAATTTTATCATCTTCTTAGTTGTTTGGAATTTCTTCTTAAGTGTAAGACTGAAATGAGAGAGAAAGGCCGCTTTAGAATTTTACTGCCGTGGTGTGGAAGTAAGAAAGGTGGAAGTAGGGCTGTAAACGAGTCGAGCCGAGCAGAGCCAAGTTGAGCTTTGGGGTGTCAAGCTCGAGCTCGTTTACAAATTATTGAGCTCGAGGTTTTTCGAGCTCGATTCGAATAGGGCTCACGAGCTGTTCGTGAACAACTCGAGTCGATATCAAGCTCAAGCTTTAACGAGCCAAGTTCAAGCTTAAGCTTAGTTTCTATAAAAATGTATTCTTAACGAGCTTACCGAGTCGAGTTCGAGCCGGTGGAAAATAAAAGTTCAAGTTTAATGAGTTTAGGAATCTACAATCACAAATCCAAATTACATACAGTCAATTCAGAAAACAATTCCAAGTCCTACAAAGAAACTATTGGACTGCACAAACTAAGAAATCAAATAAACTGGTAAATAAATTGGTATGAATACAACATATACTCTATAAGGGTAATGTCCAAAGGAAAGCAATCGTAGTATTGAAACATTCTACTCACTTTAATTCCAATGCATCTACTGCTGGAGTATTGAAAGCTTTGGAGAAGATAAAGACTCACCAACGCGGCATAGAGGCCGGCGACAATGGTTCCCAAAAGGGCTACGTGCGTGAATATATTTCTCTCATGCTTTCAAAACCCTTGATCTTATTGTGAATGTGGGGTTGGCTGCGTAACTGCCGTGAACTACCATGGGAGATGGAATGAATTTTAACTGTCAGATAAGGTGGTTGAGAATGAATCTCAGCCACTCTTTGTCTCGGCGGTTAAGAGCATTTGCTACAGTAATATAGAATAGAGGCGGGCGACAATGGTTCCCAAAAGGGCTACGTGCGTGAATAGATTTCTCTCATGTTTTCCAAACACTTGATCTTATTGTAAACGTGGGGTTTGCTCTTATTGTAAACGTGAGGTTTGCTGCACAACTGCCGTGAACTGCCATGGAAGATGGAATGAATTTCAACTGTCGGATAGGGTGGTTGAGAATGAATCTCAGCCACTCTTTGTCTCGGCGGTTAAGAGCATTTGCTACAGTAATATAGAATAGAGGTGGGCGACAATGGTTCCCAAAAGGGCTACATGCGTGAATAGATTTCTCTCATGTTTTCCAAACACTTGATCTTATTGTAAACGTGGGGTTTGCTCTTATTGTAAACGTGGGGTTTGCTGCACAACTGCCGTGAAATGCCATGGAAGATGGAATGAATTTTAACCGGATATGGTGGTTGAGAATTAATCCCATTCGCTATTGTAATATAGATGGTGAAGACCATCCATAAATTAATGCTAGGATTCCCAACATATGTACTTGAAAAATAACTTTTTGGCATCATTACCACTTTTTTCTTTTTGTTTTCGTGTAAGTATTAGAGTATTGGCAAGTTGATTCTTCAAGCCCACGCCCTCCCCCCAAAAGATGGATTTTATTTTTGCATCATTATTAATTTTATTTTGCGAGAATATTAGTTTTAGTCAAAATTCATTCGAGAATTGTCACTCAAGCTATGTATCTAAGTTTAACCTCCACTATGTGCCTACAATATGCACAATACTCTCTCCGTTTCATTTGAATTTGCAAAAATCATCATGCGCCTAAATTTAGTGGAAGTAGTTATAAAGTCAGGACACAAAAAATAGGCACGAAAATTAGAACTCACTTGGGCAAGAATGATGCCTACGTGCCTTCCAAATAGAACAAAACCTGTGGGAAAAAAAAAAAGTATTTTTCTTTGAATCGATACAAGAACCAAGAGTCACACAAGTCTTGAACCACATCAACTATATACAACTCCATATACTTAACCAAGACTAGTGGGTAACCTGTGCTCTGCACGGGTAACTAATTTGCTATTTTATTTTTTTTTTGCATTTTACTCTTTTTATATTTTAAATTAATAAAGTAGCATAACAGTTTTTTATAATATAAATATATTGTAAATGAAAAATAATTTTTTAATTATAGTTAACTAAAATAGTAAACATCATCTTACCATTAATAGTAAAAATTAATCTATATAATAATATCAATAACTAAAACTATTAATAATACTTATTACAATATTTATAGTAACTATTATAATTAAATAATACTATTAATAATAATGTTAACCTATATAGTAACTACTATGATTAACTAATACTATTAATAGTAAAAATTAACATATATTATAACTGTTATGATTAACTAATACTATTAATAGTAATAGTTAATCTATAAAGTAACCATTATAGTTAACTTGTATAGTGACTATTATTGTTAATTATACTATTAATAGTAATAGTTATATATTATAGTAACTATTATAGTTGACTAATACTATTAATAGTAATAGTTAACTACTATAGTAACTATTATAGCTAAGTAATACTATTAATAGTAATAGTTAACTAATATAGTTAACTATTATAGTTAACTAATACTATTAATATTAATAGTTAACTTGTATAGTAACTATTATAGTTAACTATTACTATTAATAGTAATAGTTAACTCATATCATAACTATTATTATGAGCTAATAGTATTAGCTAATAAAGAGAATATCAAAAGTCACACACATTTAGGATGTGGATGATGTGGCTTCACACAAATGAAGCTTTAACCTATGTTTGTCTATGTGTCAAAGCCATAACCCTCCTCACCAACTTTAATATATATATATATATAGATTTAAAATAAACAAATACAACCACAAGCCATACTCATGGCTCAATACAAACTCATGGCTCAATACAAACTCATGCGTATGACCATTATTTTACAATAATACAGGTCATAGACCTCAAATGACTACCCCATTTGTATTATTCAATCATTTCTAATCCATTTAGCCATTTCATCACTTATATACCTTCAGAGTTACTCGCTCTGTTTCAAAATAGATGTCGTTTTAGACCTTTTTAAACATATTGAGAAATGTAATTAATGCATGTGATAAAGTTTCATATACACCTAAAGTAATCCGGTTACCTAGGCAATCAATTTTTTGTGCAAGAAATAGTTTACTATCATTAATAAAGATATGATTGGTATACAACATAAAATGCTTAAATAGTAAAATGACAAGTAGTTTGAGATAAAAATTATCTTCTAAAACGACATGTATTTTGCAACGGGGGAGTATATTTCATAGGGCGAATTGCATTTTGGGCCCTAAAGTTTAGGGGGTGTTCCTGTGGCAGACCTCATTCAATCACTATTTACATTTTAGGCCCCAAAGTTGTCATTCTGTTAGCATTTTAAGTCTTTTAACCAGTTTTGTTAAAAAAAATCGTTAAATAATCACGTGTGAGCCACATGTCACTTAACGGACGATGTTTTTTAACAATAATTCATTTATTGTTATTTTAAAGCAAATTGAATGAAATTAAATAGTAAAAATGGAAAATTTTCCATTTAAGGGCGTTAAATGAAAATTTTCGAAAGTAATAAGATAGAAAATAAAATTTATTTAAAAATATTAAATTGTCGATAAATAATTATAAATTTCATTTAAAAAACAAGGCATTAAATGTTTTTCTCAAGTATAATTTAATTTTGACTATTCTAATTGAAAAGCCAGAAAAAATTTATTTTTTGAACCATAATTAATAGTTTTTAATTAGAGGGAAGGGGTTAAGGGCGGTGGTTGGTGGCCAGGGTGGTGGTCGGAGACGGAGAATATGACGAAGACATGAACGGGGTTCGAAAAAAACTATTAGATTCAATTCTTTATTTGTAGTGGTTTCATTTTATTATTTTTAACATTTATTTTAAGTAAATATAAATAATAATTATTGTTCTTTCAAAATATATTTAATTAAAATAGTCAAAATATAAAATTATACTTGAGAAAACATTTAATTCCTTGTTTTTAAATTGAATTTTATAATTATTTATCGTCAATTTAATATTTTTAAATAAATTTTATTTTCTATCTTATTACTTTCGAAAAATTCATTTAACGCGCATAAATGAAAAAAAAAATCCCATTTTTACTATTCATTTTCATTCAGTTTGCTTTAAAATAACGAGAAATGAATTATTGTTAAAAAAAACATCGTCCGTTAAGTAACATGTGGTTCGCACGTGATTATTTAACGATTTTTCTAACAAAACTGGTTAAAAGACTTAAAATGCTAACAGAATGACAACTTTGGGGCCTAAAATGTAAATAGTGATTGAATGGGGTCTGCCACAGGAACACCCCCTAAACTTTGGGGCCCAAAATGCAATTCGCCCTATTTCATAATATTATTCCATCAGTCAATACCAGATACCATAACCATGGTATTGCTATACCACAAGCCCATTAACCACTTGAAGACTATCAATTCAAACACAAATTATCATAGTTATCACTTCATCTTCAACTAATTACACTATGCTTGTACTCTTATGTACAACTCATTGATTCCTTCTATTTCATATTCTCACATATATCATTTCTACCATAATTATATCATGTAGTACCGTAAACATGGTACTTTATAAGACAAAACATCATTAACAATATTAATTCCATGAATTCAACTCATTAAAGCGATAATTGTATCAATTTTTGCCTCATATTAATAAGATATACACAAAAAACATGAAAAACAAGTGTTACATGGGTCTCTTAATTACCTATTAAAGAATTTTCATGGATGAAACTTCAATATTTTTAGCTCTACTTGTTCTTCTTAATGAAAAAGAACAACTTTGATGAGATTAATTTGATGAAATTCTCAAGTTTTAACCTTCAATTTGAAGGAAAAACTATGATGTCTCTCACGTAGTGTTTGATTATGTATATTTCTAGTATGTGTTGTAGAGAAAAGATAGAGAGTGCTAAGAGAAAATGGGTATTTATACCCACTATCAAGCATGAGGTGTCTTCCTCATGTTCCATGCAACTTTAACGAAGTTTCGGTAAGTTTTACAACTTCGTAAGACTAATTAACACCAATTAACATTACTTAACAATATTAAATTCACTATAATACCTTGTATTTATCTTAATAATCATTAAACATCACTAATCATTCATATCCATTAACTATTAGGCTAAACAAACTAACGGAACTAACGAATTCTATACATAAGGACTAACCTGGAATTTTCTGAAAGTATTGGAAATTAATCCAATATTTATATTAAATATAGGTAAAATTGCAATTTAGTTACCTGAGTTTGTCACGATGTTTCAATTGGTTATCTAATTTGTTTTCGTTACAATTTGGTTAATGAATGTGTCTTTTTATTGCAATCGGGTGTAATTTTGATGGACTGTTAAAAAACTAATGAAAATGGATGAAAAATGTAACAAGCTTCTTTCAAAATTGCAATGATCACCCTACAATTTAAATTGTGGCTTAAGGGCTTATATGTAACTTGTTTACCTAGTCAACGCTTTTTGAGGGTAAAGTTGTTGACACCCATTAAAAAAACTTGTTTACCTAGTCACCCCTCTCATGTCCTACCCCACCACCCCTCTTCCCAATCCAGCACACAGGCGGAGCTAGGCACATGGACAAGGGGGCAATTGCCCCCCTTAAATTTTCAAAATATAGAAATTCAACACTAGAAAATTTTATAAATATCGTTTTTTCCCTTTAAATGTTAATTTATCCCCCTTTGCACAAGGAAAAATAACACTATAACAAAACTCCCCCCCCCCCCCTTTAAATATTGCAATAATATGATGTTTCATATGCAAGCTAATCTTGCCCCCGTTTAAAAGTATTTCTAGCTCCGCCACTGATCCAGCACACAGCCACCATCACTCTCAGTTCACACACACCACACCACAAACCACCCCATCACCATAACCACTAACAAATTTCAATTGAAAACCTCCCTCACACAAAAACCATACTACCAAAATCATCACCAAATCAAGAATAAAACCAATATTAATGAAATTAAACCCTTAATCTAATCAAATAAATACAAAATCCTATTTATTTTTAGTTCTTTCAAATGCAAAAATCTGAAATCCACAACATATAAATCGGGGTTATAAAACCCAATTTTGATTTATTTATTTTTCAAATCTGGAAAACCGGCAAGATATTCAAATCTTCTTTGTTTTTCAGAATATGTGGAGACAACAAAGAGAGAGAGAGTTCGAGGGGGAAGCCGCTGGGAATAAAAGATTGAAGGAAGATTAGGCGAGCTTGAGAAGATCGACATCAGACTAGACAGCATGAGATAAGAGCAAGTGACGCAGCACGGAAGCGTTAGATATTCGTGATTAGCGCACTAATCACAAGAATTCACAAGCAATGAATCCTCAAACGCAAATAACTTGGAATCCACCAAGAAAGAGAAGAAATTCTCCAAGAACAAAAGTTCAATTGATAATAAAAGTTGTTAACCTAAAACAATGAAAGAAAAGTATTTATACTCCTAACAACTAACCCTAGTCTAACAAAATACCTAAACAAACAATAATATCGAAAATAACCCTAATAAGTCTGCGCATAAACAAAAAGAATGAAAACAGTAATTCTGGCCGACATCCCCAAGCGGGCGCTCGGTCTAACCCAGGCGGGCGCTCGGCTGGAACAGAAACGATGCGCCGGAAACAATCCCAAGTAAGCGGGCGCCTGGCAACCTTCGGGAGGGCGCCTGGTATGCGAATCTGCTCCTATGGTCTCCTACATCACTCACCTCTTCTTCAAAAGAACCGTCCCTGAGTTCATCTCAGATGTTTGGAAAATTCCGTCCCACTTGAATAAATATTTTGAATATATCCGCTCCTTAAGCACCATTGGGCGTAGAACGAAATTTTCAAAAAAATAATAATCAAACCTTCAATATTTGATTCTCGAACTGTTACCTTTGAAACGGGATCTTCAACCAGGGACAAAAAATTATTACTAATCTTCTCTCCTTTGAAATCTTCATTCACTATTTGTAGATCCTGATTCGCGGATTTGACTGCCACTAAATCTTCTCCGTTTGAATCTAAATCATTCTCTTTAATCGGATCGACGCGGTGGAGACTTTCCCCGCGACGTTCTTCTTCAGCACAATTTTTGTTATCCTGCGACAATACCTCGAACTGAGCCCGGCGTTCTTCTTCAGCACGTTCATAAACTGCAGATCTACGCGTTTCCAGATTCTGAATTTTGGCAGTATAGTGATTGGCTTTGTCAGCATAAAATTGGGCTTGCCTCCTATGTCGCTGCCTAAGCACTCGCTCTCTTGCTGCTCGATTCAGATCTCTGATTGATTTATATTTCTGCACGCGTAGATCATGCTTGTCCGCTTCGTCGAGTTCTTCATCCTCTAACGCTAGGAAATACTGTTCCTGTTGTCGAGCACGATCCAATCGAAGATTGATTTCATGAATAACTTCGTCATCGGAACTGGAACTGGAATCCCCATCATCCCGAATCTCTGCCCTTTGCGGACGTCGATTTGGATCAACCCTGTCTCTCTCACCACGACGGTTTTGATTACAGCGTTTTGCCCTTGTTGAGCAGCTACCAACGCTTCAATCTGCGTTTTCAAGGCGGCGATAGCGGTGGTTATGCCATCGATACCGGCCTTTATAGCTTGACCCCCCATAATACTTCAGTATGATGCAAAAGACATGATATGGCCTGCTCTGATGCCAACTGACGCAGCACGGAAGCGATAGATATTCGTGATTAGCGCACTAATCACAATAATTCACAAGCAATTAATCCTCAAACACAAATAACTTGGAATCCACCAAGAAAGAGAAGAAATTCTCCAAGAACAAAAGTTCAATTGATAATAAAAGTTGTTAACCTAAAACAATGAAAGAAAAGTATTTATACTCCTAACAACTAACCCTAGTCTAACAAAATACCTAAACAAACAATAATACCGAAAATAACCCTAATAAGTCTGCGCATAAACAAAAAGAATGAAAACAGTAATTCTGGCCGACATCCCCAAGCGGGCGCTCGGTCTAACCCAGGCGGGCGCTCGGCTGGAACATAAACGATGCGCCAGAAACAATCCCAAGTAAGCGGGAGCCTGGCAACCTTCGGGAGGGTGCCTGGTATGCGAATCTGCTCCTATGGTCTCCTACATCAGCAAGGATTTACTCAAAAGCCCTAGTTAAGCCAGCGATGATGACTAGATGAGAAGGAGAAGACGGCAACTGCTAAAGGTGACATCAAGCGCGAACGACAACGGTAACGACAAGGAGAGTCGGCGAAGGGCTACAGTAACCATAAGGAGCAATAATGACGGCAATGAAGATATCCACGATTGATAATGGTCACGGAAGGCGCATCTCTCCGCCATGGTTGACAAGAACTAATCTGCCTACTCGCCTAATTTGAAAGGGGAGATTAGGAGGCGTTAGATGCAAAAATCTATTTGGGCTTTCAGATAATGGAGGTCGGTGTAAGTTAATTAGCCAGATAGAGTATGAAAATAAGGTTAAAGATGATGAAGGTATGGGGTGTGATAATATAAACTGTAAAGGTGATCATTGCAATTTTAAAAGAAAATTGTTAAGTATAATTTAAACTGTAGGAGTGATCATTATAATTTTGAAAGAAGCTTGTTACGTTTTTCATTCATTTCCGTTAGTTTTTTAGAAACTAGAAGAAACAATCTTGTAAGGACGAAACTAAGCCAAAAGACATCCACAATTCCTTCAGAAAGTAACTCGATTCTAAATTCTTTGCCTCATCAATTTGATATTCTTGAATTGAGATTTAATTTCACGAAACACGGTTTCAAAAACCAGCCATCTGAAAAAAAAATCAATTAAAAAATTCGTGTGTTTCAAAAACGCCTTCCCAGACCAATCTACATGGCCACTCCATGAAAGCTGCTCGGTCGAGCAGCTCGATCGAGTCTTATATTCTGCTCGGCCGTGCACAACGGCTGACAGATTCCAAGTTTCAATTTTACCCAAAATTGCTTTCCCGATTCAATTAGGGTTTGGTGTTTATGATGATCAAATCACCATGTTCATCAAAACCTTGAATAAACAATTTATTCATGAATCTAGGATCATCAACAAATTAATCCAATTAATCTTTGATGATAACAAGGAACATATTAATCAAATTAATATTGCAATCTTAGATCCCACATAACAATATATTAATCCAATTAACGGTGCGATTTTATGATCATCAATTCATCATATACCTCTCTTCTTCATATGCATCCTCTTCAGCCTTTACTTTCTTCACAGCCTCTTTGTCATCAATAATTTCACCATTTCTTTTACCAAAAATAATCTTCAAAGCCAAAGCAACGTCTTTCTTAACCACACTCCAACCCTCTTTATTCATCTTCACAACAATATCTGATCGATCCTTCCCACCACTCTTCCTTATATCATTTTTCTTCTCAAAAACTTCTCCAACAATTTTTTTGTTTACCAGCATCTTTATGCATCTTTCTGCAAAATATTTTTCTTTCCACTTTTACCAATAATTTTCTTCTCAAGAACAGCTTGTGAAGTGCTTTTATCCTTCTCAGCACTCTGCCTCGTCACCCTCGGCTTGAAACGAACAATCAAAGGTTTGTTTTGAGAAGGAGTAACACCAACTGTACTCATCAACACATCATCATCTTCATCTTCTATATTGCTTGTTGGACCATATTTTTTTTTCTTAGCTACCATCTTAATACGACCACGATTCATTTCCTTACCCACATCTACTGAAACATTGATTTCTCTATGTTCAGCACCTTTATGTTCCTGCTCTAAAGATTGAATCCTAGGGGGATTTCCTTTGAGGTGACATGTATCTTTGATTTTCTTTTCTTTTCTACTACTTTTTCAACATTGCTTTCCAAATTCGTTTCCATAATCGTCTCTATGTTGCTTTTCACATGATTTGATTTACTTGTTTCAAGAATGGATTTGTGGATTTGTTCAACACTGAATTCCACATTACTTGATGCATTGATATCCGCATAACTTTCCAAACAAGTTGATTCCGTCATTTCACGATTGGATTCATGATCTAAATATTCCTTTATCACTGATGCCTCAGAAACCAATTCAGCTGTTTCAGGAATAGATTCATGGATTTGTTCATCTACAATTGCTTTATCTGAAATGAAACAAAAAACCAGTATATAAATTAACTCATTAAAGTGTTACAATGTTGACATAACACTGTTACTAATCATAAATGTCCAAAAAAAATGTTACAAATATTAACAAAAAAAAAATCTTGCACAACTAGAAAAGTATGAACGCACCTAAACAGTAACAACAGAGCATAAATCTCTAAGAACATGCACAAATCAAACGAGATAAAGTTTCATAAACAACAAAAAACCTCTTCAAAAAAATAAATAAATAAATATTCTAACTGAAATATAAAAATCGAACCTAATAACTCACAAAATGCAAAAAATCAACAACAAAATGTAAAATCAAAAGGCTAGAAATAGAAAAACACAATGTATTAACTAATATGCACCAGTCGAACATAATATAACTCACAAAATGCAAAAATCAACAACAATATGCAAATTAAAAAGCTAGAGTTTCATAAACACAAACAAAATCGAAAAAAACACAAATGTATTGACTAATGCAACAATCCAACCAAAATAAGTCACAAAACATGAATTTTAAGCATAAAGGGCAATTTTGCAATTTGGTTCCTGACATTTACAAACTTTTTCAATGTTGCTCCAACAGTTTTTTTTTCTCCATTAGTTCCCACATTTACATTTTTTTACAATGTGGCTATAAAAGTAAATAGACGTTAGTTTTCTAACAGATTTTATGTCATGTGACTAGCACATGACGTTTTAAAGGACGTTTTAAATATTCGTAAAGCTACACATATCCAATTGATATGATTCTTTTTTTATATTGAAACTAATATTTAAATCTACAACATAATTTTTTTTTAGAAATTTGTTGGGTACCTAAATTATTTTTACATTTAATCTTAATTTTAAATATTAAAAAAAATAAAAACACGTGAATATAATCTAAAAAGATATTATCCCAAGTATGTTTCATATGAAGTAATTTCTATATGTATCTTTCCTAAAGTTTATTTTTCTCCACCCCTCTACCACTTTCCCGCAACACGCATTCCACATACACTCTTCCCTCGATTCACCGTCCTCTTCTTCTCCCTTTTTTTCTATCAAACAATTTTATTAACTGATAATCTACATATACAATTTACTTCATATGGAACATATTTGGGCTAATATCTTTTTTAGATTATATTTTACATGTTTTCTATTTTTTTAATATTTAAAATTAATATTAAATTTAAAATAATCTAACTACCCAATAAATTTCCAAAAAAAATATAGGTTGTAGATTTAAATATTAGCTTCAATTTAAAAGAAGAATCATATTAATCGGATATGTGTAGCTTTAAGAATATCTTAAAACGCCATGTGCTAGTCACATGACATAAAATCTATTAGAAACTAACGCTCGGTTACTTTTTATAGCCACATTGCAAAAAATGTAAATGTTGAGAACCAATTGGCGAAAAAACTGTTTGGAGCAACATTGCAAAGTTTGTAAATGTCAGGAACCAAATTGCAATTGCCCAAGCATAAATCACAAAACAAATATCATCAACTAAAGCTAAAACTTCATGCACACATATTTTTTTAAAAAAAGGACAGTACCTGTCGCCATACGAAGTTCCAAGACGAACAAACGAGGTGAAAATCACTGACGACCGGGTTACAAAAGAGAGAAGTTAGACCGAAGGTAGAGAGAGGCTAGAGAAATGTAAGAAAATTCCAGGCGGTTAACTTGAAAGAATAAGAAGAATAAGAAGAAGAAGAAGAAGAAGAAGAAGAAGAAGAAGAAGAAGAAATAATAACACGCGTATCGGGTTATTCGGGGCGGATCGGGTTTGACCCATGGAGGATCCGTCTCGCCATGTGAGTCTCATGGGAGTTTTTTGTCAAATTTAATACTTCTTTATTAATAGGACTTACATGTTATACTTACAGAAACAATTTATGTACTCTTCCCTACCTAATTTTTTCTCTCATGTCCACTCATACACCTATTTTTCCATACTCCCTTCGTCCTGCTCGTAATAGGATTTTGGTAAACATGACTACACGTTGACCAAGTCTTTTGAAGAATAATAATGATCTTAATAAAAATTAAAAAATTACTATTATATCATGATTAATAATACTCTCAATAACAATTTTTGGATTCATATTAAGATGATTATTATTTACTTAAATTACTTGGTCAAAGTATAAAAACAACTACCAAAATCCTATTTCTAACGAGAAAGATGGAGTATTTCTTAACTTTCATTCTTAAAAGCAAAAAGTACTTAGGTTATGGAACGGAGGGAGCAAGTGTATTTACTTGAATGTTACTAGTACTTTGGTTCAGGAAATATAAAAACAGATAATGTTACAAGGAAACAAATAAATAGCATATGTAAATGCGTTGTTGTGTAAAAGAACCATAAAATCTGTACAAATTTGTACAGAACGGCTCTCGAGTGTTCCATGCAGCGCTAATGGGAGATATCAAATTAGCCTTTTTAGTGCAGCAAACTGTTTCATTCAGCATACTCTTCGAGAAGAAATTTTTGCGCTGACTATCTTGCTAACATGGGAGCTAATCAAGATTTTCCCTTTGTGCATATGGCTTCACCCAACGAAGAAATTAAGGAACTCTTGGTGGCAGATAGAGGTGTCCATGCCGGTTAACCGGAGGTTAGCCGGTTTTATACCGGCGGTTGAAAATCTCCCGGAGGTCTAACCGTAACCGCCCCCGGCTAACCGGCCCTAACGGTTAAGGTTAGGCGGTTAACCGGTTAAACCGTCTGCCTTTTTCCTTTTTTTTTTTTAAACTGAAAAATGTCAAAAAAGGGACTGAAATCTGAAAATTTAACTGAAAAATGTCAAAAAAAAAACTGACTGGAAACTGGAATAAACTGATTGAAAACTGACAAACTAACTGGAACCGTTAAAAAACTGACTGAAATCTGAAATAACTGACTGGAATCTGGAAACTAACTGGAATTCGTTAAATACTGACTGAAACTAACTGAAATCTGGAATTAACTGGAAATTATGACCATTAGCCGGTTATAACCGGCGGTTCAACCGGTTAACTTAACCGACGGTTATAACCGCCGGTTAACCGGTTTTCAAAAACCCCAACCTTAACCGGACCGCCTCCTACGGTTGACATTCGAAACGGTTGGCCGGTTTTTGACCGGTTGGTCAACCGCCGTTTCGATTGTTTTTTGACACATCTAGTGGCAGACTTCATAAGAGCCACTACTACCAGAACTTAGTTTTTCTTTCTCTGCTTTGTTTGCTTTCCAGTTTGTACCAAAAAAAAAAAAAAACACAGTGTGCACCACCTTAAAGACTTTCTGTATTTCTGTATAAATTATGTACTCCCTCCGCCCCGGTCAGGTCCTGTTTTAAACATATGCAACCAGCCCAATTGAACGGGCCCAAAAAAAATTAAACCCCAAATTTTGTATATATATATATATATATATATATATATTATATATATATATATATATATATATAATATATATATATATATATATATATATATATTAAATTCTGAATTATTGTAACATGTTAAGCTGCCCTGTTGGTAAGTTGTTCAAAAAGTATCCTGGTGTGTCGAAGTTCAATTGCAAGCAGTTGCAATGTAATTTTTTTTCCTTCTTGGACTTTTCTCTCATTTTCAATTTTGTGCTTCTTATCTCTTCTTGCTTTTCACTCATTTTTATTTTTGGACTTCCTTCCTTCTTTTCTAGTTTAAGCTTTCATTCCTTTTTTTTTCGAACCTTAATTAGAAAGTTTGATTTTCTTTTAATAACATGTTTATTTTAATGAATTATTCTTATTACTTAAATATTATTGCTATAATATTATTGAGTAAATTTTTTTATTACTAATTTATAACATATTTCAATTTTAATGAATTATTTCTTATTACTTAAACATTATTGCAATAATTTTATTGAGTAATTTTTTTTTATTACTAAGGGCCCCAACTTTCACATTTAGCACAGGGTCCCTATAATTATTGAGACGTGCCTGGTCCCGGTTTAAAGTTTTTAGTTTGACTTTACACGCTAATTAAGGAATTATGCAAAAATGAGTCAAAAATAGTAGTGGGTGGAGGATATAATTGTTCATTCATAAAACAAGTGGGTGAAAAGTGTTTTGGCAAAAAACAATGAAATCCAATTTGGATTGATAATCAAAATTAAGGAGGGACGAATGGAATTAAAGCTATAGAATTGCAGAATTCAAGATTGCACAAGGATGTAACGAGGAAAGCCTTCCTTGAGAGAATATCTCGCCGGCACAAAACCTCGGAGGTGATTAAGAGCACCTTCCTTCCCACACGGTAGTATTAATGTTATTGAACTGTGGAGGAGTACAAAGTGTTGTGTGAGTGTGTGTGATGGTGTGCCCCAAGCTCGGTTTAAATACAAATAAGAACCCTATCTAAAAGAGTAACAACTATCCTAAACTCGGGCTCTATCTTGATGAATCTTTGACTTGGTCTTCTTTTCTGTTGAGAGTAGGCCTTGTAGCACTTTTACTTAGCTGTAGATAAATAAAATTAGTTAGGATAATTATGATTAATTTATTGATAATTCTGCCAGAGGTGAGATGTCTGCATCTTGGTCAAGAGTCACATCTGAAACTATATTCCATAACCAACTGTCCTATAATCTCGCATTCTATCTTCAAGAAGAGGAGACGTGGTCAATGATGCCGTTGATGGTTGTTTTAATGCTTATCAACACGTGCTTTTTTGTTATTAACACCTGCAAACATTATTACTAAAATAGGATATAATTAATAATATTAAATATACCTGCTGCTTAAGACGTTGCAATCTTGAAGGTAAGTGAAGATGGTGTACAACACACTTGAAATTTCACCCACAACAATTGCCCCCAAACTTACCATTTACGGAATACGAAAAGGGTAAGTTTTTCAAAACTCAAAACTATAAATGGTTATGGACTGGACAACTGCTTGGTAGAAGTGTTTCCATCCTCTAAAGATCTGAATATTTTTTCTTCTTCAAAAAGTTTCAGAAAATTTTCAGGAAGAACAACCGTTAGGTGTCGTCAATCATCAAGATATCCACAAGTATCTTTCTCCTTAAGATGACCTGCACCTCAATCTTTTAAAATATATATTGTTTCTCTTATCGTTTCTTCGTTTCAGGATGTTAATTCTTGTGTAAGATGTAGAAATCTTTATCACTTAGTTGACATGTTAATGCCAAAACATTTGTCTTAAGATGACATGTCATGCCAAAACCAATTGAAAAATTTCTTAAGGTCAAACACTTGATTAAGTGGAAACGGGGGGTGCGTACATATAAACATACGTGCCCATTCCCACCTTAACCACATTGACATCATGCGCTCCAGGCGAAGGTGTATAAACCTTAACTCGGAAGAAAGAAAGAAATTTCTTTAAACCTTAGAAGGGATTGAGTACCTTAAACTTAAGATGATGGCCAGTCTCAAGCTGTTGTCTTCTTAGGTCATCAAAATCTTTATTCAAAATGTTAATATCTTGCAAAACGACATGTTAGAAGTACGTGACATCTTAACTGATGTCACTTTATTAATGAAAGTAAACTTGCATAAATAACTTTATTAAATGAATGAAAATAAAGTAAAGTTTATTCAACTATTGAGGTAAGTTCATACCTAACTTATTACCTTAAGATGTCGACAACTTGAAATGATACTGACATATGATGTATGTCCTTAAGATGGATAGCGTTCCAAAATCTGGGAATCCTCATACCGACGCTCTTCTAGAAGCCTTTGTTGCTGCACCTTGTCTTCTTCAAGTCTGATAAATCTTGATGCCCTGTTGCGTACATCTTCCATTCTCTTGCAAGGGTTCATCACAATTCTTCATAGAACGGGGAATCTTTCTTTAGACCCATTCTAAAGGCTTCCGTTGCTGTAGCCATATCAAGGTTGGGAATTTCCAAGACTTCTTTTAATGAACCTGTTGACGTAGTCTTTCAAGGCCTCGGTAGGTTGTTGGATAATGTGGTAAAGATCGCTGGTAAGCTTCTCAAATTGTCTGCTACAAGAGAATTGGTTGTTGAACATGTTGACAAGCTGAGCAAATGACCCAATAGATCCTGGTGGTTGACGAATCAACCATTTCAAAGCTGGTCCTAGCAATGTTGAGCCGAACCCTTTGCACAAGCAAGCTTATCTGATTAGAAGAGGTACTCGGACAATCTCCATCTTCTCCTGGTAATGGGCGACGTGTTCCTCAGGATCAGTGCTTCCATCGTACAGCTTCATGGTCGGAATGTTGAAGCCTTTTGGGATGTCTACTTGTGCAATAGCCGGTACGAAGCGTGATTGATTGTAACATGTTGGGGAGACCTGCTGGATAGGTGGAATGACACCGGGTACATTCTTGACCAAATCCTTAGTCTGAAGCTGACTCGCTATGTAATTACCTGCAAAAGGATTAATAGTACGAGTAGTATTATCAAAAATATTTGCAAAATTAAAGTTACCGAACGGATTGGTATTATCAGCTGAAGATGTAACAATCCTTGCTGCCAGTGAAGATGGGTCCTCCTTGAGATGTTCCGGAGATGTTCAAGGGTAGGAGACGGAACAGAG
>JAOWBW010002117.1:0-124387 GCA_026119855.1 Campanula takesimana | reverse complement strand
TCATCTTCATTCTTGATGAAGCCAAACTCTTTGACCGATTCATCAAACCAAAGATTCTAACTTCTAGAGGCTTGCTTCAATCCATAAATGGATCGTTGCAATTTGCATACTTTATTAGAATTTTCTGGAATTACAAAACCTTCAGGTTGTGTCATATAAAACATCCTCAAGTAAGTTCCCGTTAAGGAACGCTGTTTTGACATCCATTTGCCATATCGCATAGTCAAAATATGCGGCTATGGCAAGTAAAATTCTTATAGACTTGATCATTGCTACGGGCGAAAAGGTTTCATCATAGTCGATTCCATGAATCTACCTATAGCCTTTCGCTACAAGTCTAGCTTTATAAGTATGCACCTTTCCATCCATGTCAGTTTTCTTTTTGAAAATCACTTGCATCCTATGGTTTTTATACCTTTCGGCGCATCAATCAAGTTCCAACTTGATTGTCATACATGGACTTAATTTCAGATTCCATGGCTCCAAGCCATTTATTTGAATCAGGAGCGGACATCGCTTCTTGATAGGAAGTAGGTTCATCATCAACTATGACTTCCACTTCATTACTATCCGTCATGAGAAATCCATATCTCTCAGGTTCGGATCGTATCCTACCAGTTTGTGAGGAACATGAGTATTCTGATTAGGGTTCCACAATTCCTTGTGAACCTTGGTCAGATCCAATCATCGGTTCCATGTAATTTGCGGGTTCTTGAACCTCTTCAAGACTAATTTTACTCCCACTAGTTCTTTTGGAGATAAACTCTTTCTCTAAAAAAGCACCATCTCGTGCAACAAACACTTTGTTGTCCGTGCGGGTTGTAAAAGTAGTATCCTTTAGTTTCATTAGGATAGCCCACAAATTACATTTATCAGATGTGTGCGAGTTTGTAAGATATCATCCTCTGACATATGCCTCACAACCCCAAATCTTCATAAAAGAAAGATTAGGCTTCTTTCCTTTCCACATCTCATATGGAGTCTTTGGAACAGATTTTGTTGGAACATTATTTAGTGTAAGAGCAGCAGTTTCTAGTGATGTCCCCAAAAGGATAAAGGAAGATCAACTTGACTCATCAAGGAGCGGACCATATCAATAAGGTCCTATTTCTCCGCTCAGACACACCATTCCATTGTGGTGTTCCAGGTGGAGTTAATTGTGAAACAATTCCACAATCTTTAAGATGATTGTCAAATTCTTGGCTTAAATATTCTTCACCACGATCAGATCGAAGTGCTTTAATAGTTTGCCAAGTTGATTCTGTACCTCATTTTGAAATATTCTAAATATCTCAAAAGATTCACTTTTTATGCTTCATTAAGTAGACATAGCCATATCTACTAAAATCATCAGTAAAAAGTTATGAAGTATTGATATCTCACCTAGCACTGCTGCTCATTGGTTCCACAAACATCAGTATGTATGAGTCCCAATAAGTCACTAGCCCTTTCACTACTCTTAGTAAAGGTGCCTTAGTCATCTTTCCAAGTAAAACAAGACTCACAAGTTTCATATGATTCAAAATCCATGTGAATCTAAAAGTCCGTCCCCATGGAGTTTTGAGATACGCTTCTCATTAATATGATCAAGACGGCAATGCCACAAATAAGTATGATTTAAATCATTAGGTTTGGATTTCTTATTTACCATTATAGATATTATCATTATTTCCACTTTCAACATCAAGAACATAAAGGCCATTAAATGAACATGCAGTACAATAAAGCATATCATTTAAATAAATAGAAAACTTCTTATTCTTAATAAGAAAACTATAACCTTCATTATCCAAACAAGAAATTGAAAAATTCCTACTCAAATCCGGAACGTGATAACAATGTGTTCAAAACAAGAATTAATCCGCTAGGTAAAATGACATCATATGTTCCTACGGCTAATGCAGCAACTCTTGCTCCATTTCCCACGCGTAGGTCCACCTCGCCATCTTTGAGTAGCCTCCTATTCCTTAGTCTCTGCACATTTAAACAAATGTGAGATCCACATCCGGTATCTAATACCCAGGAGCTAGAAGTAGAAAGTAAAATATCTATAACATAGATACCTGAAGTAGACGCAGTCCCACTGCTCTTCTTCTTGTTTAACTTTCCTTGTAAACCTTTGCAATTTCGTTTCCAATGACCAATCTCATTGCAGTGGAAACAAATTGCATCCTTTTGGGAAGCAGGTTTAGCCACATTAGCGTTGGCAACAGTTGCCTTGCTAATCTTGGGTTTGACAACTTTTGCCTTACCATTTTTTGCCTTTTGAGCCTTTTCCTTCTTTAGATACAACGAGTATAGGAGCGGCCTCTTTACCGATTTTCTTTTCTGCCTCGCTAAGCATCCCATGCAATTCAGACAATGTCTTATCCATCCCATGTATATTAAAGTTCTTGACGAACTGGTTATAGCTTTTGGGTAATGAATTAAGAATAAATCGGTAGCAACTCAACATCAATTGGATGGCCTAGCGTCTCTAGTTTCTTAAAGTAAGCCTTCATCTTTAAACATGAGGGCTCACAGACTGTCCTTCGC
Organism: Campanula takesimana; assembly: GCA_026119855.1. Classification (NCBI taxonomy): domain Eukaryota; kingdom Viridiplantae; phylum Streptophyta; class Magnoliopsida; order Asterales; family Campanulaceae; genus Campanula; species Campanula takesimana. The sequence goes on along the minus strand of JAOWBW010002117.1, from coordinate 121,852 downwards.
TCATCTTGCATGAGACCAGTGCAACTATAGTGTCGAACCTCTCTTGCCTTGCTTGTTCTTGAAACATATCTTTCAACGAAGCAGCAAGTCAAATGCCTCCAAGTGCTCAAGAGTCTTCTGAAGCTCTGAACACATGGCCGCAAGCATAAGACAACCCACCTCACGAGAATCATTCACATGTTTCTTGTAGGCGTTTCTCTCATCCTTGGGTGCATTAGAAGCAGGTTTTTCTTCAGGAACGGGCTCTTCAAGAATATAGAGCTTGTCCTCATGCTTTAGAACAATTCTAAGGCTACGGATCCAATCCATGTAGTTAACTCCATTTTCTTGAAGCTTTTCCTTCTCAAGGGATAGATCGCAGTGATAAGTTTGTATTTTGTGCCATTATCTACAATTATGCAAACATATAATTAAATATAAGTACCAACTTAATTAAAGATATTAAAATATTAGTATTTCACAAATACTCCCACTAAATTATATAACCTTCATATACATTCAATGTATAATATAATTTAAATGGGCTAAGATTCATATATCATTTAATTTTACGTCCGCGAGGGCAAGATGCATAAAATTAAATTATTTAGGTAGATAACTCCTTATTAATCATATCATATATGAATCTTAGATCTTTTATGAGATTATATCAAGACATCTTATGTCATGCATGTTTTAAATCTCATCTGTGCCTTAGGCCCAAAACTCTTTTGATAGCCTAATTAAGTCAACCCACTTTAAACGCATAGGAACCACTTTTTCACTCATCTTGTTTATACATGAATAAAATCAATGCACCTCGCGAGGGTTAGAGCGCGCATGAAATTACCCATGTAATCCCAAGTGTCTTAATCATGGGTTGGCACGAAACTTAAATTTTAAGAAGGTTCACAACATATAGCATATAACACATTTATGATCACATAAGATAAACATGTTATCCTTAAAGCATCGGTTAATAATTTAACTAATCCAATTAATTAAATTAAGATTTCATGTGATCGATTTATGGGGATAAATTGTTTTACACATAATTGAGAGCACGATTGTACGGTCGAAACTAAGCCAGAAGGCATCCATAATCCCGTACCAAATTTAGAACTAGAAGAAACAACTATGTAAGGTCGAAACTAAGCCAATAGGCATCCACAATCCCTTACATAAAGTAACTCGATTCTAAATTCTTTTGTCCCATCAATTCATGACTTTGACCTTGATACTTGTTTTCAGGAAACACGGTTTCTCAAACCAGCCATCTGACAAACAAATTCAATCCAAAGTGATTTTAAACAAAACTTTTAATTTCAGGAAACGCGGTTTCTAAAACCAGCCATCTGAAGAAAAAAAAATTCTGTTCAAAATCATTCTACTCGGCCGAGCCCTTTGAGGTGCTCGGCCGAGCACCTTTGTGTTTTAGAAATCATGCCTTCTGACCCTTCTTGCTCGACCGAGTCTTATGAGGTGCTCGGCCGAGCACGCTGTCCGAACAGATTTTTCTTTTTCAATTTTAATCCTAAAATTTCTTTCCCGATTCAATTAGGGTTTGGTGTTCATGATGATCAAATCACCATGTTCATCAAAACCTTGAATAAACGATTTGTTCATGAATCAAAAATTATCAACAAATCAATCCAATTAATTTTGATAATCTAAAGGAACATAATAATCAAATTATTATTGCAATCTTAGATCCCACATAACGTATTTAAACGGTGCGATTTTATGATTTCAATATATCTCATATACAAACATAAAACTCAGATCACATAAACATCATGAAATTAAATTCATATAGCATGCCAAAACATATAATCCAATTATATCATTAACATGTTATTATTAAAATAATCATGATGAACGGGGCTTTGATACCACTGTTGGGTTTTATGAAATCATGCGCAGCGGAATAAACCCAAAATCCTAGATCCGATCAAGATGATTAAATTAATACGGAGATGAATTTAGAATACTAACCGTGACGGAGCTTTAAATTTCGGATCTTTGAATCTTTATTCTTCGCGCTTCTTTGAATCACGAACGCAGGAACACGACCTCAAAGCTTGGATCACGAACTTGGAGGAGTTGATGCCAACACCCTCTATGTTTATCCACACGCGGACGAATTTCAAGAACGATTCTTGAACCGGATTGCTATACCCAATAGAAACTCTTTCTATTATCAAGGCTATATGAAAAACAATGTTCTTATTCTTTGGAGGAAGAAGAACTTATTTTTCTCTCTCTTAGAGGCTCTCTAATTGATCTAGAATCAATACATACTGATTAGGTCGTTGTTAGGAGTTTATATACTCATTAGTCCTAAACCTTTTAGGAGAAATAGGTTAAAACCCGTCACAACACGAAATCAGTCTTTTGGGCCCGAACATGGCCTGCTCGGCCGAGTCATATAAGGTGCTCGGCCGAGCACTAGCAGAAAGTTGTTTTTAGCCTTTTAAACAATTCGTCCTTTTGTGTGTGACCCCATAGGATTATATTAAGTTGGCAATGAGTCCAAAAACATTTGTACTCATAAATCATGAGCGGACTCTAGCAAGCCATCATGATTACCCAATTAATATAACTTGTCAAAGTTCGCGAATCCTTTATAGAACATATTACAATCTCTTTGTTCGCGATGTCTATTGAACGTAAGCCATGGTCAATGGTCAACTTACAATGTTCAATGCTTTCTCGATCCCGAATGTATTGATAGTAAAAATCTTATTTGGGCACGGCCATGCATTTCATCAATACCATTCATCGAGTGGCCAGAGCTTGACATCTCTCTTGACGAGGAACAAATCCCATCTAGACTTATTACCTTTCCCTACATGAATCCGATTACTGTTACGTTTATTCCGCAAGTGCACGGGTGTATGTAGTATAGAAAGTGCAAGAGCGAGTCGATCCCACGAGGACAACTTTAGTTACAAAATATCTTTGCTTAGAATAAGAAAATAAAAAAAAAGAAAATGATTGGGGGTTATAAAATTGTTTGTCACTAAACTAGAATGAAATTGCAATTACTATAACTTAGATAAAAACTCTTATATTTTAAGGAATCCTCGGGATTGGAACATCAACAACATATATTCATCAACTATCCATGCTCTATTTAGATTAAAGTTTCATTTTAAAACAAGGATGGTATGCTTAGCCTACACTACTTCTCACGATCAAGCAAGTAGCGTTTGTATTCTCATACTAATTATGCCCTATCTCTCGATGGCCCATAATTAGTAAAAATCCATTAAGTTTTCTTTATGAAAATCAGCATACTTTCCACTCAAGGAGCATCCCTAAGCCATTACACTACTCTCGTGAGTAATGAACTTAGTTCTGACTATATGGATCCGTTAATCAAGGTTCTCCGATCAGTACTTCCCTTGATTAACTAAGATTCAAACAATCCATGGACGTCATCATGGTCGTAGGCGTTAAAGTTTGATATAGTAGAATTGTTTAAGATGAAGAAGGTAAATTTATAGCATGAATATTAGTAAATACAAGTGTTTGTTTGAGTTTCCAACCCCGAGAAATAGGGGGATTACTCACAAGCCATTTATGAAAAGAGAAGAATAAGATAAAGATGAGATAAAAGAGTAGAGATACTTATTCTGAACTTGAATTAGAGACAAAGACTTGAAAATAACCTCCTGATATTATTGCTTGAGAAACTCAGAAGTTTGTTCAAGAAATGATGAATATCTTTCACAAATTCGGAGAATTATTTGATGTTTGAGAGTAAAAATTTCACTATAGTAAGTTTACAATGTTTCTAGATATCTCTATCACTGATTTCTACTTCTATATATAAGCTTTGGAGGAGGGGAGGCAATCTTTCCCGGATGGGTGCTTGGAGAGGTCTTCATTTGAAAAGGCACCTTTTGCTGATTCAGAGGGTGCTCGGCCGAGTCAAGGAAAAGTGCTCGGCCGAGCAAGCCTTCGAAAATAAATCTGCCTTTCTGATTCCCTATGCTCGGCCGAGTCAAGGGTACTGCTCGGCCGAGCAGACCTTGCTTTGACTGGACTTTTGACTTTTAATGGACTAGCTTATTTCCTTCTTTTCCAAGCGTTCTTCCTTCACAAAGATGATGCCTTAGCTCCCTTTTTCCTCAAGAATGTACTAAAAACCTGTTTGCATCATAGAAATATTCTCCAAGTGCATTATATCAAATAAAGAGTAGAAAATAAGTAATTTAAGTGGAATAAAATCTAATAAACTATATTTTTAGACCTTAAATGACTATAAAATAGTCATTTATCAAACTCCCCCACACTAGAATCTTGCTTGTCCTCGAGCAAGTTAAATGTTCAAAAAGAGAGGAGTGCAAATGACACTAGTAGAAAAACAAGAAATGTCTTCAATGCTCCCTCAGAATATTGTTATATAATATTACCTTTATAAAATTTCTTCCTTTTAAGTTTTTCATCTCAAGAGATTTGTAAAGAAGAAGGTAGGATGATATTGAAGTGCAAATAGAAAAGTTTGAATGTTAATATAACATGAATAAATACCATTGAATAAGAGCATATAGAGATAACCAAATGAATTTGTGGGGTATAAGTATGAATTAAGAATTATATTCACTCATTTAGAGTGCTTTGTGAATAAATTTTTCATGCTTGAATATACATTTTTAAACTATGATCTTTATTCTTTAACAAAGATGTCCATATGTCGTTATGCATTTTGAATCACAAAAATTGATGAAAGGTGAAGGATGATAGTGGAATAAGGTTCGAGATTTAATTAATTAGACGTGGCAATTGAGTTTCTTGCTTCTAAATTGTCACACTCTATAATGATATATTCATTTAGATATTTGAATGGACAATCAAAAGAAGAATAAATTGATTAATTAGCCTCTTAAAAGTGGGAATGGAAAGATGGATTAAAGTGAAAATTTTTGTGATTCATAAGCATATCAAGGATGAAAAATCCTTGAAAAAGAGTAGAAATGAAAGTTTTTGAGATGCATATACAAAAATGTTTTAAAAGTTTCACAAGAATGTTGTATCCAAACTTAATGCCCACAAACTCATTAATAATGTAATGCTTCTATTCAATAGGATTTAAAAGTTCATATTAATTTTGAAAATTTCCCATTTTTAATCCAATACAATCCTATGTTGTTATTATCAAATTTCTTAAGAAGTAAAAGTTAGAAGGAAAAAGTTTTACTTAGGCAAATGATAATAAAGATAACATTCTCATCAACGGGAGCATTGGCTAAATTTTTTTTTTTTTTTTTTTTTTTTTTGAAAATCGAGAACATTGCCCTTACATTTTCTTTGAAAATAAAAAGAAGAAAAAGAAATTTAGAAAGAAAAGAAATAATAAAAAAAAGATAGATACTACCAAAAAAAAGATAGATACTACACCCCCACAGTTAAATGAAACATTGTCCCTAATATTTGAAAAGTAGGAATGAAAATTGGGACAAGAATAATTTAAAGGAGAGGGAGAAAGAGGTACCGACTAGAATGGTGACGGTGGTGGCGGTGGTTGCTGATTTGGAGGCCTGAAATTCATCCAATTTCCAATTCCATAGTTGTAAATGTAATCAACTCTTCCCTGATTGTGGTTGACCCGATCCTCCATGTTGGTGCGAAATTGATCAAAATTGGTGGAATATTGATCGAGTCGGTTAAGGATTTGGGTATTTTGTTGGTACATTTGGTTTTGCTGGATGAACATTTGGTTGAATTGGTCATAAAAATCGGGAGGCATTTGGTTTTGGAAATGGTGTTGTTGCGGTTCTTCTTGTTGCTCTCCCATTGGCTCATTTTGTTGAATATTGGGTCCTTGATTACTTGGAAAAATCCAAGTTTGAGGTTGGTTTAAGGTGATAATGGGCAATTGGTTGTTGGGTAAGTGGGTGTATGGTCTTTTATTTGCTCCTCCTCCAACATACATTGTATAGCTTCCTTCCTCATTTTCAGAAATCATATTCATCACTTTAAGGGCAGCTATATCCAATGCCCTTGAACCTCGAACTGGTTCCCAAGCGTTCGGTCCTTCCTCAGGTATCTCAATGTGCACATATTCAGCAAATAATGTTATCATTCCCCCAATATGAATATCTCCAGGGAAATTAGGGGAAACGTGGTCCAAAAGACGGTCGACTAACCATTTCCCTAGATTAATACCCCTATATCCAGTCACGAAAGCCCAAAGGAGAAACAACTCAGGCCTATTTATTGTTCCTTTATCCTCTCTTGCAAAGATAGTGCACGCATACATTCTATGGATGTAGCGGAGAACGGGGTGGACAATTAAGGAAGCCTTAGCGGTTCTAGGAAGAAAAGGTGTTTACCCAGTGATTTGTAGCCAAAGAGGTCCGCATTAAACTCTGGAGGGAACTCATTTGTTAGGTTTCTAGGGGAAGTCCAACCAAGAATTTCATTTATTTCTTCCAAATCAAGCTTATAGGAATTATTCAAGAGACGAAATGTTAGTCTAATATCTTCAAATTGCTCACCCGATGCTATGTGTATCCTATCCCTTGTTGTTTTTGACACTGTGCTTAGGAATTCGAGGGTGATGCTTTCGTAAGTTTTTGCCTGAGATCGCAAGAAATCTTGCGCTTCCAATCCTATGTGCAAATTCCAAATATTTCCTTGAATACCTAATGACCCCATAGCATCAAAATTTGGGAATTGGGTTGGCTTAACATCTTTTCCTGCTAACCTTTCAAATCTTTTTAGCTCGGGATTAGATTTAAATTGGATTCCCAAATTATTTAGAGTAGGAACTAAATTCGAACTTGAACCCTCACCCTTCTTTGATTTCTTAGTCCCACTCCCAGAGGCTTTAGATGCCTTAGAAGTTGCCCTCTTTCCACGACTCTCCATTACAACAATAATCAGAAACAGAGCAAGATAACCCAAATGATTCTAGAGAGAGAAAGAGTGAAAATTTTTGTTCCCCGAATGTTAATGATGGAATGAGCTTCAATCTTTGTTCTTCCTCCTCCAATAGCTTCAAAATTCCCAAGAATGAACCTTGACCTTCAATTTCAACTAAACCCGGATTTTGAATTTTGGGGCAAAACCTAGGGTTTTGATTTCGGGTGAATTGGACAGTAATTGGTTGTTTTGAGGTGGGTTTGGTGTTTAGAGGTGTGATGGAGATGGGATTTGATGAGAATTGTGGGTTTGATTGATGATTTTCATGGGTTTGCAATCTTGGGTTATTTTCGGTTTTGGGAGATTTTGGGGTGATTTGGTGGGTTTTGATGGTTGATATGGTGTTTGGGAGGTGAAGAAAGGTTGAGGAGGTGTTATTTGGTCGGAAAGAATGGTGATTTGGTCGGAATTTGGGGAAGAAGAGGGTAAGGTGTTGGGTTTATAGAGGGTTTAGAGAAGAAGAGTAGAAGAAGAAGATGAAGAAAATTTTGGGAAGAAAATCAAAAGACCCGTTTTTTACCAAAATTCGCCAGTCAACCCCGATATGCTCGGCCGAGCAGGATTCCTTGACTCGGCCGAGCGATCCTCTTCTGAATGTACCACTTTCTGACCCTCTTCTGCTCGGCCGCGTCTTGTATGGTGCTCGGCCGAGCGAAACCTGAAATAACTTTTTTTTTTTTTATATATATATATATGTATACATATATACCTACAAAACAAACATTAGTTGGAAATAATAATAATAATAATAATAAAATAATAAAAAATAAATAAATAAATCAATAAATAAATAAATAATAATCCACCGGTTACCATCCCGATGATGCTTGTTTAACGTCATTAGCTCGACGCATTTCTTTTAATAAAAATGGCATGGTATTGAGATGGCCTATTGTCCTTGACAATTTTCCATTGCATATCCGTTGGTTTGATTGAGGCCCTATGATCGATGCACATGCGCCATCCATTCTTTTTCTTTGACGGGATTAATTTACGATAGTCTTCACATGTTCGAAATCCCGTTGTTTTCTTGGGTGCTACTTCTTTTGACCTCTCTATGATATCATCCCCTTCATATTCGTCATGTAGCATCCTTTTCCAGTCTATATTCTTATCATTGGCCCTTGACTCTTTAATTCCTTTGACATATTTTTCATAAGTATTTAGTTTGTCTATATGATCCTTTTTTGGATCCATAGATTGAATGACATTTATTTCCTTATGATTATTTTCAAAGGCTTTATCATTTTGACAATAGTTTTCAAAAGTTGGGTTTTGCATCCAAAATTCCTCTGTCTTATTTCCTACATTTAGAGTAAGCGTACCCTTTTTAACATCTATAATAGCTCCTGCTGTGGCAAGGAAAGGCCTACCAAGGATGACTGGAATATCTTTATCCTCCTCTATTTCGAGGATCACAAAGTCGACAGGGATGATTAAGCTCCCTATACGACAGGGAAAATTTTCCATAATACCAATCGGGTATTGTATGGATCGGTCTGCCAATTGGAGAGATATGGTAGTGGGCTTGAGTTCCCCTACACCTAATCTCACACTTACCGAAAAAGGCATTATACTTACACTAGCCCCTAAGTCAAGCATAGCGTTTTCCATGTTGCACCTACCGATACTACAGGGGATAGAAAAAATGCCGGGGTCTTTGAGTTTTGGGGGAAGTTTCTTTTGTAAAATTGCACTAACGTCTTCCGCCAAAGTAAAGTTCTCAAATTCTTCTAAAGACTTCTTCTTAAAAAGCATTTCTTTTAAAGGTTTTGCATAAGAAGGTATTTCTTTTACATCATCGGAATAAGGAACTCTAACATTTAAAGACTTCAAAATTTTCAAAAACTCAGCATGTTGATCATTAACCCCTTTCTTGATTAATCTTTGAGGATAGGGTATCGGTGGTTCAAAGTATTTATTGTAACTAATCTCGCTTTTACCATTCTTAGTCTCAACTTCTAGTGGGGTTGGACTATTGTTCTCTTTTTCCTTACTTAGCGAGACTATTACATTTGCATGCTCATTAGGCCTTTGAGGTTGACCGGGAAGACTCCCTTGTGGTCTATGCGATGTGCTGGCCTGCTGAGCTTGCTGATTTTCAAGCATCTTATTATGCGCTGCTAGGTTGTCAAACCTACTATTCAAAACTTTAAAGTTTTCCCTAAATTCATTAGTAATCTTCTCCTGATTTTTATTATTTTCGACCATATAGTCTATAAGAAGATCTAATTTAGATTTAGGGGGAGGGAAAGAATTATTGTTGAAATTCTTGGGTACAAATCCCGGTGGTTGTGAGGAAGGTTGTGGGTTTAAAACATTATTACTTCTATAGGAAAAATTGGGGTGATTCTTCCATTCTGAATTGTATGTGTTAGAATACATACCCCCTCTTTGTCCATTAGAATTAACAAAATTGACTTGTTCACTAGAATTAGTGTCAAGCAAATCACAACTTTCGCTACTATGTGAGTTTGACCCACATAGTTCACAAATAACGTTAACGTTAGCCACGGAATTTGTATTCAAGTTATCAATCTTCTTAAAAGCATATCAAATTTCGAAGATAGAAGAGTAACAACATCAACATTAAACTTACCTGCTGTTCCTTGCGGTTGGTCCCTTTCATTAGACCATTGGTAGTGGTTCAAGGCGATGCTCTCGATCAAGTCATATGCCTCATCCACTCCTTTGTTCATTAATGCTCCTCCCGCGGCAGCATCGATGGTCTCTCTAGTCTTGAATGTGAGACCATTGTAGAAGGTGTGCACTATCAACCACTTTTCAAGCCCGTGGTGTGGACACATCCTTAAAATCTCCTTGAAGCGCTCCCAAGCATCATACAACGACTCATCTCCATTTTGACTGAAATTTGTTATCTTGGTCCGGATCTGAGCGGTCTTGGATGGAGGGAAGAAGCGTCCAAGAAAAGCTTCTTGAACTTGGTCCCATGTTGTTAATGAATTGTGGGGGACCGCGTTCAACCATTGTTTCGCCTTATCCCTTAGTGAGAATGGGAAAAGGCGCATCCGAATAGCTTCCGGAGTGACACCTATGATTCGGGTGGTGTCACAATATTCCAAGAAGGATTGGATGTGAAGGTGGGGATCTTCAAGTGCCGAGCCACCGAATTGGTTATTCATAACCATGTGCAAAAGTTGTGGCTTGATCTCAAAGTGGGCTGCGTCGGCATTTGGCACCACGATTGGTGTCCTAGTTCCCGGGGTACTTGGGTTAACAAACTCCCGAAGGGTTCTAGGTGGTGGCGTGGCAGGTATTCCGTCACCGTCTCCATTTTGGTCACCATTTTGTGCCATTTCTGCTTCTAGGAATTCTCTAAATTTTCTTAACCTTTCATGAAAGGTCCTTTCTGGCTCCGGATCAAACTCTTCAAGAGGCTTCCGGGCTCTTTTCATATACTCCGAGAGTACGTAAATGAAAAAAAAATTTAAAGACACAAATTCTTTGACGGGATGTTAGATAATCAACAAAAATTAAAAATAAAACTAAAAACTAAAAACAGAAAGCAAAAGAAAAATTTTGAAAGTAAACCGTTGTCCCCGGCAGCGGCGCCAAAAACTTGTTACGTTTATTCCGCAAGTGCACGGGGGTATGTAGTATAGAAAGTGCAAGAGCGAGTCGATCCCACGAGGACAACTTTACTTACAAAATATCTTTGCTTAGAATAAGAAAATAAAGAAAAGAAAATGATTGGGGGTTATAAAATTGTTTGTCACTAAACTAGAAATGAAATTGCAATTACTACTATAACTTAGATAAAAACTCTTATATTTTAAGGAATCCTCGGGATTGGAACATCAACAACATATATTCATCAACTATCCATGCTCTATTTAGATTAAAGTTTCATTTTAAAACAAGGATGGTATGCTTGGCCTACACTACTTCTCACGATCAAGCAAGTAGCGTTTGTATTCTCATACTAATTATGCCCTATCTCTCGATGGCCCATAATTAGTAAAAATCCATTAAGTTTTCTTTATGAAAATCAGCATACTTTCCACTCAAGGAGCATCCCTAAGCCATTACACTACTCTCGTGAGTAATGAACTTAGTTCTGACTATATGGATCCGCTAATCAAGGTTCTCCGATCAGTACTTCCCTTGATTAACTAAGATTCATACAAGCCATGGACGTCATCATGGTCGTAGGCGTTAAAGTTTGATATAGTAGAATTGTTTAAGATGAAGAAGGTAAATTTATAGCATGAATATTAGTAAATACAAGTGTTTGTTTGAGTTTTCAACCCCGAGAAATAGGGGGATTACTCACAAGCCATTTATGAAAAGAGAAGAATAAGATAAAGATGAGATAAAAGAGTAGAGATACTTATTCTGAACTTGAATTAGAGACAAATACTTGAAAATAACCTCTTGATATTATTGCTTGAGAAACTCAGAAGTTTGTTCAAGAAATGATGAATATCTTTCACAAATTCTGAGAATTATTTGATGTTTGAGAGTACAAATTTCACTATAGTAAGTTTACAATGTTTCTAGATATCTCTATCACTGATTTCTACTTCTATATATAAGCTTTGGAGGAGGGGAGGCAATCTTTCCCGGATGGGTGCTTGGAGAGGTCTTCATTTGAAAAGGCACCTTTTGCTGATTCAGAGGGTGCTCGGCCGAGTCAAGGAAAAGTGCTCGGCCGAGCAAGCCTTCGAAAATAAATCTGCCTTTCTGATTCCCTATGCTCGGCCGAGTCAAGGGTACTGCTCGGCCGAGCAGACCTTGCTTTGACTGGACTTTTGACTTTTAATGGACTAGCTTATTTCCTTCTTTTCCAAGCGTTCTTCCTTCACAAAGATGATGCCTTAGCTCCCTTTTTCCTCAAGAATGTACTAAAAACCTGTTTGCATCATAGAAACATTCTCCAAGTGCATTATATCAAACAAAGAGTAGAAAATAAGTAATTTAAGTGGAATAAAAGCTAATAAACTATATTTTTAGACCTTAAATGACTATAAAATAGTCATTTATCAATTACGCCAATCATATTCTTTATATCTACCCGGTTAGGGGTAACGTTTGAATATGTCAAACGTAATGTTCATCAGGTGGAGGACTGTGATAATCTCAGGTCTAAAAGATTCCAGTAATATAACTATATGAGACTTAATTATGACATTGTGACCATGACATAAATCTCATATGGGTCAGTCCAGTATTTGTTCTCCAACAAATACCCATAAGTTTAATTGTATCTCATACACCATAATCATCATATGATTATCTATTAAACTTATACTAACAATTAATCATAATTATCAGGTCATAACGTGCCTAGAGCATACAACACCAACATTAACATACGTCTTGATAACAATTATCGGACTCTGGGTTTGGAGACGCCAATTACTTGAATCCTTGCTTCTCCTTCCAACGAGGATGCCTTATTCGCCGGAAAAGTGAATCCTATGCCATTAACATACGCCTCGATGGCAATTATGGGATTCTAAATGGTGGGATCCTGTGTTATTAACTTACGTCTTGATAAAAGTCGTGGGATACCCGGATTTGGAGATGCCAATTACTCGAACCTTGCTTCTCCTTTCAACGAGACTGCCTTTTCATTGAAAATGTGAATCCTATGCCATTAGCTTACACCTTGATGACAATTGTGGGATTCTGAATGGTGGGATCCTGTGTTATTAACTTACGTCTTGATAACAGTCGTGAGATACCCGGTTGTAAATCTTGTGCCATTAACTTACGTCTTGATGACAGTCGTGGGATTTAAAGTTTGCTGATGCAGATTTCGTTGCTCACCCATGATCTTGGATGTGCGGTGAGAATAAATTCATACTGAGAAACAACTTTGCTTGTTCCAATTCTGAAAATATCCATTTGTTGACGACCCAATGTTCCATCTTGAACCGGGTTCAGATTTGACCTCTTGGTCTAAAGCGGGGCTTTTTCTGACCTTTCTGTTAAAAGCAGGGCTTTTCTGGAATTTCCTAAGAAAACATGGTTTTTCTGAGACTTTTCTGGGGATACCTCGTACGAGGAAATGATGTCTCGTACGAGACTTCTCTGTTTTTGCGCAGAACAGAGGCATATTAGGCGCTGAAAGTGATTTTCAAATCACTTTTCCTATTTCATTCTCGGGAGCTTTCGACCCTAGACGATTTCCTCACTCAAAAATCTCCATTTTCACCATGTTTTAGTGATTTCTAACCCTTTCAAATGGCCGGTGTGCATCGATCCCACAAAGAGCACCTCTTTGGTAGGCATATGAAGGGTAAAGTGTGGGCGACGGATGAGTTATGCCCGTTCCCGGAGGACCACGTTTCTTACGCCGTTTGGACTAGGCGGGTAAGGATATATTTCTTTGATTGAGTTTCCGTGTCGATTTCGTTGTTGCATGTCTCAATTTAGTATTCTAGCAATTCGACTTTTGCCAATTTTCGCCTAGAATTATTGCTGCTAGGGTTTATCATGCATGGCTGATCTTTCGATAGAATTTCACCCTTGTTGATGCTGAAAATCATTGTAGTATGGTAGTACATGATTTCGATTGTCGTTGTAGGCAATTCTGTGACTTTTCGGATAAAATGCTTAAATGAGGATTTTACCATTTTTCTGACATTTGTCTCTTTTGTCTGCAGTCATTAAGTGTGATCAATAACTATAGAGGCAGCGTACGAGCGGTCGCCGAGAGGTGGGCAACTCTCAATGGCGAGATGAAGGAAGAGATCGAGAATCTCGGGTTTAAACCCTTCTTTGACGGCCATGTCGGTGAGAGGAGGAATGTGCACTTGCTCCAGGCCATCCGGGAGCGCTGGTGGGATAGTACTCATACCATGGACATGCGGTGGGGGGAGGTTACCATGACCCCTACTTACTTCCATGCCATTACTGGGCTTGCCATCTTCGGTGAGCCACTTGAGGTGGATGCGGACTTTACTCCTAGCAGGGACGACATGATGCATTTTCTGGGATTCTCTTTGCGTACCCTAGGCAAGGTGTCCCTCTGAAGGCCTTGAGAGACAAGGTCGATGCCTATGTTGCTGTTAATGCTGGTCAGATGCATCTGATTAGTACCCGAATTGCAGCTGTCCGTGGCTTTCTATGGTAAGCCTTTTCTGAGACGCTATTTGCCAATCATGCGTCGACAGCCCTTTTTACTCTGTTGAGCTGCCTGAGGGATATGCAGCACGTTACTGATGCTAGTTGGGGTTCTGCTAGCTTGGCCCACTGCTATGTGGCCATGGATGAGAGTTCGCGTGATCGGACGAACGCTGGCTTAGGTGGTTACAGTCATGCCTGGGAGGTACAATACTCATATTCTTCTGTATTCCTCCTTTGTTTCAGCCCCCAGTTTATTTTCTGTCTTAGTAGCTTATTCAGTTTTGATAATTTTCTATGTTTCTCCCATTTTGCAGGCCTGGGGATACACCATATTTGGTCTCTTCACTTTCAACCTTCGAGACAATACTGTTACGTTCCCAGATACTCTGAGATGGCGCCGGGATAACAGGGATACCCATGATGAGCAGGCCGAGGGGGCTGACATGACGGTGGAGTGCATCAGGCTGTATTTTGACAGATGGGAGGCCGTCCCTGAGTCCGATGTTATCTTCTTTCCTTGGCGGGGTCTGGGTATTGATCATGTTCACGGGTTTGCCGGTATGAGGCTGTTTATGATCGGCCTTGGTGGGGGATGCTTCTACTTAGGAGAGAGAGTCTCTCAGGCCCAGGGAGCTGTCCACATCCCTTTCCGTCCACATCTTGGACCAGCTTCCTTTACCTACAGCATGACTGAGGGAGTAGAGAGTACCGAGGATCTTCCCGCGCATTTCGATATGCCTGAGGGACTCGTACCTCCTGCTGACGCGACCATGGTATGGTTTATGACCCTTCTTCCGTCATTTCATATCATTCTACCATTTCATCTCTCTGTTTATCATTTATCTGAAGATTTTGATATCTCTATTTGTTTCTTCTCAACAGGTGCCCATTGCCGAGTATAAAGAGGATGCGGGACGGCTCGCCCAGTTCATGGCCTATGCCAAGAGGATGAAGAGAGAGACAGCGGGGCTGCTTGGACGGTTGGCTCAGCAGACGGCGGAGCTAGCTTCTTGCGGGAAGAGACCTCAGAACGACGGATGATAGTGTCGCAGTGGCGACACATCCTAGATAGGATCCCCCATTCTCCCCTTTTGTTGATGATGTATTTATTGCCTCGGCGTAGGCGGAGACAATTTTTTTTTTGGCTTGTACCTATGCAACAGTTATTTCCTAACTCTAACACACAATACATTAGTTAATTTTAGTTTTATTTCTGACTGTGTAAATGTATTGAATCACATCCGGTTGATCAACTGAGGGGTAATTTTATGAGATGGATTCGCGTTGGGCCATTTATATGTGATGTATGAACTGTTTCGGGTGGATTTCTGAGGTGATTGAGACATATTTTGACTTGTCGGGCAACCTGGGATTTGAGCAGAGTTGTTGTTGTTCTGAACTGGGAGATGCCTCGTACGAGACATCGATGTCTCGTACGAGTCATCCTTTCAATCTGCGACTATTTCTCCTTTTTCCTTGAGGATCCGGTATCCAAACTTGTATATAAACACCTCTAGTCCGTCCTAGAATACCATGCAGCCTTGAATCAGTTCTGGGAACCTTTCTTTTGGAGTAGAATTCTCAACCTTTTGCTCCCAATGGCCCTAAGTAAGTTCGTCCCTTCATCAATAATTGTTGATGAGTTTTCTTTGGATTTAGAGTTAGTAGAACGCTACAAGGGCGATTTAGCAACGTTCTTTCGCTCATTCAATAAACCTTGCCAAGAGAGATTCGTGGAGATGTTCGGGTTTAAGATTCTTTTCACCTTAAAGAATCTAAAACCAGAATGGGACCTTCTAAAGGGAGTTGCATGCTTCTGGGATCCATCGACTCACCTCTTCAACTTTTCACTTAATGAGATGGTCCCTACCGTAGAGGAGATGGCGGCTATCTTGGATATGCCATTGACCGGGGTGATTGCGGTTCCTAATTGTGACAAGGTACAGGCGGAGTCTCTTAGGGACTTATTGAGTATTGGCCTTCCTGAGGCGCAAAGTTACATTCATAACCGCTATGTCGATCTCCACGCTTTGCCTAGGAGATTTAAAGGTCGGGTGACTCGTGGTCACGGTGTAGATTCCCAGTGCTGCCTCTTGGCATTGTGCTTATTTCGGAGAATGCTTTTCATGAGAAAGTGTGGCATGGCGAACACGGAGCTCGTGGACATTGTTCTGCAAGCTAGAGGACGGGCCTTCAACATAATCCCTCTCATCTTGGGGGAGACCCTTCATGGTCTTGATGAGTTACACCGAACCGGCTCTATGACTCGGGGAAGTCCATTATTATTGACCATTTGGCTTAGAGAACACTTCAAATTGTTGGACTCTCCGATCGAGTATTTACCTTATACTTTCCATAGGCAGAGACTGTTAGTGATGGTGTTAGTACCCGATTTGAAAATGAGTTTATTAGGACTTTCCCAAATATACAAGGACTTTATAGGAATTAGAAACCTTGCAAAGACTTGTCCTGGATTCCCAAAATATCTCATTTATGACAAAATCCATCAAAATAGGCAACTTAGGGTTACCATAAAGCAACAGTGAAACCCTAGCTTGAAAATCAAGTCAGCCGGCAACCTTGGCCACGCGGCCAACATTGCTCCGCGTTGATCTTGGCCACGCGGCCACTATTGTCACCGGCATCAACAATGGCCAGGCGGCCAACCTTGCGCCGGATGATCTGGACCATCAGATCCTCCCACCAGTTTACTATATAAACCACTCCAGGCTATTGGTTTAAGGATCCGATTTTGAGAGCTCTAAGTACGAATTTTGGAGTTCTTAAACAATATTTTTCTCTCTAATTAACATTCAAACACTCAAGAAGATCCAAGGTTTATTTCTTGCCAACATAGGTAAGTTTTTCTAACTTTTTCTTCGTTTTTTGCATTGTTTTTAATGTAGATCTTTTATATTCATGTTCGTACATGTTTATTCATAGTTTCTTCATATTCTTTGCATGCTCATTCATATGTTCATAATATGTTCTTCGCATGTTCTTCGTGTTCATAGATTAAAACCTTATTTATGCTATATTTAGGGTTGCGATCTTCATAATTATATGTTATGTCATAGCCAATGATGATCGAGGGTTCATCAACCCAAGGATGATCTAGGAACTACTTCTAAACCCTAATCTTTAGGTAATTTCCCCCTCATTATGCATGATCCCGATTCTTCTGCCTATTCTAATTCTCTGCGAACTACGCTGACCTGAGCTTCTCACATTGAGAGGAACGTAGGCAATCTTCGGATCCGGTCTCAAACACTAACACACTACTAACACATTCATCATGATAGAAAGACCGATCATTCGGGCAATAGGAGTGATAACGTCCAATATTCTTCTCTTGTTGTAATTTGACCCCCGAACCCATTAAACATGCTTTTTTCAATGTTTTGGCTTTAATTAAAACGGCGTGGCGACTCTCATAATTTTAATGTCGTTAAGAATATTCCCTTTGTAAATAAAAATAATCACAAGATACTTCCCATGCGTCGCTTCATCGGAAAGGGGTATTCACAGTGGCGACTCTGCTGGGGACTTGCTTTGAAACTTTTTCAAACTTAGTGGGTCTAACTTTCATTCACATCATGATGCTTGCCATGTTCTCACATGCACCTTACACTTTGCCATGTTCTCACATGCATCACACACTTTGCCATGTTTACACATGCACACACCCGCCATGTTTACACATGCACCTCGCATACTTGCCATGTTTACACATGCACACACCTTGCCATGTTTACACATGCACACACCCGCCATGTTTACACATGCACACACTTGCCATGTTTACACATGCACCTCACATACTTGCCATGTTTATACATGCACCTCACATACTTGCCATGTTTACACATGCACACACTTGCCATGTTTACACATGCACCTCACATACTTGCCATGTTTATACATGCACCTCACATACTTGCCATGTTTACACATGCACCCATGCACCCCGCAATGTTAATACTTGTACTTTGTTGATACTTGTATTTTGTATATACCTTGTATCCTTGTACCCCTGTTATCTTCGCCTTAGTATTAGGGTCAAACAAAACTCTGCTATGCTCCCCTGTACATGTCTTTCTCTCTCTCTCTCATGCATTGCATTGCATCATCCTAACATCAAAAACTTCTCTCTTTTTTTCCTTAAAAAGAATTAGTTTCTTGCCACACACTACCACTAGTCCGTGTCAGCACTGCACAGGTCCCCATTACCCGGAGTATTCGATGTGCAGGAATTTGTGCGCTACTGTCGCCCTCTTTTCGAGTCACTCGTCTACTCCCCTCACCGTGTACGTTCCGCGAGCGGTGGGAACCTTTTACCTAACCCGTGTCAACCCACACTAGTATAGGTATCACACCTAGGTTTTGACCGGTTGGTTTGGCTAGCTTTTCCTTAATAGTCAATTAACGTGCTGTCTATGTCGAGTCATCCCCAAGTCAATGATGAATCGAGATCTTTGAGAGAAAGTGCACAAAAAAGTGATTTCCCTACAAGGGACGTGCCATGGTGAGATGAATGTTTGTTGTTAAGATCTCCGCTCATCATTAACTTGCGTAGGATGCAACATAGACATCACGTTAAATGCCTTTAAGGGAGGGTTAGTCGTAGGATCCGATGGTTGGTGGAAGCCGCTTGCCCTATAGGACCCTCGCCCAAATTGTCCGTTTGGGGGTGTGCAATACAGGTGAAAAACGAGGGGTCTATAGACATAGTGATGGCCTCCACTGATCGTAGTCTTCTAATTAGTTGCGAAAAAGGGGTATCCCTTCCAACCAATTAGGATGTAAATAATGTATGTTTTTTTGTAAATTAAAATATACTTTGCATGAGCCTTCCCCCTCTCCTAAAAAGCTTCATTGCCCTTCAACCTTTCAGCAAAGCAAGTTTGGATCCGTTTGGGTGGTCGACTACAACGTGAAGCTTCTACTCCGTCCACGTTCTCAGTCTCGTCATCAGCAATGTCAACTCCCGCCTCAGCTTCAGCCTCTGCTCCTCCTGCTAGTACCGCCGAGCTCAACACTGAGGCTACTCTCAATGGTATTCCCCCAAGCCTCCAGAACTTCCTCGCCGGTCTCGAAGCCAAGATCAAAAATCTTGAGGAAAGCAACAAGATGCTGGAAGACCAGAACCAACAGTTGAAGGGTCACATTCAACAAAAGGGAACTAAACTGGTGCCCGATGGTGATAATTTCATTTATGTCGAAGATGAAGAGGTCAATACCAACTGTCTCCCCAACACCAATGCCACTGCCTTCCCATTCCCAAGCTACCGCAATGTTCCACCTCCTTCTCTCTACACCCAACAAGGTTTCACTACCATGAGCAAGAACAAGGCTGTCTATGAACCTTCCCCTGAACTGCTTGGTGGCTACCTCTCCGCTAGCAAACTACCCGCACCCTCGTTGCCTCTGAGTATTGGGATGGCCGCTGCTACTGCTTCTACTACTCCTCCCGTCATTCTGTCAGAAACTATCCCCGACATCTCCAATCACCCTGTGGTCATGGCCATGCAAGAGCAAATGCGAAAGTTGATCGAGACCGTGGATAAGCAAAGTGCACCGACGACCAAGACAATCAACCCTAGCCAAGTGGGGGCTCTCCCCAAGGATTTCAAGATGCCTAAGGTGGCGATGTTTCATGGTGACTCGTGTCCTAAGACTCATTTGGATAGTTATGTGTTGGCCATGAGGGCTCGTGACTGCACCAACGAACAAATGGCTCGCGTATTCCATAGCACTTTGGATGGTATAGCTCTGCGTTGGTTCTTGGGGTTAGAGCCAAGCGAGAGGCAAACGTGGGATCAAATCAGTGCCATTTTCTGTGAGAAGTATCAAGCTAACTTGGATTGGCATGTGAATCGAACCGACCTTGAGAACACTATGCAAAAACCCGGCGAGGCTATTTATGATTTTTACAAGAGGTGGAATCATCGGTTGTGCGAGGTCCAATACCCACCAAAAGCGAAGGAACAGAAACAGATTTTCTACAAGTGCTTGCTACCGGAGATGAAAGCAGCTATAGGTAATGGTTACTTCCCTGATTTGCGGGAAATGGTTGACGCCGGAGTAAGGTACGAAGCAGGGTTCACTGGGATTGTGCCACCAAAGGAAAGTCCGAAGACCAACAACAACAACTCCTTCCGCTACAAGGCTCCTACTGCGCCTGCGCCTCCTAGGGGTGGAAAGGAGGCCGTCGGCCAAGTGAATATGGTTCAGAAAGAGGTCCCGTTAGATGTTCAAGCCGTAACAAGGAATGGGGCTCCGCCGCAAAGAGAGAGGGAGCACTTTGACGATTTTGGAATGCCTATGGGGAAAGTCTTTGACGTGTTAGTCAAGAGAGGTCTCATCAAGCCATTAGAGAATTACCAACCTGCCTACCCAAGAAGTGATTTGGACGCCTCCAAGTTCTGCAAGTATCACAAGCACATCGGGCACACAACGGATGGTTGTATTCAATTGAAGCGCGTAGTACAAGGGTTGATCAATGACAAGAAGATTGAGAAGCCGAAGGGTCCTAATGTGGTGAATAACCCTCTTCCTAACAATGGGGGTGGGGTGAATATGGTGCAAACATGCGAGATTAGTATCCTAGAGCTCATGGATGCTTTGGACAAGATAGGGCTCACGATGGTGGATATCTTCATGGCATTGGTGACATTAGAAATACTCAAACCATTAGAAGGACACCTTCCCCGCCTTGGTTGCGATTTGTCGAAGTTTTGCCACTACCACAAGTGCACCGGTCACACTACCGAAGAATGCTTTGCACTCAAGAAGGCCGTGCAAGAGATCATCCACAAGGGAGTCATCGAAGACCCTAGAGATTATGTAGCTAGCAATGTACTCATGGTAGAGCTTAGTGAGATCACTGATCCGGCCGAGCCTATTGTGGCGGACTGTGATGAGATGGGTTGTATTTCAATGACTAATAATAAAGAATCTTCTTGCTACTTGTTGTATTTAGAAGAACTAGTAAGTGAAGTCGAATCTCTAGAGGAGGAGAATCCCAAGCCCTCTCAACCTCTTTCTTGGGCCGAAATCTTCGAGGAGGCCGAAAAGACCGAAGTTTCGCCCCCTTGTCCTGACACGCCATTGTCTTTGGAGGAGCTACGTGCAGAAGTTTGTCTCCTTACAAGATCCGGTCAAGTGTACCAATCCGACCCGAAGGGTGCAAAGAAAGTCTTTGGGAAGGAACCCGAGCAAGCCGACCTAGACAAAGAAGACCCTATCCTCACTCAACTCAAACAAACCCAAGCCCATATTTCGCTATGGTCCCTACTCACCTCCTCCCTAGCCCATCGCCTCATGCTCGAGCAAAACCTCGCCGCCACCATGGTACCATCCACTATTACCCCGGAGGACGTCACCCACATGATTGGTAATATCCACTATGGAAACATCATCACTTTCTCGGAGCTAGACAAGCCAGTGTTCGGAGTTGATCATAATGAGCCTTTGTACATCACTGTCGAAGTAAATGGCAAGAAGATTCCCCGTGTATTCATTGACAATGGTTCTGCTATTAATATCCTGCCTTCGAGGATGATGGATGTGGTTGGCATTCATGGTGTTGATTTACGCCCATCCAAGCAAACCATCAAAGCTTATGACTCTACATGCCGCGCCGTGATAGGCGAAGTCACCCTGCCCATTACCATCGGAACGAAGATCCTGCCAACCGACTTCCACGTCATAGACATCCCAGCAACCTTCTCACTCCTCCTTGGCCGGCCATGGTTACATCAGTCGGGCGCGGTCCCATCTTCCCTGCACCAGTGTGTGAAGTTTCAATCCGGTAATGAAGTGACCATCATCTATAGTGATCTTGTAACTGCCCAAGGGACGGACACCAAGGGCGTTCCTGTCTTACAGATTCAGCATGGGGAAGAGAGCCGACTCTTCAATGGCTTCGAAATAGTCGCTCAAGCACAGATCTGCACCATCGACCTCACCAAAACAACGGATAAAGTGGCACCTGTTGTCAAGATACTGCGTAACATAGGTTTTATACCGGGACTGGGGCTAGGTAAGAACTTGCAAGGCCCCACAGAATTGGTTGAAGAGATTAATCATCGAGGGTTGTTCGGTCTAGGATACACCCTTACCCTTGAAGACAAGATAGAGCAACAAAGGATGGAATTGCTTAAAAAGATGAAGCTTCCCTACAAAAAGCCTGAAATGCGGCCATACCGCCTGTCCCTGAATAGCTACTTTGTCAGGGAAGGCGAGGAGTTTTCATGTTTTGAGTTCGCCGAGCCATGGATTGACCACACAGGGAAGTTGCAAAAAGGGTTCGAGATTTTCAGAGATGTGGAATTCGATCGGTCCAACATGAAGCTGACTTACATGGAATATGACAAAGCCACGGGCAGAGTTAGAACCATCAGGCATGAGTACTCCACCAAGGTTGCAGATGACTTGGCAGATCAACTTGAAGCCGCAACCCTTGACAAGCCAGCAGTAGAAGCCGCAGAAACTCCAAGTTTGACTGAGACGTGGGACGGCCAATATCTGCTTCAACATCTGGGTAATCTGGGGCTGCACGAAGACATGGTTGCCGTCATCGGGGATGATTCTGAAGATAAAGTGGACCCAAGGACATTGGTGGTACCCATGGAGGACAAGCTCAAGAATTGGTGCATCATTGGGGGACCTATAGCTACTCCGGAATTTATGGTGGGAACACTGGGGCTTACTCCTTCTCCTGTCGCCACTCCTGCAGCATCTCCTGTCACTCGCTCAAAATCCCCGTCCCCAGAGTCTAGTGTTTTACATTTTGAATTTGAGTCTTCCTCTAAGTCTGACGACCTTACGTCTGAAGACTATGATCTTGTTGCAAACGCTATTTTCCCTTTTGCCATGAATGAAACCCTCGACCTTTCCGAGTATCCCTCCATAGTCACTCTTTTAACTGATAAATTGGCTAATAATCAAACTAATGATATACACTTAGTTAATAATGATTCATTAGAAGAGGCAGACACAGACACATTAAATGATGAATACATTAAAGAGATCTCAGAACAGGTTATTAATCAAAAAGAATCTCGAACCCAAGCTGCCGATGAGGTGTTAACATGCGTGAATTTGGGGACCGAAGCCGAGCCTAAGGAAACGCAGATTGGAAGCTTCTTCAGCGGAGCCGAAAGGGAAGCACTGATTGAGCTACTCAAAGAATATGTGGATGTTTTCGCATGGTTTTATAAGGACATGCCGGGGCTCGACAACTCGATCGTAGAGCACAGAATCCCGACAACACCAGACGCTAAGCCAGTCAAGCAGAAGCTGCGCCGTATTAAGCCGGAATGGTCTTTGCAAGTGAAGGAAGAGATTGAGAAGCTACTCCGTGTGGGTTTCATCAGGGTGATCGAGTATCCAACCTGGTTATCAAATCTAGTGACTGTCAAGAAATCCAACGGTAAAGTCAGAGTATGTGTGGATTTTCGGGATCTCAACAAAGCTACGCCGAAAGATGACTTCCCCCTGCCAAATATCGACATGTTGGTGGACGCTACCACCCATTATGAGGTCAAGTCATTTGTTGATGGGTTCGCCGGATATAACCAGATGGAGACAACCGAGGAGGACCAAGAAACGACCCCCTCCACAACCTCGTGGAGGACCATCAGTCGGCGAGTTCGAGCCGTGTTGAGAATGCAGTCTCCTCGGAACAAAGCCGAAAAGGAAGAACTCGTCAAGTTACTGCAACACCTCAACCATTTTACAACAGTGGGGGAGCCGACACTCAGAGAAATAGAAAGGGCCCGCGACCAAGAATGGAGTTCGAGATGTGAGTTCGCATTATGCTGCCTCAAGGAGTACCTCGCGAATACCCCAATCCTGCACCCGGCACATGGGAATGAACTTCAGACCCCAACACCAACGACAGAATCGTGGCCCTCGCGCCAGGGAAAGGAAATCAGTGAAAAAATGCAAAGATTTTTGGAAAAATACCCCCTCTCAGTCCCCCGTTACACAAGAATAGGGACCCCTTTCGGGCAATTGTTCGACCAACTGAGACAAATGGGCAAGATGCAACCTTTAGGAGAACATTCGCTCCTCTCCGAATTACCACCCCTTCAACTATTTGAACCTACCAAAAGTTGCTCTTACCACCAAGACGAAGGCCATGACACCAACGACTGTGTCGCTCTACAAAGAAAAATCCAAGTCTTGATGGACGAGAACACGCTCACCGGCGTGAGAGGATTCTGGTTCTATAGAGAAAACGAAAACTTAGAACTCCTCGGTTGCTACGAAATCGAGCCTTATGTGAGGAACGGCCCAGAGGTACTCTCGCACCTGACTGCAGAAACGATTCAAGACATCTCAAGAGAAATAGGGGATTTAAAGCAACGCGTCGACGCAATGACCAAAGCTCGAGGCGCGCCACAAGACTAGACAGAATGGCAGATTTGGATGGCAACCCGTTCAAAGAACCAGTCAACATCAGCAAGCTCAGACGCTACTATGACTAGACTCCCCCTCTTAAAAAAAAAAAAAAAAAAAAATTACTACGCAAAAAGAAGCCCGATAGACTGAAAACCCGCAAAGGGCGGTCTATGCAAAATAAGGGTGCGTACAAAGCTCGCTAGATCGAAAACCCGCAAGGGCGGTCTAGGCAAAAGTTAGAGCATTCCCCCTTCTATCTTCCCTTTCTTTAAAATCATTCTAGTCTAACTGGAGTGAACTACGGTGACCTGAGCCCCTTAGTCCTATTTGTAAAAGGGGAACGTAGGCAGCCTTTCAAAAGGTGCGGTCTAAAAAACAAATAAACATCCAAATCTTGTCAAAGCAATAAAGATAGAATTTGTATTTTTTCTGAAAGCAAAAACTTTTATTCCCATAGTTATCGCATGTTAACACTTATTTGATGAGTCTAAGCTTGACATACTTTTTGAATAAATAACCTATGCTGAAATTGAAACTAAAACAAAAATAAACTAAATTAAACTAATGTGTCTGCACGACTATGGAGAGACGTTCGGGATTACTCCTTAGTGTCGTTTGTGCCCTCGGTCCCTTTCTTCTTGCTTTGCCCACGGCGAGCTTTCTTCTTGCTAGGATTCTCACAAAATCTTCTTTCGAACTCGCTAACACCTTTAGCCTTGCCATTAGGAACCTCTTCGCCCTTCCTCTTCTTTGACGCCCCAACTTCTTCTCCTCCTCCGTTAGCCACGCTCTTACTCATCCTCCTCTCATGAGCCTCAGCCTCCTTAATTCTCAATGAAGAACTTGGAGCACAGGATCCCAAGATAGTGCCCCTTAGGGTCTCTAGAGTCTGCTCCGCATGCCCAAGTCTCCCCATATACCAGTCCAAATACTCGCGTGGCAGGAAGGTGTTGCTAGAGCGCGTGAGGAAGTCCTACGACTAAAGCCAGCCTCGCCCCACATCTGAGAAAGAAGGACTGAGGCACTATCATCCAACTGAAGTACCCCAAAGGGAAAATCATCTCTCTCCTCGTCCCAACCCTCCGGGATGGTCTGCACCAAACCATACTGACGAAGCACTCTAGAGGGATAGTAAAAAGTAGTTCCAGAAAGGGTCGGAACTTTGATCATGTGAAGTCCCACTTGTTTCTCCCTCACAGAGTGAATGTGCCAATGGGGCACCACCCACTGAATGTCGTCAGTCACCATTTCCGCCAAATACTTTTCCCAACCTTTGAGAGTCATGCCCTCAAACCGCTCCACCATGCCTCTAATGCGGTGCATCCATGGGGCCACCTTCAGAGAAGCCGCCGGTTTATTCACTCGAAGCCGCTCTTGCAACCACATGGTCAAAAGCCTATCACTACCACAAGGCATCCCACCATAAGCCGCGAGATGGGGAATCCCACAGAGCATCTCCCCAAGAATGGCCGGTACAATATCATAACCCAAACGAGCCAAGTTCACCATACCCAAACATCCTTCACTGGCAAATCCCACCTCAGAAGGGAAAAGGATAGAGCTGAACAAGCACAGTGCAAGATGGTCCAAGGAGCGGTTAGATGTCACGTCTGCATGCATGAAGTGTTGTGGCATCCAAGAAAGGTCGACATAACCGCCCCTAGCATACCTATCAAAGTCATCCGCGGGTACGCCAAAAGTCACCAACTTGTCCCTCAAGCAAACGAAGTCAAAAGGCAAGGCAACTTTACCCTTCCCTTCGTAGCCACATAATGCTGCGATATCTTCATAAGCGGGTGTTATCTCGTTGAATGAAAAGTTGAAGACATGGAGGGTATCATTCCAAAATTTACCACAAGCCTGCAAGAGGTGGGTATTGGAGTTCATGTGCAAAAGTGACCAAAGACACTTTATCCCATACCGTTCATCAAGTTTCCTACGACTCGAACCAGGAAGTTTGGCAACCCACTTCTCCAAAGAGGTTATAAAGACTTTTTTCTCAAGGCTTGTGATCCTAGCCTCTTGATCCATGGCAAAGAGCAAGAAAAATTGGCTAAAAAGGAACTCAAAAAACTGCTCAAAAAGTTGCTGGTACGTTTTTGTGGCTGCAAAGGGTTCATTAAATAGGGCACAGGCTCCCACTCTTGCCAGGAAAAGGAAAACCGGAGGCGGCGCAGGATGTGGCCACGCGGCCAACATTGCCCTTGGCCCCGCGGCCGATATTGCCCTTGGCCGGGCGGCCAACTTCGTCCTAGGCCACGCGGCCAACTTTGCTCCGGATCTTGCCATGGCCAGGCGGCCAACATTGCTCTATGCCTCGCCATGGCCATGCGGCCAACTTTGCTCCATGCAGAAATCCAGCTTGTTTCTTCCCAACTCCGTGACGGATCCATGCAACTACGTACCTGCCCCCTTCCATGGCTCAGGCATTGTATAAAATTAGGGACATTTGTAAAATAACTAGTTTGCACAAGTAGGCTCCCACAATAAAACTGCATTTTAAAGCATAATATACATACATGCATTTTATACATTTGTTCTGTACATACATATCCCTCTGCTCTCTACTAGCTAACAGTGTAGGAAATAAAGATGGAAAGATGGGCCCCGCCTAGTCAGAATCTTCCTCCGTGGTATCTCCACGCCGCGCTAAAGCCCGAGAGCTACCGGCACCCGAGCTCCGTCCCCGGACCGCTCGACCACCAATATGAGAAGAGCCCGCACCATTCGGAGACCGTTCCTGACGCTGGGGTGACGCAACGTCGTCCCTCTGACAAGTACATGAATGGTACGCCTCCCTCAGTAAGCGCATCAACACGTTCTCCCGCCGAGCTGAACGGATATATGCCTCCCGAGTCACCTGAGAGGGAAACCAATGCAAGGATTACAAGGCAGAAAGAAATAAGTGTGTGCGAACATGACTGATATAAAGCACAAAGCCGTACCCCAGCGTCGGGCGGAGGAATGAATGTCTCCTCAACAAGATCTGCATCAGTCGGCTCCAAGCTAAGCTCCACCTCCCGGCCACCCCTCATCACTCTCACGCTACTCGAGCGAAGGGGCATGTCAACCAAAGGCCGACTCCGACCAACATAACGGGCCGAGCTCGACCCCTCTCCAGACAACATCCTAGCCCGTACCTGTGGACTGACCAGCCGCGTCCGTACATAGCCGGCATAATCATCACCCCCCCTGTAATGCTCTGCCGGAGTGGGAGCCAAGAAAGTCGCCAACCTCGCGGGACGGAGCATATCCCGAGGAGGATCATAAGGAGCCCACGGTAACGCACCAGCCCTGTGCTGACGAACCACCCTCTCCCCAAGATACATGGCCTCCCCGGTGAGACCCACAAGCAGAACCCTAGAAGCGGTCAACTCCACTACATAGGGACCCACCGAAGCTTCATTGGCCGGACTCCATGGGTAAAATCTAACCCCGATGGGCTCAGACATCGCGAACACCCTCCTCAGATCAGCAGCATCCACTGTCTTCCTGTCCCGGTGTCTGCGGGAAGGAGCCCTGTTGCCCTTGCACCAATACGACATGATGGGAACAACCTTGTTAACACTCATCACCAACTGAAAAGGGGCGACACCAAAGATCTCGTAAACCCAAGCCTGTGCATATAATAAGAGAGATATTTCAGACCAAAAGATAGAACAGAAATCTCAACAAGTGAAAATAAGGGTAGTCAAGAGCATACCTCAAAAGCGAACTGGAACCCGTCAAAGGCCGACGAGCTAGCCCTCGAGCAATGATCCAAAGCCCGGTAAATCTCAGCCAAACCGGCTCCACCCCAAGAAATCCCACCGACTAAGTCCAAGTCCACAAAAGCCCCTAGCAGTGAGTACCGGCAGACAGTAGCCCCACTGGGAAACAAAATCTCCGAAAAGCTATACCATAAGAACAACCGAACCAAGCAATCCAAATCATACTCCCCCCTACTAAAGGCCTTAATAGCCACCTCCACCAAGCGATTCACCTTCCCGGCCTCCACTCCGTAACCCTTGACACCTCCTCCCAGATCCGTGTCAACTCCCAGCAGAGCCTGTCTATAGTCCCGCCGCTCCGCCAAGCTCTCATCAAAAGGCAAAGGGGTACCGGTAAACCTCAACCCCGTGATGGCCGCGAAATCCGTCGGCGTGATGGTAATCTCTCCCCAATTAAAATGGAAGGTATGGGTGGTATCCCACCAGAACTCCCGGCACACCTCTATCACCGCTGCCACCTTCAAGGTAGCCCCGACCATGCGGACACTGTCAAAGAATGGGCCAAAGCCCATAGCTTCGATCCGAGCACGCAAACCGCCCGGTCCCTCCGGCAGAGACACCCACAGTTTACCCACCGTCACTGTGGACCCACGAGCCTTAATCCTCTGCAGGTAAACACAGCACAGGTACGTTACCATTCTAGCAATTTACGATTCCAGCAATTTAAATTCTAGCATTCCATTATTCCAGCATTTCATATTATGTGCATAAAACATACAAGTGTGCGAGAAGGAGAGGAATAAAAATTCGAAATTTACCTCTCGCGTCTCCGGAAGCCCCATCGACCAATGACGCTCAGAGTCGACGTAAAAATCGTAATCTTGGTCGAACGTAGACCGCAGCAGATTATCGCGATAATTCCGAGTCGCGGCTCGTGGTCTCAAACCACCCCGTGGAATCAAGGGCGCCGCTTCAAAGCCCGCTCCTGGGTCAGCCCCTACATTACCTCCGCCCTGAGCATTACCGTGCCCCTCTCCTTGCGGCTCTTGTTGTGGAATCACATACCCACCTTGGCCCGGGAAATCCCTAAATAACGCCTCATTGATCCAATCCGCCATAGCTTCGAGAAGTATGTGAAACGAAGTCTTCAAGATTATCAAAATCCAAGCTTTCTCCCTCTAAAAAACCCAATTTTCTCTCTCTAGTTCGTTAAACAATGGAGGAAGGAAGAAGAAGAAAGAAGAAAGAAGAAGAAGAGGGAAGTGTCTGGTGATGTGACCAAGGAGTCAGCCCGTCGGCATCCTTGGCCACGCGGCCACTTTTGCCCTCCTTGGTCACGCGACCACTTTTGCCCTTGCAACCCCAGCCGTCAGATCAGCAATCCGCGTGAAGGAGATCTGACCACTCAGCGGTCTTGGCCACGCGGCCACTTTTGCAAACCAGTGTGTTTGGCCACGCGGCCAACCTTGATCCTTCAGATAAAATTCCACTTTTGCCCCTGATCTTTTCCCTTTAATTCATTTTAAATGCCTTTAACACTACTATTGACTGATATTCGTTACCTTTGGGTACGGAAAGCCCCTTAAAATTTCCATTCTTCACCAAATATTTGCTTAGGATTCGTGTGGTTGTAGAGACTTCGGCGCCTCTATGACATACCATCCTAGATCAATCGTAATTGGCAGAAGCCTCGGCGTTTCTGTTAGCGAGAGATCCAGCATCTATTTTAGGATTTGCATGATTGTAGAGACTTCGGCGCCTCTATGACATACCGTCCTAGATCAATCGTAATTAGCAGAAGCCTCGGCGTTTCTATTTGCGAGAGATCCAACATCTATTTTAGGATTCGTATGGTTATAGAGACTTCGGCGCCTCTATGACATACCGTCCTAGATCAATCGTAATTGGCAGAAGCCTCGGCGTTTCTATTTGCGAGAGATCCAGCATCTATTATCGAGATTCGTATGATTGTAGAGACTTCGGCGCCTCTATGACATACGCATCCTAGATCGATCGTGGTTGGCAGAAGCCTCGGCGTTTCTGTTCGCGAGAGATCAGACATCTATTACTTTAGCGCAATCAGCAGGAACCCTGGCGATCCTGATTGCGTTTACCATTTCATCTTGGGATTATTTAGACAGCGTAGTCCAAATAATTTCATTGCTTACGAATGATTCGTTCTTCGTACAGGATATTGCCCGTAGGTTTATTATCCCTAGCAGGAGTCCGATATCTCGTTTTATCCCCAGTAGATCTCCGAACTACGACCGGCTTGATTCCTCAGAGGATACGTAGGAAACCTGAAAAGGTCCAGCCACCCGACCGACACGGTTATCTCTCATCCCCAGCAGGTGCATTTTCCCCAGTAGAAGATGTTGCTCCCCACTAGAGGACAGTTATTCCCAATTTCCCATCAGATTTGAACTACGTTTGGCTTGATTCCCCCGTGGATACGTAGGTCGCCTGTCAAGGTTCAGCCGTTCCCTTACCTTTCATCTGTTTTGAAACTCATGTTTCAGACGGATCCTTCTTTTATCGTCGACCCCACATTGCCTTGCAAGAAGCGTCGCCGAGGGGCTACTGTTAGTACCCGATCTGAAAATGAGTTTATTAGGACTTTCCCAAATATACAAGGACTTTATAGGAATTAGAAACCTTGCAAAGACTTGTCCTGGATTCCCAAAATATCTCATTTATGACAAAATCCATCAAAATAGGCAACTTAGGGTTACCATAAAGCAACAGTGAAACCCTAGCTTGAAAATCAAGTCAGCCGGCAACCTTGGCCACGCGGCCAACATTGCTCCGCGTTGATCTTGGCCACGCGGCCACTATTTTCACCGGCATCAACAATGGCCAGGCGGCCAACCTTGCGCCGGATGATCTGGACCATCAGATCCTCCCACCAGTTTACTATATAAACCACTCCAGGCTATTGGTTTAAGGATCCGATTTTGAGAGCTCTAAGTACGAATTTTGGAGTTCTTAAACAATATTTTTCTCTCTAATTAACATTCAAACACTCAAGAAGATCCAAGGTTTATTTCTTGCCAACATAGGTAAGTTTTTCTAACTTTTTCTTCGTGTTTTTGCATTGTTTTTAATGTAGATCTTTTATATTCATGTTCGTACATGTTTATTCATAGTTTCTTCATATTCTTTGCATGCTCATTCATATGTTCATAATATGTTCTTCGCATGTTCTTCGTGTTCATAGATTAAAACCTTATTTATGCTATATTTAGGGTTGCGATCTTCATAATTATATGTTATGTCATAGCCAATGATGATCGAGGGTTCATCAACCCAAGGATGATCTAGGAACTACTTCTAAACCCTAATCTTTAGGTAATTTCCCCCTCATTATGCATGATCCCGATTCTTCTGCCTATTCTAATTCTCTGCGAACTACGCTGACCTGAGCTTCTCACATTGAGAGGAACGTAGGCAATCTTCGGATCCGGTCTCAAACACTAACACACTACTAACACATTCATCATGATAGAAAGACCGATCATTCGGGCAATAGGAGTGATAACGTCCAATATTCTTCTCTTGTTGTAATTTGACCCCCGAACCCATTAAACATGCTTTTTTCAATGTTTTGGCTTTAATTAAAACGGCGTGGCGACTCTCATAATTTTAATGTCGTTAAGAATATTCCCTTTGTAAATAAAAATAATCACAAGATACTTCCCATACGTCGCTTCATCGGAAAGGGGTATTCACAGAAGGGTCTCAGCATTGAGGAGTGGGCTCATCTTTTTTCTAAAGCGGAGACCAATGATATCTCTTGGTGCCCATCCTTTTAGAAGGTGAGGAGGTTTGTAGCTAATACCCTTGGGTACGACAGGGTCGTCCTTCCGGGTCTGAGGGACTCCTCTTTTGATTTTGCTCGGAGGGTAATGCGACAATTCGGTCAGCAGCAGGACACTTTCTTGTTAGGGGGACGACCTCGATACATTTTTTTCATGGATTCAGAGTTCTCTACGAGCTTGGATCGTTCTTGGGGGCAAGGCACCACTATGGATCGTTGGACCAATCTTCGTCATGATGGAGGGAGCATCTATTTGTCGGATAAATACTTGAATTGGTTTCTCTCAGAACTCCATCCCAGTGTTGAGGGTATTGATGAGATTCGCCGCTCTCTGTTGGGGGACCAATTCGAGCCTAGCTTGAGTTTGAGGAAGAAGGAAGCTAAGGAGGATCCTTCTAATGTCAGAGCAGATGCCACTCAAGACTTTCTGGATAGTGACTTTTACGAGAAGAGAGCAAACGGACTTCCCGGAAAATTCCAAGCTCTGGATAGGCCTCATGTGTTCGCGAGACTGACTCCCTCGGTGTTCAGTTGACTTGATGTTCCTCCCGGTTTCAAGATACATTGGTTTAAGAGGAAGAGGGATGACGAGGCAGATCGTGGTCAAGCCCCTACTAAGTTAAGGAAGAAATAGGTCCTTAGGAGTATCGAGAGATTGCCATAGATAGACCAATGTTTAGATTTTTAGTATTTTATTTATTTTCTTTTGCAAGTTGGTATTCATGTTAGAAATTTTCTTATTGTTTTCTTGAAATGCATTCAATTAATAAGAAGACAAGATTTTGATTTTATTTATCGAATAGACCGGACCAAAAGGCTGCCTACGTTCTCCTTTTACATCAATTAAATAAGGAGCTCAGGTCATCGTAGTTCTTATTTAAGAAAGAGAAAAATATGTCTGCTGACTAACATGTCTCGCACGAGACATAGGTGTCTTGTACGAGACTGTCCCCTATTTTTTTTTATATGCACACCCTGATTTTTGCTTAGACCGCCCTTTCAGGTTTTAAATCTAGCGGGCTTCTTTTCTCGTACCTTTCTGCTATAATTTTTGCCTAAGCCGCCCTTGCGGGTTTTCAACCTAGTAAGCTTTCCTCTTTTATTTTGAAGTAGGGGACGGACTTATGCATAGTACTTCTTCAGCTTGTCCATGTTGACGGCCTTCGGCAGTTGATCTCCATCTAGGTTTGTGAGTTGTACCGCTCCCCCGGAGAATACTTTCTTGACTATGTAAGGGCCTATCCATCTCGGTCCCCACTTTCCCATAGGATTGAATGGTCCAGGACGATGTTCACGTAGGACAAGGTCCCCTTCTTTGATGTTTCTGGACTTGACTGGCCATTCTCCATTGATACGCTTGGATATGCTCGGCGGATCGCAGTCGTCGTTCATCTAGCAGGGCTAGTTGTTCATAACGGCTGTCTAACCATGCAACTTCATTCACTTAGTTTTCCAGGAGAACTCTTAGTGATGGTACTTCTAATTCGATTGGTAGCACTGCTTCCATCCCATAGGCTAGGGCGTATGAAGTCTCACCAGTGGCAGTACGGATTGAAGTGCGGTAGCCCCAGAGTGCAAAAGGTAGCTTGTCGGGCCAGTCTCTGCCAGTCTTAGCCATTTTCCTAATGATGGTCTCAATGGTCTTGTTAGCAGCTTCGACTGCTCCATTGGTTTGTGGTCGGTACGGTGACGACTGGTGTCTCTCTATCTTGTACTCTGCAAGTAGTTGGTCGCATTCCTTCTCAAAGTGTGAGCCATTTTCAGATATCATCTCATGAGGTACCCCATATCGGCATATGATGTTGGTCTTAATGAACTCAGCCACCTTTCTGGCATTTAAGACTTTGTAGGATTGAGCCTCGATCCATTTAGTGAAGTAATCAGCGGCGACTAACACGAATGAGTGCCCATTGTGACCTGTCAGCGAGACTTTACCAATGACGTCTATTACCCATGTAGAAAATGGCCAAGGGGATGTCATGGGGTATAACACGGACGGTGGTGCGTATTGCAAGTTGGCAGGTATCTGGCACTTGTGGCATTTCTTGACCATGTCGGTGCAGTCGTCTTCCATTGTAGCCTAATAGTACGCTAGTCGGATGATTTTCTTTGCTAGCATATTTCCATTCATGTGGGTTCCACAGACTCCTTGATGGACTTGGTCCATGATTTCTACGGCTTCGTGTTCATCGGCACAAAGTAGACACTGCTCGTAGTGTTTCTTGTAGAGGCGATCACCTATGATAACGAATTGAGCGGCAAACCGTTTGAGGGATATCTTCGCTTTAGATGATGCGTCTGATGGGAATGTTCCGTCTAGGAGGAAACGCCATATATCATAATACCAAGGTTTATTGTCTAAGGCATTCATGGAAATGACATCACACGGCTCTTTGTTGTCATGCAGGTCTATGATTGAGTAGTAAGCAGGAGTCGCTCGCCTCGTGACTTTGAAGGTCTTAACCTCAGTCTATTCGGGGATCTCCACAAGTGATGCTAGCATGGCTAGCGAGTCTGCTAAACGGTTCTTATCTCTAGGAAGATAGTAGAAAGTGACCTCTTTGAACTGTTTGACCAAGTCTTGGAGATGGTCGTTGTATTTCTGGAGTGTAGGGTCTTGTACCTTCCATTTCTTGAGTGACTGATAGATTATAAGTTGTGAATCTCTGTACACCTCTAGTTTGGTAACATTTCTTTCTAAAGTTGCTTCAAGTCCCGCTATGCAAGCTTCATACTTGGCAATATTGTTAGTGGCCTCAAAGTCAAGGCGGATTGTGAGTGGAGTGTAGAAATCTGAGGGATCTACTAGTAATATGCCAATGCCATATCCCCTTTTATTGGCTGCTCCATCGAAAAATAATTACCACTTATTTTCTTCTATTGCCATGATATCCTCATCAGGGAATCGCGGGTCTTCCCCCTTCGCTTCATCACATGGAAATTCGGCTAAATGATCCGCGAAGACTCTTCCTCTCACGGATTTCTGTGTGATGTAAGTGATATCGTACCCCACGAGCATAAAGTACCATTTGGCTATCCTAGAGGAGACATGCGATTTTTCGAAGATATATTTCATTGGGTCCATTCGGGCAATCAGTTGTACAGGGAACGCTTCCATGTACGGCTTTAGTCTCTTAGCTACCCATACCAGTGCAACACGCGACTTTTCTAATGCAGAGTAATTCAATTCATCCCCTTGGAAGCGACGGCTGACAAAGTACACGGCGTTCTCTTTCTTCGAATCGGGTTGCTCTTGTGCTAGCATAGCCCCTAATGCAGTGTCATTGACTGTGAGGTACAAGGTCAACGGTTTCTCTTTATATGGTGGAACCAACACTGGTGGATTCACTAAGTATTCCTTGACCTTTTCAAAGGCTTCTTGGCACTCTTCGGTCCATTCTAGGGATTCATTCTTCTTGAGGAGTTTGAAGATGGGTTCGCACATTGTCGTGAGTTGATTAATGAAACGAATAATATACTGAAGGTGACCCATGAATCCCTTGACCTCTCTTTGCGTCTTAGGTGGAGGCATGTCAATGATGGCTTTGTTCTTAGCGGGGTCTGCTTCTATACCACGTTCAGTGACCATGTACCCAAGGACCTTTCCTTTCACTACCCTAAATGTGCACTTGGCCGGATTAAGTCTCATCTTGTGGTGTCTCAACCTCTCAAAGAACTTTTTGAGGTCAACAAAGTGCTGTCCATCGGATCCTTTGGAGTGTATGATCATATCATCAACGTACACCTCCATTTCTTTATGTATCATGTCATGGAACAACGCAGTTACGGCTCTCTGGTAAGTGGCTCTGGCATTTTTGAGTCCGAATGGCATGACCGTATAACAGAACGTCCCCCAAGGTGTGGTGAACGCTGTTTTGTGTTGGTCCTCCTCGGCCATGAGGATCTGGTTGTAACCGGCGAATCCATCTACGAATGAACGGACTTCGTATTTCGCGGTATTGTCGACGAGCATGTCTATGTTGGGAAGAGGAAAGTCATCTTTCGGAGATGCTCTGTTGAGATCACGGAAATCAACACAGACTCAGACCTTTCTATTTGCCTTGTAAACTTGCACAGTATTAGCCAACCAGGTTGGATACTCTATCACTTTGATGAACCCAACACTCAATAGTTTCTCTATCTCTTGCTTGACTTGTACTGACCACTCTGGCTTAATTCTGTGGAGTTTCTGCTTGACTTGCCTTGAATCAGGAAACAGTGGTATCTTGTGCTCAACAATCGAATTGGCTAGCCCCGGCATATCTTTATAGGACCAAGCGAACACATCTACGAATTCTCGGAGAAGCGCTATGAGGGCTTGTTGGTCTTCCCCCTTGAAGAAACTTCCAATCTCGGTCTCTTTTGGATCATCGTCCGTCCCCAGATTAACTGTCTGCATTTCTTCGGCATTAATAGGACTATTTCCGCCATGAAGACCTACTTGCTTATTAATTTCTTTTAAGATTTGTTCGTTTTCTTGATCTATCTCGTCATATGACTAATTATTATCTAATTTGTTAGAGTTATTAGTTAATTCATCATTTAGGACGCTAGCAATCTCGGGATACTCAAAGATTTATTTTTTCATTAAGAAATTAGGGGAATACACGTTCCGCGATGGCATCCAAGTCCTCTTGGGTGAGCTCATCGGTAGCGGTATCTGACTCTAAGGTAAGAGTTACAAATTTCCTTTCTCTATAGGGATGGGGAGTACATCCTAATTCTTTGGTCAGGAAGTCTTCGCTTGCTATGGGTCCCCCAGTTGTGTACCAATTCTGGATAGGCTCGTCGCTCTTCTCGGTGAGCTTGGTGTAGTCTTGGTTCGAAGCGCCCCCCTTGTCTATTGCATTGATCTGAGTGTCCTCTAGCTTGCAAAGGTTGAGAAATTGGCACAGTAGGTCTTCTCCCAACACAAAGTCCCACTCACTGAATGCCTCGGCCTTGGTACCCCCTAATTCTCGAGGTAGCCATGAGAATTGCATCGGTTCTGTTTCTAGTGAGTACGGATCACAGTCACTGAAGATTTCAAAGCCCGGTTGGCGCTTCCCCCTATGGTCAATCCATGGTTCAGGGAACATGAAGTATGGCAAGTTTTCCCCCTCGCGTACAAAGTACCCATTTAGAGTTTTTCGATAGGGCGGTGCCATTCGCACGATGTATGAAGTTCAACCCCTTTCAACTTTAGGGATGTCCTTGAGTGGTGACACATACCCTAGACCATATTCTGGGGGGTATAGAACGACAGGTGGTGGTTCTTTTATCCCCTGTAAATGGTTGCCAAGTCGAAGCCCGGGGAAGTACCCTTCTTTTAGCATCATGTTAAGTACTGGTCGTGTTCCGGAGAATGGAATCGCCTTAGAATAGTCATTTTCATTGTGCTCTTCTACCATCTCTACACTACTTTGCTTTTGGAAAAGTACGAAAAAGTGAGAAATTTAAAAGAAACTAACTATTACTAAAAATTGAAATTGATAGGAGGGCATGCTCTCACCCACAACGTTTCTCGGGTGAGTAGGGTCCCTTAAAAAGCAAAAAACAACTAGTTTAAAAAGTAAAAGAAAGAAACGTCTAATCTATGAAGACAAAACTAGCCTATTAAACTACTAACTAATGTACTGGAAGGGGAGTTTGAGGTTTGGACCCCTCATTCTTCACCACGAGACCGATCCCATCGCCTATTATCTGTAGAGTGCCTTGGTCGATAATATCTTGGATCTTATCCCTTAAGTTATTGTATTTGTTGGTGTGGTGACCGCGGCACTGATGGTAGTAGCAATACAGGTGCAAGGCCCTTCCGGCTCCCTCATACTTGGGTTTGTATCCCCTCATAGGTGCGAGCTTTCCTTCCCTCTCAAGCTCTTGGAACACCCTACCCAGTCGGATTTGGCTCAAATCGGTGTAGACCCTTTGTGGCTTGGGTTGGAGGCTTTTCATGATGCTCTTATAGTGGTCCCTCATGACATTGAGGTGATGATTATGTTCCTCGTCCATTTAGTTCTTTAGGGCTTGATAAAGCAGGCTGATGAAGTTACCTGCCTCATCATTGATGACCTTCTCTTGGTTGTCCTCTAAATCTTGGGCTCTCTTGACAGCGGCATTGTACCATTTACTCATTTCATTGTATTCATCTTGTAACATCTCGAGCTTACTGTCGTCGGTCATCTTCTCGATCTCAGCCCAGTCTTTTTCGCTTTGTTGTTCAAATAGATTCCTAGATCATAGAATTACTTAATCCCAATCATGTTTGCACTTAGGATCCCCCAATTTTATTAGAACCTTTTTAGGTGCCCTTAGGATTCTTTGTGACCAGCACAGGTGTATTTCAACTCTTCAAAACAAGACAAACCAGCAGAGGAAGCAAATCAGCAGACCAGTAAACAAGTTGCCGATCAACTCTATTCT
This sequence comes from Campanula takesimana, assembly GCA_026119855.1. Taxonomy (NCBI): domain Eukaryota; kingdom Viridiplantae; phylum Streptophyta; class Magnoliopsida; order Asterales; family Campanulaceae; genus Campanula; species Campanula takesimana. The sequence goes on along the minus strand of JAOWBW010002117.1, from coordinate 83,506 downwards.
TAACATGGGACAAGTTGCCGATTAACTTGCTACACAAGTTGCCGATCAACTTATTAAAGAAGTTGCCGAACAACTCCATTCTCAACATGCCGATATAATAGACAGTCTGCACTGTCAGTCAGGTGACATCATTTCATTAAAGTCAACCTTGCTGAGTGTCTCTATACTGTTTTATCATAAAGTAGTTTACCAGCTCTGTAATGATTATTGCGCCGTCTGACACATAGCTACTTTTAGCTATACTCTGTCTCTACTTGCTTTTGCAGGTAACCGGTTGAGACAAAGGGGTCTTTACCCATCAGACTTTTAAGGCACACTTATCTTCGCCATTAATGCCAAGGATACTGCATTAAATACTCCTCACCTACCCAGCTGGAAATTCAAATATTATCCTTATTCAAAAAGCTAAGACATTAACTCCTCCTATAAATAGAGGACTCAGTGCATTGAAGAAGGTTGGTGATTTTAGTGCATTGAAGAGAGTTGGTTGTTTGCAGCATTCATTGAAGCTCAAACATTCTGTGTCCAGATAATCATTAGATCATTTAATAGGATATACACTTGTGCACAAACTCAACAACATTGTCAGTATTCCCGAACTAGATCATTTTAAGGAATACGTTGTTTGAGTCTTTCACACACCCACCTGAGTGAGACAAGTTCTTTTGAACTTGCCGCTCAAATACACTTGGTCAGATATTTGTTTTACGATTCATTAACTATCACTAGAATTTAGTCTTTTTATCCGGCAAAGCCGTGCTTGTAATAGACTAGGGATATTTAATAGTGATCTTAACCCAAATCCAAGTTCTGACCAAACTTGGTAGAGGACGTAGCAGTATTTACACTGTGAACCTCTCCAAATCCTTGTGTCTCTGTTACTTACTGTCCTTGCCGGTTGGAACTCTATCACCGGCAAATCATTATTGTTCTTGCTGATTCATCATTATTTCCTTTGACCAATCTCTTGAAACTGCATTGAACTTTTGGAAACAACTTTGTGTTTAAACTAAGCTCTGAAAATCTTTTATTCACTGATTTTGTGTGAGTTAAAACTAAGTCATATTTTACCCGCTGCGCTTACTGATAATAGTTTGCAAACTGATAAGTAATTTTGCATTTATAAGTGTTTCTTTGAAAAGTTTTAAAAAGGCTATTCACCCCCCCCCCTCTAGCCTATTTTCCTACCAATTGGGCCTAACAATTGGTATCAGAGCTTGGAATTTTGAAAGAAATTTCCAAGCTTTGCCGCTTGTATTGCCGATACCATGGCAGGAAAAATCATGCAGTCGTTCAACATCACTACCATTCCGTTATTGAACGTCAATGAGTTTGGTGTCTGGAAATCTCGTATGATAAAGTATATGAACTCAATCGATGACCGGTTAATCCAAGTAATAGAAGGTGGTCCAATCATTCCTCTAAAGGTCTCAACCACCTACCGACCAATTCCCTCCACTCCTCTGACTGATCATGCTGATCAAGACACTGAACAAGAAACGCATGTTCAAGTTGATGAAACCTTGATTGAAAAACCTAGAGAAGAATGGACTGATGAAGACAAACTTTCAGTTGCTCTAGATGGAAAGGCGTGCCACATTATCTCGTGTGGATTGGACGACAATCAATATAAACTGATTGACTTGTGCTCCACGGCTCAACAATGCTGGAACAAACTCCTTGCATACTTTGAAGGAGATGAGCAGGTGAAAGACAACAGACTCTACGACTGCATTGCTGAGTTTGAATCTTTCAAGAAACTAGATGGTGAATCTCTCAGAAGTGCCTACGACAGATTCTGCGAGGTAAGTATTTTATGTGCTTCATTAGGTAAAGTGTATACTATGAAAGATCTTAATATTCGTTTTCTAAGTTCTTTAGGAAATGAGTATCATACTAAGGTCACTGCTGTTAGAGAAGTTAGAGACTTAAACAAGACTTCTATTCATAATCTTGTATCTAGTCTGTTCTTGTATGAGAGAGAACTGCAAAAACTTAACGTTCTCGATAAAAATTTCAAAAACTTGTCTCTATCAGCTCAATCTCAGGTATCCTTTCCTTCAACTAAATTCCCTCATATAGATCCCCATCAAACACCCTGCTGTTCAAAAACCTCAGAAACACCTTCAGAACAAATAATGGAAGAAGACGAATTTGCCGCCTTCGCCAGAAACTACAAGAGGTACAAAGACTTCAAAAGGATGCAAAAAGGAAGTCACCGGCAACAAAAATCTTTTACACCACCATTTCAAAAATCAGCAAGCTACAACAAACCAAGTACTAGTGCTACCGATGGCAAAAACAGTAAAGGTGATCTTGTCTGCTTCAACTGCAGAAAACCTGGTCACTTTGCCTCAATATGTCCTCAGCCAAAGTATGAATACGTGAGGAAATCAGTAAACAAGAGATACCCAAAGTCTCGAAGTTATGTTGCCGATGATAGCACAGAAAAAGCCTTACCGGTCTGGTGTGAAACCGATTCAGACGATGATGCCGATGAAGATGCGGATGCCGATGTAAGTTTCATTGCATTAGATTCAGATGATGCCGATCTTTCATCCTTGCCGACTCCAATCTACCGAGATCCCTCGCCGCCAAAGACTCCAGTCAAAGAAATACCAATTGGAAGAGCTCAACCATACTTCAAGGAAGTAAGCATCAAAGCAGGAAATCCAATAAGATACAAGGTTCATCAAGTGGGAACTTCACTCTATGGACAGTGTAACTCTTCTCACTTCAATGCTTCTAAAACAAAACCCTTGCCGATGACAAGAAAATTCTCATTCACCGAACATCCCAATATTGCCAAAAGTCTTTCGAAACCCATCTCTTCCCTACCTGACTTCTCACCTGAACCCATTCTCTCTACTCCCAAAGATTCAGCCGACCCTCTTCCTGAATTATCTAAGGCTGAGATGGTAGAGACAATGGATGAACTTTTTATTGATTATGAGAAGCTGAGTAGCGTTCATAAAGTGATGGCTGCTGATTTCAAAAGAATTTCTAACGAGAATAGCTCGCTTATGTCTGAACTTTCAGTTCTCAAAGGACACGAGCTTGAGTCTATTTCTCTAAAGAAAGAAAACCTGGATCTCAAATGCCAAGTAGCAGTATTGATAGCTCAGATCGAAGATCTTGTGAAAAGAAACAATCATCTCTCAAGGATTGTTGATTCTTACACAAAATCTAGAGTTGCTGTTGAAACAATCCTACAGACCCAAATGTCATATAAGGACCAATCTGGGTTAGGATTTGATTCTAGAGCAAGTGCTGGCGATCTAACCTCCTCTGCTGCCGATGGACAAGTACCTAAAAAGGTAACTGCCAAAGGTAAACAGAATGGAAAGAAAGGTAACACTAGCACCTTTAAACCTACTAAGTTTGTGCCTGCTCAATTCCCTAGTTCTGCCGATGCACTGACTAAACAGAATGATGTTCTACCGACTCCACAACCTATCAGTCAAGTGAGATGTTCTAATTGTTTTGATTATGGTCACAAGGCTCATGAATGCCTCTTGAAGCACCTATCTGGTCCCACTGAGGTTACATCCTCTAGTGGTGGCCAGATGTGGTTGCCAAAGAGGAACTAACCCTCGGACCCAAGAATAAGGGGGACCATAAGCATACCGTTTTATTTCAGGAATGCTTCATGGCCTCAACTGGTGCAAGCAAGGATATGTGGATTCTAGATAGTGGCTGTTCGAGACATATGACAGGATTTGCAGATCTACTTGCCGATATCTCAGAAGCATCAGGTCCCCTAGTGGTTTTTGGTGATAATGCCAAAGGAAAAATCATCGGTATTGGTACCATCAAGAGAGGTGCAGTCACTGTACAGAAGGTCTCTCTAGTGGATGGTCTGAAACACAACCTTCTATCAATATCACAATTCTGTGATAAAGGAATGCAATGTGTATTTACTACTTCCAGTTGCTATGTGAAAGACATTGCTTCCAATGAAACTCTTCTCACTACCAAAAGAAAAGGTAACATTTATGCAGTAGACTTAAGTGCTATTACTGGTGTTGCTAATGTTTGTTTTGTAGCTAAGAACATCACTGAGAACTCATGGCTATGGCACAAGAGACTCATTCCCTTGAACTTCAAGTATCTATCCAAGCTTGCCGGTTCAAATCTGGTAACCGGTCTGCCTCAAGTGTCTGCTGATCATGCAAAGAAATGCAAGGCCTGCCAGCTTGGAAAACAACATAAGTCATCTTTCCTAAGCAAGCCCTGCATGTCAACTTCTAGGTGCCTCCAATTGCTACATATGGATCTATTTGGCCCCACAACCACTGTAAGTATTGGGGGAAGTAGATACACTTTGGTTGTAGTAGATGATTTCTCTAGATATACTTGGGTAGAAACTTTCAGTCACAAAGATGACACTTATGTCGTTGCTACCGAGTTATTCAGACTACTACAAACCCAGAAGGAGAGCAATATCATCAGTATGAGATCAGACAACGGCACAGAATTTAAGAACAATGGTATTGCTCAGTACTGTGATGATCATGGCATAGACCACAACTTCTCAGCTGCCTATACACCACAAAAAAATGGTGTCGTTGAGAGAAAGAACAGAACTCTCATTGAAGCTGGTAAGACCATGATTGCTGAAGCCAGGCTGTCGAAATATTTTTGGGCTGAAGCCATCAATACCGCTTGCTTCACTCAGAACAGATCTCTCATCAACAAATTCCATAACAAGACTCCTTATGAACTCTGGAGAGGCAGAATTCCCAACATTGATTCTTCAAAATATTCGGCTGCAAATGTTACGTGCTTTACAACGGTAAAGAGCACAGATGTAAATTTGATGAGAAAGCTGATGAAGGAATCTTTGTTGGATACGCTAAACACAGTAAGGCCTTTCGAGTTTTCAATAAGAAACTTTTGAAAATTATTGAATCTGTTCATGTAACATTTGATGAATTTGATTTGCTAGAGTCTGACAAGGCTCCAAATAGTACTAATATGTCTAGTGCTTATGAGACAGGTGAATCCAGTAATACTAACAGATCAAGTACCAGCTGCCGATCCAGTTATTTCAGCAGAAGAATCAGCAGATGCTCCGTACTTTCGTTCATCGGCAGAACCAGAACCTGCTGATGAATTTCATAATCCGTTTGCCGATGCAAACTCTGCTGATCATTCTGAAAACAGACCTAGCCCTCAACCAATTTCTGTTATTAGGCCCTTCCCAACAAGCTCTCAATCTAATCCACCTCTCACCCAAAACTCTAATTCTCCTACTCCACCTGCTGATCTTGACCCTCCTCTCGAATCTTTACAACAAGATACAGTCAGACAAGATGTGCCAAGGGAGGTTAGAACAGTTTGTGATCATCCATTAGAAAATGTGATTGGTGATGTCTTTGGACCAAGATTGACAAGAAACCTTAGTAGAGCATTCGCCGAGAGTCTCTTCTCATCTGCTATGGTTTCCAATATAGAACCAAAGAAGACTGAAGAAGCTCTTGCTGATCCTGGCTGGGTGGAATCTATGCAGGAGGAGCTAAATCAGTTTGAAAGATGCAATGTGTGGGAACTAGTGCCAAGACCATCATCTCAACAGGTGATTGGTACAAAATGGGTCTACAGGAATAAACTGGATGAAGCAGGGAAGATCATAAGAAATAAAGCAAGGTTAGTTGCTAAAGGATACCGACAAGAAGAAGGGATTGACTACGATGAGACATTTGCTCCTGTTGCAAGATTGGAAGCTATAAGACTTTTCCTAGCCTATGTCGCCTTCAAAGAATTCAAGCTGTATCAAATGGACGTGAAAAGTGCCTTCCTGAATGGAGAACTCTAAGAACTAGTTTATGTTGAACAACCACCAGGTTTTGAGGACTCCAAGAAGCCTGATCATGTCTACCGATTGAAGAAAGCTCTCTATGGCCTAAAACAAGCTCCAAGAGCATGGTATGAAACCCTATCTAAGTTTTTACTTAGCGATGGCTTAGGCTTCACTCGAGGTAAAATTGATACTACTTTATTTGTTGCCAAGCATAAGGGTCATTCATTGTTTGTTCAAATATATGTCGATGATATTATTTTTGGTTCCACTAATGAATCACTTTGCAAGAGATTTGAGAAGCTAATGCAGAGCAAGTTCGAGATGAGCATGATGGGTGAACTAACATATTTCCTTAGACTTCAAGTCAAGCAATCCAATGAGGGAATATTCATCAGTCAAGCCAAGTACGCAAAAGAATTAATCAAGAAGTTTGGCTTTGAAAATGCTCACTCTCAAAGCACACCTATGGGCACTAACATTCATTTAGATAAGGATGAGTCTGGTAAGAAAGTAGACATGACTGTCTACCGAGGTATGATCGGCTCACTCCTCTATCTTACTGCCAGTAGACCAGATATTATGTTTGCTGTTTGTGTTTGTGCCAGGTTTCAAGCTGACCCTAGGGAATCCCATCTGCAGGCTGTAAAACGTATTATTAAATATCTTTGTGGCACTGCTAACCTTGGATTATGGTATGCTAGAGATTCATCTTTCAATCTAATAGGTTATTCAGATGCAGACTTTGCAGCTTGTAGGGTGACCAGAAAGAGTACTAGTGGAACTTGCCAATTTCTTGGTGATAGACTGGTGTCTTGGTCCTGTAAGAAACAAGCATCAATTTCCACTTCTACTACTGAAGCTGAGTACATAGCTGCTGGCAGTTGCTGTTCACAGATCCTGTGGATGAAGCAGCAGCTTGTTGACTATGAAGTTCCATCTCAAATTTATCCCATCTATTGTGACAATCAATCTGCCATCTCAGTTTCAAACAACCCGGTCATGCACTCCAAAACCAAGCACATAGACATTAAGTATCACTTTCTGAAGGAACATGTTGAAAAAGGGAATGTAGTGCTGCTCAAAGTTCATACCGATTACCAAAGAGCAGACATACTGACAAAGCCCTTAGACCAGAAAAGATTTGAATTCCTAAGAGGTGAACTAGGTATGATTGATTTCTATGGTTAAAACTGTGCTAACTCTGCCTATTGTGCTAGTCTTGCCGATATCATCAGCAAGTATGAAAATCTTGCCGGCCAAATTATTTTGCCGATCTCATCAGCAAGTGTGAAAATCGTGCCGAGCAAATTATATTGCCGACAAAATATTGCTGACAACTTCATGCCGATCATCATATCTTGCCGACTAAATTATCTTGCCGATTCAACAATCATGCCGATATTTAAAACATCAAATTAGCACGTCTCTGCAAAAAGATAAGATTCCTGACACATGACGTAAGCAATCAAATCAAAGGTACATCGGTCACACCATCTCCCTGACACGTGTGTGTACCTTTCTTACCAAAATCGTGTCAAGATGTATTCCATTTAATGCGATACATCAGCAAGGTAACAAGTCATCACCACTTCTCTTTTAATTTTGACTAATTTACCCCTTCTCCCTCTTATTTTTAACTGTTCATTTCTCACCGTTTTGTGTGCGCATTAAATTTTGCGTGCGCACGTTCTCCGAGATTATAGGTACAGTTATTTCTCTCTATTCCTTGTCCTCTCAAATTCTCTCTCTCCCCCATAACATATATAACGCCTTTCAAAATTCCTTTAAGCTTTCTTCGCCATTTTTTCTTCTCTACTCTATCTCTCTCACTCCTCTAACCAGTTTATTGAGTCATCGTTTTATTTGCATATATCTTCTTAATCTGGTAAGTGTTAATATTTAAACTTTGCTCATTTCTAATCATTCTTGGTTTGATTTGTCTTTGTTTCTAACATTGTGAGTTGTTTGAGTAATCTTGCAGAAAATGCCCGGCGAAAAAGATATCTACGGAGGCTATGTTGACTCTGACTACTTCAACGATGAAGCCGACGGGGTTTTCTTGAAGAATCTTCTTATTGGGTCCCTGCTCGACTCATTCATCACTACATCTGGAGTTGATTCAGTGTTCTTGGATCTCGTCAAAGAATTCTTCTCCAACTCCTCTGTTGTCCGCTCTGGTGCTGACTCTTCAGTCATCGTCTCCGTCAACTCCTCTGTTTTGGGTGTGCAAATCTCTCTTACTCCTTCTTCTATTTCTGAAGTTTTTCCCTCTCTCGAAAATGAAGGGTTGAGTGCTTTAGTTGATGATAAGGAATTGGATAGGGCATGGATTATCATGAGAGGAGCTGGTCCAAGACTCAGTGGCAACAGTCATTTAAAGATTCATTATCCTCGCCGATACTATGCTTTGGCGGAGATAGTTGATAGATGTCTTATTTGCCGATCTGGATCTCATAGCAATGTCACTGACGTTCAGTTTGAAGCTATGGCCGCCATTGTTCTGCAGATTGAGTTCAACTGGTGTGCCTACATATTCAGAATCATTGCCACTGCTGCTGATAAATGGTCTTCTGATAGGCTGAAGAACAAACCCAATCCTGGGAAAGGTTGCCATTATCTGTTAATCAGCATGATCTTAAGGAGAAATATAAACATAGTAGCTGCAGATCGTTTTCCTTCCAGCATTGCCTTCAGCAAGCTAAAGTCCTATAATGCTAAAGATTGGCAGAGAATAGCAAAGAATGCTTCTAGTGCTATTACTCCTGCCGATGCTCCTGCTGCTGCTGTCGCTCCAAAGAAGAAAAGAGCTAAGAAAATTCCTTTAGTTGCTTCCCAATCAGCAGTCTCTACTCATGCTCCTTCAACCGATAGAATTCTTGCCGATTCTACTCCTGGTGCTCCAAAGAAAAGAAAATTGGTGAAGGTTACTGATAAAGTTGTGTCAAAGAAGGCAAAGGTTGCCGACGAACCAGACTTGCCGATGAAGAAGTCTACTCAAGTTGCTGATAAGATGGCCTCGCCGATGGAGAAGCAAAAGCTTGCTGCCGATGAAGTTCCTTATGCTCCCATTGATTCTGCTGATCCAAGAGCAAAGTTGATTAGATTTGCGCCTTCTCATCTTGCCGGTGCTTCTCTTACTGCCGATCCCCTTGTCAAAGTTGAAGTTCCTTCTGAAGAATTCACTGATGACTTTGCTGATGGCAAAAGTATTGAAGATGTTATTGAAAAGCTCAAGTCTCAGACTTCAAGGAAATGTGCACCCATCAGGAATCCCACCTTCCACATCTTTTACAGGAACCCTTGGTCCTTCACTAACAAGGTCTTGAACAAGAAATGGGTCTTTCCGATTGATCATCTGCCTCCTTTCATTCGTCGTCTTCTTCAATTTCATGAAGAAATGAAGGATACCGTGCCATCTGGGAAAACTTCTGATTATGTTGATTACAGGAGTTTGAACATTCGCACCGATATGTGGAATGAGAAGTTCTTCCCTCTCTCTAAGTTCAAGCAGTTGAAAGAAGATGAACTGAAGCTCAATTTTGGTCGCTATTTTGACTTTCTACCACTACACTGGAACCAAGTCTATCTCTTTCAAGATCGAATCAGACAAGACTTGATGGTTCAAGATGTGTGGATCATTTATGCCAGAACCTTCAATCAGCTCTCCCAATTCACAGAGTTTGATCCTTATCAGATTGGAAGACTTGAAAATGATGAAGATTTGCTGCCATACAATGATGATGAGGCTCCTGCTGTCAGCCCTCTCAATGCTCATTTTCATAGATCAGTAAAGAAGGTCACTATGGACTTGATTGAAAAGTCTAATGAATTTTTGTTGAAGCAAGATGCCGATCGCCGTGCTGCTGAAGACCTTACCGATCAAGATGCTCATGTTCCTTCGCTCAGCAGCAGCAAGACCGAGACAGATGCCGATGTTCACTCTGCCGACGATGCAGATGCTGCTGATAAAGATTTTGTTGCCGATGGACGTGATGATGCTGATGAAGATAGTGACTCTACTGATAGTGATGCTGATGATGATGGTGCTGATTTATTTGGAGATTTGGTTTGTGCTCATAAAGTTGCTGCTGACTCTCCTTCCACTTCACTTACAACAGACAGTGAAAAGATGCCAATCAGAACTGTCATGACTAAAGCTCCCTCTGGTGAAGTCTTTGCAGAGTCTGTATTGAAGGATGATAGTAGTGTTGAAGGAAGTCATGCTGATGAATCTTTTAAGGAGATAGTGGAATTTCAAGTTGAGACAAATACAGACACTCAACCTCTGTTGGATGTATCTACCGACCTACCTGCCCCAGTTGAGACAACTATAGACACTCAATAGATGGATGTATCTGTTTCAGGAGAAGTATTTACTGAACAAGAGACTGATGAGAAAACTGCCGACACTCATCTTGCTGAGCAAACTACGGACACTCAGTTAGTGACAGTTACTCCTGAAATACAGATTGTCCCACCTACTGGTATTAAGGAGGTTGTGGAATTGGGAGGAGGTACTGAAGGAAGTACTCCTAATTTAGATGCTGACATTGCTGCTAGCCTGCAATTTGAAGAAATTCTTCTACAACCTTTATTCAGCTTGCCGACGGTTGTTACACCCCTTCCTCTTCCTGCTCCAACTGATGTTCGTGCCGATGGAAATCATGTTGATGAAGCTGATCATGCTGACTACATGGAGGTTGGAGAACAAGCTTTTGTTGATCCTGATGCTGTTGATACTTCTCCACCTCCCAGCTATGATTATTTTCAGAATGGGAAGGATATGATGTGCTCAAATTGGTACACCACCAATGTTTCTATCCCTTCGAACAGCTTTGGACAGCCTCTCTTTAATGTTCATCCGAGGCTATCATTCAAATATACCCTCCAAAGGTGTCCACTTCCTTTTGGCAAAGATCACCCTCATGTCACCAAGCATCCATTCTCTTCTGGTGCTTCAACCAGTGACAGGCCCATCTTTCTTCCATGGATCAAAGATGACCGTATTCGTACTAAGGGAAAGACTCCTCGGATTTCTAGACTGAAGCGAAAAATTGTCTATGAACCTAGATGTCTACTACCTGGCAAACTGAAGATATGTGGTAAGATCGTTCTCCCTGGTCCATCTCCAAAAGAAGTTTGCATCATTTCAAATGGATGGATGAGGAGATGCTCTATGATCAACGATGAGCTTAAAGAAATTCTGGAGTATCGGCATCTCAACGCTCGTGGCCTTGTGCACTTAGTCAAATCAGCTGCACTTGCCATTACTCTCCCGATGTTTCTTCCTCGTCAGCGTGCCGATCACATGGTTTACACTTCTAGGCTGCTGAATGCTAGATTGGTTATCATGATATTGGAAGGCATTGCTTGTTTGAAGTTTCAGCTTGCTTTGCTGCTCTCTATGGAAGACAACGGCATATTTCATCTTTCAGGGGATAGAGACATTATTATCCATCCAAACTTTCCTCTGGAGATTGTTTATTGAAGACATGCCAATGATATTGTCTCCACCTTCATTCCTGTTGATGTTCTTTCTACTACTGAGATTATTGCCGCTCCTGCTGATGATACCGATCTTGTTTCTGCTGATGATTGTTGTGCCGATGCCTTAGATCTTGCTGATGATGAAGATCCTGTGCTACAAAGAATTCTATCTTTGCCTCCACCTCCAGTTCCTCTTCCTTCTTCTCCTCTGCCGATTGTTATTTCTGACGATGATATGCAGATTGTTGCCGATGAGGTACAGATCGAGGATGCTGACCTGGAAAATGAGGAATTTGTCCCTTCTCTGGTTCTCAGAAATCCAAATTCCTTTGCTGCACCGATCTATGTTGATAAACCCATTGTCTTCAACAGCCTCTATGATTTTCATTGCTATGAAGAAGGAGATGATTTTAATCAGAATGCGCCTCCTACTCGTGGTGATTTGGTTGACTTCTCCCACTCCATTGCGGATTTGTTCAAACAATCCACAAAGGAGCTCTCTGTTGGGTTTCGATCAAACATGCGCAGCGGAATTTAGCATTTAAAATTTTGAAACCCAAAGCCATAGATCCGTTCATATGATTAAATCAAATACAACATAAGAATAAAGGAATAAACTAACCCTTGATGGCTATCAAATTCTCTTGGTCTTTGGTGGAAGTTTGAAGACTTGATCACGATCACAAAGCTTGAACACAAACTTTGAAGATGATGATTTTCACCCTCTAGCGGTATCCACACTTCGAACGAATATCAAAGGAGCTTCTTTGATCTTGGTTGCTAGACCAAATTGTGAAACACTTTTTCACAATCAAAAGAACTATATGGAATTTATTTTGTGTATTATTTTGTTTTTCAACCAAGAATGTTTTGGAACAAAATAAACCCTCTCTCAAACTCTTTGAGACTCACACAATCATTAGCTTAGATTGCTGGCCGAATTTGGTCTTTTATACACAAGTATGACCTATTCCAAATAGGAAACTTGTGTCAAAATCCGTCCAAAATTCGTTTCCTAATCAAATTAGGAATCTGCCACCCGACAGTACTGTGCGGCCGCCCAGAATGCACTGTGCGGTCGCACAACTGTCTGAAACAAAACTGGTACAAAATAGGCTAAGTGTGCGGCCGCCCAGTCCATTATGTGCGGTCGCCCACTTCCCCAGAAAGTCCAGAATTTCCAAAATTCCAATGTAGTCCTTTTAAAGATTCGTTCTATTGTGTGTGACCCTCTAGGATTATACTAAGTTGGCAATGGGTTCAAACATGAAACCATAAGATATGATTAGGTTCTAGCAAACCGTCATACCTACCCAATTAGTATAAGTAGATACAAGTTCGCATTCCTTTTAGAATATGTCATAATCCTTTTGTCCACGATATCATTGAACACAAGTCATGGTCAAAGAGTCAACTTGTTTTGTTCAATACTTTCTCGATTCCGAATATGTTGATAATCCAAATGACATTGATCCAATCAATTCATTTGAGTCCGGCCGAACATTTCATCAACATCATTCCTACGAGAGGCCCAAGCTTGACATCTCTCAGAGGAGGGACAAATCCATTTAGCTTATTATTCTTCCCTACGTGAATCCGATTATGCCAATCATACCCTTTATAACTACTCGGTTAAAAGTAGCGTTTGAATATGTCAAACATAATGTTCATCAAGTGGAAGACTATAATAACTTCATGTCTAAGGATTCAAATGACATAACTAATATGAGATATATGTATGACATAGACCATGACATAAATCTCATAGAGCGGGTCATGTCCAGTACCTTGTTCCAAACAAGTACCCATAAATCTAACATGATCATCCCATGATCATTTAGCCTTTATACTAGTGCTTAACAAGTACTAGGGACGGAGATTATTATAAGTAAACATGAACAACAATAATAATCAAAACATCTCTTTATTAATATGAAATAAATGATAACAATTACAACGTTTATTAAACGTGCCTAGGGCACCACTACCAACAATCTCCCACTTGCCCTAGGCCCAATCTCCCATGTATCTAATACCCATGGACCTAACATGACCATCATGTTTAGCTTGTGGAAGTCCCTTTGTTAGCGGGTCCGCAACATTGTCATCAGTAGGTACTCTGCATATATTTACGTCTCCCCTATCAACGATCTCTCGAATGATATGAAAACGCCTAAGTATGTGTTTGGATTTCTGATGTTCTCTTGGTTCCTTTGCTTGAGCAATAGCACCATTATTGTCGCAATAAAGGTCTATTGGACTAGCAATACTAGGAACCACTTCAAGTTCAGTTATGAACTTCTTAATCCAAACAGCTTCCTTTGCAGCATCCGATGCAGCAATATACTCAGCTTCTGTTGTAGAATCAGCGGTTGTACTTTGCTTGGAACTCTTCCAACTTACAGCTCCACCATTTAACATAAACACAAAACCCGATTGCGATCGGCTATCATCTTTGTCGGTTTGGAAGCTTGCATCCGTGTAAGCATTTACAACGAGATCATCTTCCATTCCTCCATAGACCAAAAACGAGTCTTTAGTTCTTCTTAAGTACTTAAGAATCGCTTTTACAGCTATCCAGTGATTTTTCGCCAGGGTCGGATTGGTATCTACTTGTCATGCTCAAAGCATAAGACACATCCGGCCTAGTACAAATCATGGCATACATGATGGACCCAATTGCCGAAGCATATGGAACATCATTCATTTTCTCACGCTCATCTTCTGTCTTAGGACATTGAGTCTTGCTTAGAGAAACTCCATGTAGCACGGGCAAGGTTCCTCTCTTAGAATTTTCCATACGGAATCTTCTAATGACCTTGTCAATGTATGTACTTTGGCTTAAACCAAGTAGCCTCCTTGATCTATCTCTATAGATCTTAATGCCAAGAATATATGCGGCTTCACCCATATCTTTCATTGCGAAGCACTTTCCTAACCAAGTCTTCACAGACTGAAGTGTAGGAATGTCGTTTCCAATGAGCAATATGTCATCCACGTATAAAACAAGGAAAAGCACTATGCTCCCACTAATATTCTTGTATACACAAGGCTCATCTTCGTTCTTGATGAAACCAAACTCTTTGACCGATTCATCAAAACGGAGATTCCAACTCCTAGAAGCTTGCTTCAATCCATAGATGGATCTCTGCAATTTGCATACCTTAGAATTTTGTTCAAAACCTTCTGGTTGTGTCATATACACATCCTCTTGTAGTTTTCCATTCAAGAAAGCGGTTTTGACGTCCATCTGCCATATTTCATAGTCATGATATGCGGCAATGGCAAGCAAAATTCTTATAGACTTGATCATTGCTACGGGTGAAAAGGTCTCATCATAGTCAATACCATGAACTTGCCTATAACCCTTCGCTACAAGCCTAGCTTTGTAAGTATGAACCTTCCCATCCATTGTCAGTCTTCTTCTTGAAGACCCATTTGCATCCTATGGTTTTTACACCTTCGGGCGCATCAATCAAATTCCAAACTTGATTGTCTTGCATGGATTGCAATTCGGATTCCATGGCTCCAAGCCACTTGTCCGAATCAGGAGAAGACATCGCCTCTTGGTAGGTTGACGGTTCATCATTCTCAATGATTTCTACCTCATTACTATCCGTTACGAGAAATCCATATCTCTCGGGCTCGGATCGTAACCTACTAGATCTGCGAGATGCTTGTGTATTTTGAACAGGTTCCACAACTCTTTGTGGTTCTTGTTCTTGTTCCACTATTGGTTCAATGTTATTTTCTGGGTCTCGAATTTCTTCAAGATTTATTTTACTCCCACTGATTTCTTTGGAGAGAAACTCTTTCTCTAGAAAGACACCAGTTCGGGCAACAAACACTTTGTTGTCCTCTCGGTTGTAAAAGTAATATCCTTTAGTTTCCTTAGGATATCCCACAAAAATACATTTATCATATTTGTGTGCTAGTTTGTCAGAGATAAGTCTCTTGACATAAACTTCGCAACCCCAAATCCTCATGAAAGACAAACTAGGTTTCTTTCCACTCCACATCTCATATGGAGTCTTTGGAACCGATTTAGTTGGAACTTGATTTAGTGTGAAAGCAGCGGTTTCTAGGGCGTAACCCCAAAAGGATATTGGAAGATCAACTTGACTCATCATTGATCGAACCATGTCTAACAAAGTCCGATTCCTCCTCTCGGACACACCATTCCATTGTGGTGTTCTGGGTGGAGTCAATTGTGAAACTATTCCACAATTCTTTAGATGATCATCAAATTCTTGACTTAAGTATTCTCCACCTCGATCTGATCGAAGTGCCTTTATACTTTTGCCAAGTTGTTTTTCTACTTCATTTTGAAATATTCTAAATATCTCGAATGCTTCACTTTTATGTTTCATTAGGTAAACATACCCAAATCTACTATAATCATCAGTGAAGGTTATGAAGTATTGAAATCCTCCCCTAGCATTGCTACTTAATGGTCCGCATACATCGGAATGTATCAACCCCAATAAGTCGCTTGCCCTTTCACCCAACTTGGTAAAAGGTGTCTTAGTCATTTTTCCAAGAAGACATGACTCACAAGTATCATATGACTCTAAGTCACATGAACCCAAAAGTCCGTCCCCATGGAGTTTTGAGATACGCTTCTCATTAATATGACCAAGACGGCAATGCCACAAATAAGTATGATTTACATCATTAGGTTTAGATTTCTTATTTACATGATAGACATTATTTTCATTCTTGACATCCAAGATATAAAGGCCATTAAATGAATTAGCAATACCATAAAGCACATCATTTAAATAAATAGAAAATTTCTTATTCTCAATAAGAAACTTAAAACCTTCATTATCCAAACAAGAAATTGAAATAATATTTCTGCTTAAATCCGGAACATAATAACAATTGTTCAAAACAAGAATTAATCCGGAAGGTAAAGTGACTTCATAAGTCCCTACGGCTAATGCAGCAACTCTTGCTCCATTCCCCACGCGTAGATCTACTTCACCTTCTTTAAGCAGTCTCCTATTCTTTAGTCCCTACACATTTAGACAAATGTGAGAGCCACATCCGGTATCCAATACCCAAGAATCAGTGGTAGAAAGGAGAATATCTATCATATAGATACCTGAAGTCGACGCAGCCTTGCTGCTCTTCTTCTTCTTTTGCTCTTCCAAGAAAGCCTTGCAATTACGTTTCCAATGACCAATTTCTTGACAATGGAAACAAATTGCATCCTTTTGTGTATCGGGTTTTGCCTCAGAAGCCTTGGCAACCTTTGCCTTGCTTATCTTGGGTTTGACAACTTTTGCCTTACCCTTGCCTTTGGCACCAGGCTTCTTCCCATCGTGAACCAAGAGCACGGGAGAACCTTTCTCCACAATTTTCATCTCTGCAGTTTTGAGCATCCCATGCAACTCAGAGAGATTCTTATCCATTCCATGCATGTTATAATTCATTACAAACTGATTATAACTTTTAGGCAATGAATTAAGAATGAGATCCGTGGCTAGCTCCAATGGGATTGGATAGCCAAGTTTCTCAAGGTGCTCTACATAACCTTTCATTTTAAGAAAATGAGGACTCACTTGTTGCCCTTCATTCATTTTACTAGTAGTGAGTGCAACAATGGTCTTGTACCTCTCTTGCCTAGCTTGCTCTTGAAACATGGTTCTCAACTCCACGCCTATCTCATAGGCTTCCAAATGTTCCAAACTTTGTTGGAGTTTTGAACACATAGCAGCAAGCATGAGACAACTTACATCTCTAGAATCATTACGATGTTTCTTGTAATTGTCTCTTTCTACCCTAGGGGCAGTAGGCGGTGGTTCAGCGGGGAGAGGCCCATCGAGAATGTACAACTTATCTTCTTGCCTAAGAACGATTCTTATGCTACGGATCCAATCCATAAAGTTGGTACCATTCTCTTTGAGCTTATCCTTCTCAAGGATTGATCGCAACGACATTGATTGAGTGTTATTAGTCATTATCTACAAATATGCAAAAAATTCCAAAATTTAATAAGTACCGATTTTCATTAAAGAGATAAATAATGTATTTTTCAAACAAAATACTCCCACTAAATTATATAACCTTCATATACATCCAATGTATAATATAATTTAAATGGGTTAAGATCCAACTTTAATTTAATTTCAAGTCCGCTAAGGCGGATTACACAAAATCAAATTAATTAGGTAGACAACTCTTGTCAATCATATCTCATATGACTCTTAGTTCCTTTTATGAGATTCTTTAAGAAATCCAATTTCAAAAAGCATGTTAAACCTCATCTTTGCCTAGGCCCAAAACTGTTTTGACGCCCAATTAAGTCTAACCATTTTAAACGCATAGTTAATGTGTCCCGCTAGGGCGTGCCCACATTATCTATCTTGCTCATACATAAATAAATTTAATGCATCTCGCTAGGGCGAATCTACATTAGAGTCACTTATGTACTAACATGTGTTTTAATCATGGCATGGCAATAAAAGACTTAAAACTTTCTTTGAAGGTTCATCACGTATAGCATATAACACATTTATGAGCACATAATATAAACATGTTACACATCAAGTTTAGCCACTAAATTAATCCCCATTAATTTAAGCATGGTATTTATGTGTCATTAGTTTCTATATAAGTATGAGGATGAGACTATTTCAACTTTGGTCATTATCTCCAAATCAAGACAACAAGAAGTGCGGTCGAACTAAGCCATTAGGCAACCACAATCCCGCACTAATTCAAGAGACCAAGAAAGTAGTCCATGTGGCCGAAACTAAGCAATAGATGGTCTCGATGAACGTAGGCCAATTGCATTCACAATTCCACATGGATCTCCAAACTTTTGAATCAAGAACTTTGTTTCTCAATTTTAGCAATTATGAACTCTTCATAATTCTAACTTCGTTTTATCTTTGAAACTTTGATTGCGATCAATTTTGGGAAACACAATCTCGATGAACGCAGATTAACCATCCAAAACTTGAACCAATCTAGGAATCACAAGACTAAAACAAATAGGAAAATCAAACCCCAAAATCCATACACAAACCAACTACCCAAAACCCATTCCAGATCAGCAAGTCTGGACTGGTTCTGTTACTGGTTCTGTTGAATCTTTCGAAAAATTCCAGATTCTGGTTTTCAACCAAAATCAGACTTTCTGATCACCTTGTGCGGCCGCCCAAAAACCATTGTGCGGTCGCCCAAAACTGTGCGGCCGCCCGAGGCGTTCTGTGCGGTCGCCCAGTGCCATCATAATGTGCAGAATTTTCAAGTTCGAAAATTTTGTCTCAAAATTGTTTTTCCCCGATTATTAAAACTTTGATCCAATCAAAATTAATAATCAACAATTCTGAATCCATCATAATTTATTTATTGCGATTGAATCGTGCGATTAAAGTTGCAAAACAATAAACCACATAAAATCACATATTCCAATATTCATATCATGCAAGGCACATAAACAATTTATATACACATAACATGATCTAGGTATTGATATAATCAACATGAACGGGGCTCTGATACCACTGTTGGGTTTCGATCAAACATGCGCAGCGGAATTTAGCATTTAAAATTTTGAAACCCAAAGCCATGGATCCGTTCATATGATTAAATCAAATACAACATAAGAATAAAGGAATAAACTAACCCTTGATGGCTATCAAATTCTCTTGGTCTTTGGTGGAAGTTTGAAGACTTGATCACGATCACAAAGCTTGAACACGAACTTTGAAGATGATGATTTTCACCCTCTAGCGGTATCCACACTTCGAACGAATATCAAAGGAGCTTCTTTGATCTTGGTTGCTAGACCAAATTGTGAAACACTTTTTCACAATCAAAAGAACTATATGGAATTTATTTTGTGTATTATTTTGTTCTTCAACCAAGAATGTTTTGGAACAAAATAAACCCTCTCTCAAACTCTTTGAGACTCACACAATCATTAGCTTAGATTGCTGGCCGAATTTGGTCTTTTATACACAAGTATGACCTATTCCAAATAGGAAACTTATGTCAAAATCCGTCCAAAATTCGTTTCCTAATCAAATTAGGAATCTGCCACCCGACAGTACTGTGCGGCCGCCCAGAATGCACTGTGCGGTCGCACAACTGTCTGAAACAAAACTGGTACAAAATAGGCTAAGTGTGCGGCCGCCCAGTCCATTATGTGCGGTCGCCCACTTCCCCAGAAAGTCCAGAATTTCCAAAATTCCAATGTAGTCCTTTTAAAGATTCGTTCTATTGTGTGTGACCCTCTAGGATTATACTAAGTTGGCAATGGGTTCAAACATGAAACCATAAGATATGATTAGGTTCTAGCAAACCGTCATACCTACCCAATTAGTATAAGTAGATACAAGTTCGCATTCCTTTTAGAATATGTCATAATCCTTTTGTCCACGATATCATTGAACACAAGTCATGGTCAAAGAGTCAACTTGTTTTGTTCAATACTTTCTCGATTCCGAATATGTTGATAATCCAAATGACATTGATCCAATCAATTCATTTGAGTCCGGCCGAACATTTCATCAACATCATTCCTACGAGAGGCCCAAGCTTGACATCTCTCCGAGGAGGGACAAATCCATTTAGCTTATTATTCTTCCCTACATGAATCCGATTATGCCAATCATACCCTTTATAACTACTCGGTTAAAAGTAGCGTTTGAATATGTCAAACATAATGTTCATCAAGTGGAAGACTATAATAACTTCATGTCTAAGGATTCAAATGACATAACTAATATGATATATATGAATGACATAGACCATGACATAAATCTCATAGAGCGGGTCATGTCCAGTACCTTGTTCCAAACAAGTACCCATAAATCTAACATGATCATCCCATGATCATTTAGCCTTTATACTAGTGCTTAACAAGTACTAGGGACGGAGATTATTATAAGTAAACATGAACAACAATAATAATCAAAACATCTCTTTATTAATATGAAATAAATGATAACAATTACAACGTTTATTAAACGTGCCTAGGGCACCACTACCAACACTCTCCAAGCAGATTCATAAGTCCAATCAGGAGGAGGATATTATCAGAATCAGGACATCTGTTTACAATGACATGAAAAATCTGCTGCAAGATAGAACTGAACGCGTTTTTAATCTGTCTGAGTTAAATGGCTCTCTTGTCATTCAACAGAAAATTTTACTTGCCGAGCACAATGACACCCGCAGCAAACTTGAAGCCTCAACAGAGAAACTTGCTGATATTCAGAATGAACTTCTTGAAGCCAAATTGAAGATTGCTGCTCTTGAGGCAAACAACAAGATGCTTTCTGATAGATTAGAGAGTGCTCAGAGAAGGCAGGGCAAGGCAAAAAGGAAAGCTGAAATGAAAGAAGAAAGAGCAAAGAAGAAAGCAAGAAAGTCTGAATCTACAAAGGACTCGACTCCAGCAGATCCCAAGACTTCTGATCCAGCTGCTGATTCTTGAGTCGACATAGCCAATGATGTAGATATCTTATGAAGACCTTCTTAGACAAATCTCTTTGCTTAATGATATTTTGTTTGTGCTAATATGTTTTTCTTATATATGTTATCTGCATTATTTTGTGCTAATCCTTCTTGCAGATTAACATTCTGCCGATTCATTGAACCGGCTTCACCATTTATTTTGGTGAATCCACCTCTTACTTTAGACATCTAGTGTGACTTACCTTAGAAATGATTTTACCTAGATATCCATAGAAAACTTTCCCTAAGGTTAGAGATGTCCTTAGTATTACGGGTGATTGGACTTAAGTAATTACGAGGAGATTGTTGTTCAAATAGATTCCTAGATCATAGAATTACTTAATCCCAATCATGTTTGCACTTAGGATTCCCCAATTTTATTAGAACCTTTTTAGGTGCCCTTAGGATTCTTTGTGACCAGCACAGGTGTATTTCAACTCTTCAAAACAAGACAAACCAGCAGAGGAAGCAAATCAGCAGACCAGTAAACAAGTTGCCGATCAACTCTATTCTTAACATGCGACAAGTTGCCGATTAACTTGCTACACAAGTTGCCGATCAACTTATTAAAGAAGTTTCCGAACAACTCCATTCTCAACATGCCGATATAATAGACAGTTTTCACTGTCAGTCAGGTGACATCATTTCATTAAAGTCAACCTTGCTGATTGTCTCTATACTGTTTTATCATAAAGTAGTTTACCTGCTCTGTAATGATTACTGCGCCATCTGACACATAGCTACTTTTAGCTATACTCTGTCTCTACTTGCTTTTGCAGGTAACCGGTTGAGACAAAGGGGTCTTTACCCATCAGACTTTTAAGGCACACGTATCTTCGCCATTAATGCCAAGGATACAGCATTAAATGCTCCTCACCTACCCAACTGGAAATTAAAATATTATCCTTTTTAAACAAGCTAAGACATTAACTCCTCCTATAAATAGAGGACTCAGTGCATTGAAGAAGGTTGGTGATTTTAGTGCATTGAAGAGAGTTGGTTGTTTGCAGCATTCATTGAAGCTCAAACATTCCGTGTCCAGATAATCATTAGATCATTTAATAGGATATACACTTGTGCACAAACTCAACAACATTGTCAGTATTCCCGAACTAGATCATTTTAAGGAATACGTTGTTTGAGTCTTTAACACACCCACCTGAGTGAGACAAGTTCTTTTGAACTTGCCGCTCAAATACACTGGGTCAGATATTTGTTTTACGATTCATTAACTATCTCTAGAATTTAGTCTTTGTATCCGGCAAAGCCGTGCTTGTAATAGACTAGGGATATTTAATAGTGCTCTTAACCCAAATCCAAGTTCTGACCAAACTTGGTAGAGGACATAGCAGTATTTACACTGTGAACCTCTCCAAATCCTTGTGTCTCTGTTACTTACTGTCCTTGCCGGTTGGAACTCTATCACCGGCAAATCATTATTGTTCTTGCTGATTCATCATTATTTCCTTTGACCAATCTCTTGAAACTGCATTGAACTTTTGGAAACAACTTTGTGTTTAAACTAAGCTCTGAAAATCTTTTATTCACTGATTTTGTGTGAGTTAAAACTAAGTCATATTTTACCCGCTGCGCTTACTGATAATAGTTTGCAAACTGATAAGTGACTTTGCATTAATAAGTTTTCTTTGAAAAGTTTTAAAAAGGCTATTCACCCCCCCCCCCCTCTAGCCAATTCTCCTACCAATTGGGCCTAACAATGGGTATCAGAGCTTGGAATTTTGAAAGAAATTTCCAAGATTTGCAGCTTGTATTGCCGATACCATGGCAGGAAAAATCATGCAGTCGTTCAACATCACTACCATTCCGTTGTTGAACGTCAATGAGTTTGGTGTCTGGAAATCTCGTATGATAAAGTATATGAATTCAATCGATGACCGATTAATGCAAGTTATAGAAGGTGGTCCAATCATTCCTCTAAAGGTGTCAACCACCTACCGACCAATTCCCTCCACTCCTCTGACTGCTCATGCTGATCAAGACACTGAACAAGTAACGCATGTTCAAGTTGATGAAACCTTGATTGAAAAACCTAGAGAAGAATGGACTGATGAAGACAAACTTTCAGTTGCTCTAGATGGAAAGGCGTGCCACATTATCTCATGTGGATTGGACGACAAGCAATATAAACTGATTGACTTGTGCTCCACGGCTCAACAATGCTGGAACAAACTCCTTGATTACTTTGAAGGAGATGAGCAGGTGAAAGACAACAGACTCTACGAATGCATTGCTGAGTTTGAATCTTTCAAGAAACTAGATGGTGAATCTCTCAGAAGTGCCTACGACAGATTCTGCGAGGTAAGTAATTTATGTGCTTCATTAGGTAAAGTGTAAACTATGAAAGATCTTAATATTCGTTTTCTAAGTTCTTTAGGAAATGAGTATCATACTAAGGTCACTGCTGTTAGAGAAGTTAGAGACTTAAACAAGACTTCTATTCAGAATCTTGTATCTAGTCTGTTCTTGTATGAGAGAGAACTGCAAAAACTTAACGTTCTCGATAAAAATTTCAAAAACTTGTCTCTATCAGCTCAATCTCAGGTATCCTTTCCTTCAACCTAATTCCCTCTTATAGATCCCCATCAAACACCCTGCTGTTCAAAAACCTCAGAAACACCTTCAGAACAAACAATGGAAGAAGACGAATTTGCCGCCTTCGCCAGAAACTACAAGAGGTACAAAGACTTCAAAAGGATGCAAAAAGGAAGTCACCATCAACAAAAATCTTTTACACCACCATTTCAAAAATCAGCAAGCTACAACAAACCAAGTACCAGTGCTACCGATGGCAAAAACAGCAAAGGTGATCTTGTCTGCTTCAACTGCAGAAAACCTGGTCACTTTGCCTCAAAATGTCCTCAGCCAAAGTATGAATACGTGAGGAAATCAGTAAACAAGAGATACCCAAAGTCTCGAAATTATGTTGCCGATGATAGCACAGAAAAATCCTTACCGGTCTGGTGTGAAACCGATTCAGACGATGATGGCGATGAAGATGCGGATGCCGATGTAAGTTTCATTGCATTAGATTCAGATGATGCCGATCTTCCATCCTTGCCGACTCCAATCTACCGAGATCCCTCGCCGCCAAAGACTCCTGTCAAAGAAATACCAACTGGAAGAGCTCAACCATACTTCAAGGAAGTAAGCATCAAAGCAGGAAATCCAATAGGATACAAGGTTCATCAAGTAGGAACTTCACTCTATGGACAGTGTAACTCTTCTCACTTCAATGCTTCTAAAACAAAACCCTTGCCGATGACAAGAAAATTCTCATTCACCGAACATCCCAATATTGCCAAAAGTCTTTCGAAACCCATCTCTTCCCTACCTGACTTCTCACCTGAACCCATTCTCTCTACTCCCAAAGATTCAGCCGACCCTCTTCCAGAATTATCTAAGGCTGAGATGGTAGAGACAATGGATGAACTTTTTATTGATTATGAGAAGCTGAGTAGCGTTCATAAAGTGATGGCTGCTGATTTCAAAAGAATTTCTAACGAGAATAGCTCGCTTATGTCTGAACTTTCAGTTCTCAAAGGACACGAGCTTGAGTCTATTTCTCTAAAGAAAGAAAACCTGGATCTCAAATGCCAAGTAGCAGTATTGATAGCTCAGATCAAAGATCTTGTGAAAAGAAACAATCATCTCTCAAGGATTGTTGATTCTTACACAAAATCTAGAGTTGCTGTTGAAACAATCCTACAGACCCAAATGTCATATAAGGACCAATCTGGGTTAGGATTTTATTCCAGCAGCAGTAGCTCTACTGAAACTTGTGCGACCGAGAAAAAGGATGAGAAAGTTGAATGTAGTCCTGTTAACTCAGTGCATAAGGATGTTAAGCCAATATAAAGTGCTGTGGCAATGAAGTATCCTAAGAACCAGAACAAAAGGAATGATAAGCACAAACAAAGATATGTTAAGGTTGCTGATACTGAGTCTGCCGATAACGGTATTCTTGGTGAATACATCAGCAGAGCAGGTGCTGCCGATCTAACCTCCTCTGTTGCCGATGGACAAGTACCTAAAATGGTAACTGCCAAAGGTAAACAGAATGGAAAGAAAGGTAACACTAGCACCTTTAAACCTACTAAGTTTGTGCCTGCTCAATTCCCTAGTTCTGCCGATACACTGACTAAACAGAATGATGTTCTACCGACTCCACAGCCTATCAGTCAAGTGAGATGTTCTAATTGTTTTGATTATGGTCACAAGGCTCATGAATGCCTCTTGAAGCACCTATCTGGACCCACTGAGGTTACATCCTCTAGTGGTGGCCAGATGTGGTTGCCAAAGAGGAACTAACCCTCGGACCCAAGAATAAGGGGGACCATAAGCATACCATTTTATTTCAGGAATGCTTCATGGCCTCAACTGGTGCAAGCAAGGATTTGTGGATTCTAGATAGTGGCTGTTCAAGACATATGACAGGATTTGCAGATCTACTTGCCGATATCTCAGAAGCATCAGGTCCCCCAGTGGTTTTTGGTGATAATGCCAAAGGAAAAATCATCGGTATTGGTACCATCAAGAGAGGTGCAGTCACTGTACAGAAGGTCTCTCTAGTGGATGGTCTGAAACACAACATTCTATCAATATCACAATTCTGTGATAAAGGAATGCAATGTGTATTTACTACTTCCAGTTGCTATGTGAAAGACATTGCTTCCAATGAAACTCTTCTCACTGCCAAAAGAAAAGGTAACATTTATGCAATAGACTTAAGTGCTATTACTGGTGTTGCTAATGTTTGTTTTGTAGCTAAGAACATCAGTGAGAACTCATGGCTATGGCACAAGAGACTCAGTCACTTGAACTTCAAGTATCTATCCAAGCTTGCCGGTTCAAATCTGGTAACCGGTCTGCCTCAAGTGTCTGCTGATCATGCAAAGAAATGCAAGGCCTGCCAGCCTGGAAAACAACATAAGTCATCTTTCCAAAGCAAGCCCTGCATGTCAACTTATAGGTGCCTCCAATTGATACATATGGATCTATTTGGCCCCACAACCACTGCAAGTATTGGGGGAAGTAGATACACTTTGGTTGTAGTAGATGATTTTTCTAGATATACTTGGGAAGAAACTTTCAGTCACAAAGATGACACTTATGC
This sequence comes from Campanula takesimana, assembly GCA_026119855.1. Taxonomy (NCBI): domain Eukaryota; kingdom Viridiplantae; phylum Streptophyta; class Magnoliopsida; order Asterales; family Campanulaceae; genus Campanula; species Campanula takesimana. Next base: position 57,608 of record JAOWBW010002117.1, on the reverse strand, counting down.
CGTTGCTACCAAGTTATTCAGACTACTACAAACCCAGAAGGAGAGCGATATCATCAGTATGAGATCAGACAACGGCACTGAATTCAAGAACAATGGTATTGCTCAGTACTGTGATGATCATGGCATAGACCACAACTTCTCAGCTGCCTATACACCACAACAAAATGGTGTCGTTGAGAGAAAGAACAGAACTCTCATTGAAGCTGGTAAGACCATGATTGCTGAAGCCAGGCTACCGAAATATTTTTGGGCTGAAGCCATCAATACCGCCTGCTTCACTCAGAACAGATCTCTCATCAACAAATTCCATAACAAGACTCCTTATGAACTCTGGAGAGGCAGAATTCCCAACATTGGATTCTTCAAAATATTCGGCTGCAAATGTTACGTGCTTTACAACGGTAAAGAGCACAGAGGTAAATTTGATGAGAAAGCTGATGAAGGAATCTTTGTTGGATATGCTAAACACAATAAGGCCTTTCGAGTTTTCAATAAGAAACTTTTGAAAATTGTTGAATCTGTTCATGTAACCTTTGATGAATTTGATTTGCTAGAGTCTGACAAGGCTCCAAATAGTACTAATATGTCTAGTGCTCATGAGACAGGTAAATCCAGTAATACTAACCCTGCAGATCAAGTACCAGCTGTCGATCCAGTTATTTCAGCAGAAGAATCAGCAGATGCTCCGTACTTTCCTTCATCAGCAGAACCAAAACCTGCTGATGAATTTCATAATCCGTTTGCTGATGGAAACTCTGCTGATCATTCTGAAAACAGACCTAGCCCTCAACCAATTTCCGTTATAAGGCCCTTCCCAACAAGCTCTCAATCTAATCCACCTCTCACCCAAAACTCTAATTCTCCTACTCCACCTGCTGATCTTGACCCTCCTCTCGAATCTTTACAACAAGATACAGTTAAACAAGATGTTCCAAGGGAGGTTAGAACAGTTCGTGATTATCCATTAGAAAATGTGATTGGTGATGTCTTTGGACCAAGATTGACAACAAACCTTAGTAGAGCATTCGCCGAGAGTCTCTTCTCATCTGCTATGGTTTCCAATATAGAACCAAAGAAGACTGAAGAAGCTCTTGCTGATCCTGGATGGGTGGAAGCTATACAGGAGGAGCTAAATCAGTTTGAAAGATGCAATGTGTGGGAACTAGTGTCTCAACAGGTGATATCCTAGAGTACCTAGAGGGTTGTTGTGGAACACCCTAGTGTTTGAAATTGGTTCCTTTGTGAATAAATGTGTTAGGGAATATGAATAAGTGTTACATGGGGTATTGTTGAACATCTTTTGATGTGGTTTGGCTTGGTTCCTTATTTTAGAATCATTGCCCGGTTGTTGTTATTTAGCAAGTATTTATTACTGTGCTCTTTGTGGAAAGTCCAGCTGGTCTTGTTGTGGAGTCAGGCAATGGGAGAATTTTAGTGGTATAAGTAAGTTCACTATAAGGTTTTCCATTGGTACCTTCTGTGTCAGGCGGTGGGAGAATTATAGTGGCACACAAGCCAAGTTCACTATAAGGTGTCCACTGTGCCTTCTCAGTTTCCCCAGTCCAGATTGGCCTTGGATGAGATGAGTTTCTTCCTTTGGTGAGCATTTGGGTTATGACTTTGTGTCATATTTCCCTCTCTGGTTACTTTGGTTCTATTGGTTATGGTTTGGTTTTCGGGATCCCGGCTTCAGCTATTTATGCTGCTCAAATGGTTTTCTCAGATGGTATTCTCAGACAGTTATGTTTATTCGGTAAACCTTGGCTTGGTATTCTCGTAGAAGTGTTTACTCCTACACTATGTGTTGTATGATGAGTTGGTCGTTATTTCCAACCGGTATGGGACAGTTGGTGATAGGGAGCCTCTCATGTTATGTGCTATATGCTATATGATTATTTGTTGATATAGTTTCTTTATGATTATCATATCATCATGTAACGTAGTTGCATTTTAGTAGCTTACTGAGATTCATTCTCACCCCTTATTTGTTTACTGTTTTAGATAAAGGCGAGTCCAGGGGATAGGACACTTTGGCACGGGAGGACGTTGGAGTGGTAAGATTTTGGGATATGAGTTGTGTCAAGGTTACATTACTTAGATGTATAACCTTTTGGGTAGAGTTTCCTTGACTTTATCATCTTGTAACACCTATATTTTGGATAATGTCGGTGTATGTACATTTGTATAAAAGTTTGTAAGCCTTCGGGCTAAATACTTTCGTTTGTGAAAGTTGTTTGAAAAGTTTGTTTGAAGGTTAGTGTAAGTCTTTGAACTTCAAGTGTGGATTTGGTTAAACTTTATGAAAATATATTTCAAAAAAATTTCTAAAAGTATTTTATAACGTCTTCCACTCGTGTCCCGAGCGTGGGGCCAAGTAGGACCACGGGTCAGGGGCGCGACAGTTGGTATCAGAGCTAGGTTGTAGATGGTCTAGAATGACTTAGTGACCTAGGAGGGTAGTTGGGTAGAGAGTGAGTAACGTTGAGTGTTTTATGCAGGTAATCACTGAAGATGGTTGGAACATAGGGTGATCAGTCAGGGCCTTCAGGGCTGGGTAATGCTATAGAAGAGGTTCGAACAATGTTCCAAGGTATGTTTGAAACTGTAATGAAAATAATTGATGATATAGTTGAGCATAAAAGCAAGGTTGAAGCCTCAGATGTGACAAAACGAGGAGGACAGTTAAAACCACAACCCCAGCGTGGTAATAGTAAAGAATACCAAGGGACATCTTCGTAAGTTAAGGAATCTTTTCAAGGGCCACAGAATAGAAGAACTTAAGGCAACGAGTATGTAGCTATTGTCGGAAGGAAGGACATTCTGAGGATAGTTATTGGAAGAAACAATGCAAATGTATGAGATGTGGTCAGTTGGGTCACTTTCTGAGGAATTGCTCTAGATTTAAGAATCAGTTATCGGGAAGTGTAATTGGGTCTTCTCAGGGCCAGAACAGGAATTCTTCAGGGAAGCTTAAGGTACAAGGTAGTGTTTCTGCCATCAATCAACAACAGATTTCAGATCCTTCTAATGTGATTGGACGTATAATTTCTATGTCTAGTTTGAGAGCACATACACTTATAGACCCTGGCTCTTCGCATTCTTATGTGTCTGTGCATTTTGCTTCCCGATTACATGTGTCTCCTGAGTCTCTACCTTAGGTGTTAGTGTTGGTAGTGGTGCCCTAGGCACGTTTAATAAACATTGTAATTGTTATCATTTATTTCATATCTATAAAGAGATGTTTTGATTATTATTGTTGTTCATGTTTACTTATAATAATCTCCGTCCCTAGTACTTGTTAAGCACTAGTATAAAGGCTAAATGATCATGGGATGATCATGTTAGATTTATGGGTACTTGTTTGGAACAAGGTACTGGACATGACACGCTTTATGAGATTTATGTCATGGTCTATGTCAAACATATATCTCATATTAGTTATGTCATTTGAATCCTTAGACATGAAGTTATTATAGTCTTCCACTTGATGAACATTGTGTTTGACATATTCAAACGCTACCTTAACACGGTAGTTATAAAGGGTATGATTGGCATAATCGGATTCACGTAGGGAAGAATAATAAGCTAAATGGATTTGTCCCTCCTCGGAGAGATGTCAAGCTTGGGCCTCTCGTAGGAATGATGTTGATGAAATGTTCGGCCGGACTCAAATGAATTGATTGGATCAATGTCATTTGGATTATCAACATATTCGGAATCGAGAAAGTATTGAACAAAACAAGTTGACTCTTTGACTATGACTTGTGTTCAATGACATCGTGGACAAAGGGATTGTGACATATTCTAAGAGGAATGCGAACTTGTATCTAGTTATATTAATTGGGTAGGTATGACGGTTTGCTAGAACCTAATCATATCTTATGGTTTCATGTTTGAACCCATTGCCAACTTAGTATAATCCTAGAGGGTCACACACAATAGAACGAATCTTTAAAAGGACTATATTGGAATTTTGGAAATTCTGGACATTCTGAGAAGTGGGCGGCCGCACACTTAGTCTATTTTTGTACCAGTATTGTTTCAGATAGTTGTGCGACCGCACAGATGGTTTTGGGCGGCCGCACAGTACTGTCGGGTGGCAGATTCCTAATTTGATTAGGAAACGAATTTTGGACGGATTTTGACACAAGTTTCCTATTTGGAATAGGTCATACTTGTGTATAAAAGACCAAATTCGGCCAGCACTCAATACGAATAATTTTGTGAGTCTCAAAGAGTTTGAGAAAGGGTTTATTTTGTTCCAAGACATTCTTGGTTGAGGAACAAAATAATACACAAAATAAATTCCATATAGTTCTTTTGATTGTGAAAAAGTGTTTCACAATTTGGTCTAGCAACCAAGATCAAAGAAGCTCCTTTGATATTCGTTCGAAGTGTGGATACCGCTAGAGGGTGAAAATCATCATCTTCAAAGTTCGTGTTCAAGCTTTGTGATCGTGATCAAGTCATCAAACCTCCACCAAAGACCAAGAGAATTTGATAGCCATCAAGGGTTAGTTTATTCCTCTATTCTTATGTTGTATTTGATTTAGTCATATGAACGGATCCATGGCTTTGGGTTTCAAAATTTTAAATGCTAAATTCCGCTGCGCATGTTTGATCGAAACCCAACAGTGGTATCAGAGCCCCGTTCATGTTGATTAATTCAATACTTGGATCATGTTATGTGTATGTAAATTGTTTATGTGCCTTGCATGATTTGAATATTGGAATATATGTTGTTTATGTGTTATGTGATTTTATGTGGTTTATTGTTTTACAACTTTAATCGCACGATTCAATCGCAATAAATAAATTATGGTGGATTCAGAATTGTTGGTTATTAATTTTTGATTGGATCAAAGTTTTAATAATCGGGGAAAAACAATTTTGAGACAAAATTTTCGAACTTAAAAATTCTGCACATTCTGATGGCACTGGGCGACCGCACAAAACGCCTTGGGCGGCCGCACAGCTTTGGGCGACCGCACAATGGTTTTTGGGCGGCCGCACAAGGGGATCAGAAGGTCTGATTTTGGTTGAAAACCAGAATCTGGAATTTTTCGAAAGATTCAACAGAACCAGTAACAGAACCAGTCCAGACTTGCTGATCTGGAATGGGTTTTGGGTAGTTGGTTTGTGTATGGATTTTGGGGTTTGATTTTCCTATTTGTTTTAGTCTTGTGATTCCTAGATTGGTTCAAGTTTTGGATGGCTAATCTGCATTCATCGAGATTGTGTTTCCCAAAATTGATCGCAATCAAAGTTTCAAAGATAAAACGAAGTTAGGGAGAAACAAAGTTCTTGATTCAATGATTGGAGATCCATGTGGAATTGTGAATGCAATTGGCCTACGTTCATCGAGACCATCTATTGCTTAGTTTCGGCCACATGGACTACTTTCTTGGTTTCTTGAATTAGTACGGGATTGTGGTTGCCTAATGGTTTAGTTCGACCGCACTTCTTGTTGTCTTGATTTGGAGATAATAACCAAAGTTGAAATAGTCTCATCCTCATAATTATAGAGAAACTAATGACACATAAATACCATGCTTAAATTAATGGAGATTAATTTAGTGGCTAAACTTGATGTGTAACATGTTTATATTATGTACTCATAAATGTGTTATATGCTACATGTGAGGAACCTTCAAAGAAAGTTTTAAGTCTTTTATTGCCATGCCATGATTAAAACACTTGTTAGTACATGAGTGATTTTAATGTAGATTCGCCCTAGCGAGATGCATTAAATTTGTTTATGTATGAGCAAGATAGATAGTGTGGGCACGCCCTAGCGGGACACATTAACTATGCGTTTAAAATGGTTAGACTTAATTGGGCGTCAAAACAGTTTTGGGCCTAGGCAAAGATGAGGTTTAACATGCTTTTTGAAATTGGATTTCTTAAAGAATCTCATAAAAGGAACTAAGAATCATATGAGATATGATTGACAAGAGTTGTCTACCTAATTAATTTGATTTTGTGTAATCCGCCTTAGCGGACTTGAAATTAAATTAAAGTTGGATCTTAACCCATTTAAATTATATTATACATTGGATGTATATGAAGGTTATATAATTTAGTGGGAGTATTTTGTTTGAAAAATACATTATTTATCTCTTTAATGAAAATCGGTACTTATTAAATTTTGGAAATTTTGCATATTTGTAGATAATGACTAATAACACTCAATCAATGTCGTTGCGATCGATCCTTGAGAAGGATAAGCTCGAAGAGAATGGTACAAACTTTATGGATTGGATCCGTAGCATAAGAATCGTTCTTAGGCAAGAAGATAAGTTGTACATTCTCGATGGGCCTCTCCCCGCTGAACCACCGCCTACTGCCCCTAGGGTAGAAAGAGACAATTACAAGAAACATCGTAATGATTCTAGAGATGTAAGTTGTCTCATGCTTGCTGCTATGTGTTCAAAACTCCAACAAAGTTTGGAACATTTGGAAGCCTATGAGATAGGCGTGGAGTTGAGAACCATGTTTCAAGAGCAAGCTAGGCAAGAGAGGTACAAGACCATTGTTGCATTCACTACTAGTAAAATGAATGAAGGGCAACAAGTGAGTCCTCACTTTCTTAAAATGAAAGGTTATGTAGAGCACCTTGAGAAACTTGGCTATCCAATCCCATTGGAGCTAGCCACGGATCTCATTCTTAATTCATTGCCTAAAAGTTATAATCAGTTTGTAATGAATTATAACATGCATGGAATGGATAAGAATCTCTCTGAGTTGCATGGGATGCTCAAAACTGCAGAGATGAAAATTGTGGAGAAAGGTTCTCCCGTGCTCTTGGTTCATGATGGGAAGAAACCTGGTGCCAAAGGCAAGGGTAAGGCAAAAGTTGTCAAACCCAAGATAAGCAAGGCAAAGGTTGCCAAGGCTTCTGAGGCAAAACCCGATTCACAAAATGATGCAATTTGTTTCCATTGTCAAGAAATTGGTCATTGGAAACGTAATTGCAAGGCTTTCTTGGAAGAGCAAAAGAAGAAGAAGAGCAGCAAAGCTGCGTCGACTTCAGGTATCTATATGATAGATATTCTCCTTTCTACCACTGATTCTTGGGTATTGGATACCGGATGTGGTTCTCACATTTGTCTAAATGTGCAGGGACTAAAGAATAGGAGACTGCTTAAAGAAGGTGAAGTAGATCTACGTGTGGGAAATGGAGCAAGAGTTGCTGCATTAGCCGTAGGGACTTATGAAGTCACTTTACCTTCCGGATTAATTCTGGTTTTGAACAATTGTTATTATGTTCCGGATTTAAGCAGAAATATTATTTCAATTTCTTGTTTGGATAATGAAGGTTTTAAGTTTCTTATTGAGAATAAGAAATTTTCTATTTATTTAAATGATGTGCTTTATGGTATTGCTAATTCATTTAATGGCCTTTATATCTTGGATGTCAAGAATGAAAATAATGTCTATCATGTAAATAAGAAATCTAAACCTAATGATGTAAATCATACTTATTTGTGGCATTGCCGTCTTGGTCATATTAATGAGAAGCGTATCTCAAAACTCCATGGGGACGGACTTTTGGGTTCATGTGACTTTGAGTCATATGACACTTGTGAGTCGTGTCTTCTTGGAAAAATGACTAAGACACCTTTTACCAAGTTGGGTGAAAGGGCAAGCGACTTATTGGGGTTGATACATTCCGATGTATGCGGACCATTAAGTAGCAATGCTAGGGGAGGATTTCAATACTTCATAACCTTCACTGATGATTGTAGCAGATTTGGGTATGTTTACCTAATGAAACATAAAAGTGAAGCATTTGAGATATTTAGAATATTTCAAAATGAAGTAGAAAAACAACTTGGCAAAAGTATAAAGGCACTTCGATCGGATCGTGGTGGTGAATACTTGAGTCAAGAATTTGATGATCATCTAAAGAATTGTGGAATAGTTTCACAATTGACTCCGCCCGGAACACCACAATGGAATGGTGTGTCTGAGAGGAGAAATCGGACTTTGTTAGACATGGTTCGATCAATGATGAGTCAAGTTGATCTTCCAATATCCTTTTGGGGTTACGCCCTAGAAACCGCTGCTTTCACACTAAATCAAGTTCTAACTAAATCGGTTCCAAAGACTCCATATGAGATGTGGAGTGGAAAGAAACCTAGTTTATCTTTCATGAGGATTTGGGGTTGCGAAGTTTATGTCAAGAGACTTATCTCTGACAAACTAGCACACAAATCTGATAAATGTATTTTCGTGGGATATCCTAAGGAAACTAAAGGATATTACTTTTACAACCGAGAGGACAACAAAGTGTTTGTTGCCCGAACTGGTGTCTTTCTAGAGAAAGAGTTTCTCTCCAAAGAAATCAGTGGGAGTAAAATAAATCTTGAAGAAATTCGAGACCCAAAAAATAACATTGAACCAATAGTGGAACAAGAACAAGAACCACAAGGAGTTGTGGAACCTGTTCAAAATACACAAGCATCTCGCAGATCTAGTAGGTTACGATCCGAGCCCGAGAGATATGGATTTCTCGTAACGGATAGTAATGAGGTAGAAATCATTGAGAATGATGAACCGTCAACCTACCAAGAGGCGATGTCTTCTCCTGATTCGGACAAGTGGCTTGGAGCCATGGAATCCGAATTGCAATCCATGCAAGACAATCAAGTTTGGAATTTGATTGATGCGCCCGAAGGTGTAAAAACCATAGGATGCAAATGGGTCTTCAAGAAGAAGACTGACATGGATGGGAAGGTGCATACTTACAAAGCTAGGCTTGTAGCGAAGGGTTATAGGCAAGTTCATGGTATTGACTATGATGAGACCTTTTCACCCGTAGCAATGATCAAGTCTATAAGAATTTTGCTTGCCATTGCCGCATATCATGACTATGAAATATGGCAGATGGACGTCAAAACCGCTTTCCTGAATGGAAAACTCCAAGAGGATGTGTATATGACACAACCAGAAGGTTTTGAACAAGATTCTAAGGTATGCAAATTGCAAAGATCCATCTATGGATTGAAGCAAGCTTCAAGGAGTTGGAATCTCCGTTTTGATGAATCGGTCAAAGAGTTTGGTTTCATCAAGAACGAAGATGAGCCTTGTGTATACAAGAAGATTAGTGGGAGCATAGTGCTATTCCTTATTTTATACGTGGATGACATATTGCTCATTGGAAACGACATTCCTACACTTCAGTCTGTGAAGACTTGGTTAGGAAAGTGCTTCGCAATGAAAGATATGGGTGAAGCCGCATATATTCTTGGCATTAAGATCTATAGAGATAGATCAAGGAGGCTACTTGGTTTAAGCCAAAGTACATACATTGACAAGGTCATTAGAAGATTCCGTATGGAAAATTCTAAGAGAGGCACCTTGCCCGTGTTACATGGAGTTTCTCTAAGCAAGACTCAATGTCCTAAGACAAAAGATGAGCGTGAGAAAATGAATGATGTTCCATATGCTTCGGCAATTGGGTCCATCATGTATGCCATGATTTGTACTAGGCCGGATGTATCTTATGCTTTGAGCATGACAAGTAGATACCAATCCGACCCTGGCGAAAATCACTGGATAGCTGTAAAAGCGATTCTTAAGTACTTGAGAAGGACTAAAGACTCGTTTTTGGTCTATGGAGGAATGGAAGATGATCTCGTTGTAAATGCTTACACGGATGCAAGCTTCCAAACTGACAAAGATGATAGCCGATCGCAATCGGGTTTTGTGTTTATGTTAAATGGTGGAGCTGTAAGCTGGAAGAGTTCCAAGCAAAGTACAACCGCTGATTCTACAACAGAAGCTGAGTATATTGCTGCATCGGATGCTGCAAAGGAAGCTGTTTGGATTAAGAAGTTCATAACTGAACTTGAAGTGGTTCCTAGTATTGCTAATCCAATAGACCTTTATTGTGATAATAATGGTGCTATTGCTCAAGGAAAGGAACCAAGAGCACATAAGAAATCCAAACACATACTTAGGCGTTTTCATATCATTCGAGAGATCGTTGATAGGGGAGACGTAAATATATGCAGAGTACCTACTGATGACAATGTTACGGACCCACTAACAAAGGGACTTCCACAAGCTAAACATGATGGTCATGTTAGGTCCATGGGTATTAGATACATGGGAGATTGGACCTAGGGCAAGTGGGAGATTGTTGGTAGTGGTGCCCTAGGCACGTTTAATAAACATTGTAATTGTTATCATTTATTTCATATCTATAAAGAGATGTTTTGATTATTATTGTTGTTCATGTTTACTTATAATAATCTCCGTCCCTAGTACTTGTTAAGCACTAGTATAAAGGCTAAATGATCATGGGATGATCATGTTAGATTTATGGGTACTTGTTTGGAACAAGGTACTGGACATGACCCGCTTTATGAGATTTATGTCATGGTCTATGTCAAACATATATCTCATATTAGTTATGTCATTTGAATCCTTAGACATGAAGTTATTATAGTCTTCCACTTGATGAACATTGTGTTTGACATATTCAAACGCTACCTTAACACGGTAGTTATAAAGGGTATGATTGGCATAATCGGATTCACGTAGGGAAGAATAATAAGCTAAATGGATTTGTCCCTCCTCGGAGAGATGTCAAGCTTGGGCCTCTCGTAGGAATGATGTTGATGAAATGTTCGGCCGGACTCAAATGAATTGATTGGATCAATGTCATTTGGATTATCAACATATTCGGAATCGAGAAAGTATTGAACAAAACAAGTTGACTCTTTGACCATGACTTGTGTTCAATGACATCGTGGACAAAGGGATTGTGACATATTCTAAGAGGAATGCGAACTTGTATCTAGTTATACTAATTGGGTAGGTATGACGGTTTGCTAGAACCTAATCATATCTTATGGTTTCATGTTTGAACCCATTGCCAACTTAGTATAATCCTAGAGGGTCACACACAATAGAACGAATCTTTAAAAGGACTATATTGGAATTTTGGAAATTCTGGACATTCTGAGAAGTGGGCGACCGCACAGTATGGACTGGGCGGCCGCACACTTAGTCTATTTTTGTACCAGTTTTGTTTCAGATAGTTGTGCGACCGCACAGATGGTTTTGGGCGGCCGCACAGTACTGTCGGGTGGCAGATTCCTAATTTGATTAGGAAACGAATTTTGGACGGATTTTGACACAAGTTTCCTATTTGGAATAGGTCATACTTGTGTATAAAAGACCAAATTCGGCCAGCACTCAATACGAATAATTTTGTGAGTCTCAAAGAGTTTGAGAAAGGGTTTATTTTGTTCCAAGACATTCTTGGTTGAGGAACAAAATAATACACAAAATAAATTCCATATAGTTCTTTTGATTGTGAAAAAGTGTTTCACAATTTGGTCTAGCAACCAAGATCAAAGAAGCTCCTTTGATATTCGTTCGAAGTGTGGATACCGCTAGAGGGTGAAAATCATCATCTTCAAAGTTCGTGTTCAAGCTTTGTGATCGTGATCAAGTCATCAAACCTCCACCAAAGACCAAGAGAATTTGATAGCCATCAAGGGTTAGTTTATTCCTCTATTCTTATGTTGTATTTGATTTAGTCATATGAACGGATCCATGGCTTTGGGTTTCAAAATTTTAAATGCTAAATTCCGCTGCGCATGTTTGGTCGAAACCCAACAGTTAGAGGTGTCTATCCTAAGGGGGAGTGTTTGGTGATTGATAGAGTGTTTCGCACTTGTGATGTGCAAATTTGTGAGCATGTGTTTACTTGTTGGTTTAGTTATTTTGCTATAGCAAGATTTTGATATTATTGTGGTGGAGTTTTATATGCTAGTGTGCTTTAATTAAGCATGGTAGATATATGTGTTTAGCATTCATGCTATTTATGCATTAAAGCCTGAATTTTTTTTATCATAAGGTTATGCCTGGTATTTGGTTTATGGGGTTGGCAGCAGAGTGTCTATAGCTAAACTAGAGAATGTACTCTTCCTTTGTGGGATCTCAGATATGTTTTCTATTGAGTAGTACATGATTGATGAAAATCTTGGGTTATCTTGAGTTGTTCGGTATAATGCTATAGTGTTGATATCTAGTGCAATATATCCATAACATTGGTTGAGTTAAAAGAGTAGAAGATTCAACTTGAGATATTTCTTGACAAGGGATTCATTATGTTTAGTATATCTACGTGGGATGTATCAGTATTGTTTATTATGAAAAGGTATGGTACTTTGCGATTGTATATTGAAAACTAAGAGCTCAACCAGATGACTATAACGAATCATCACTTGTTATTTTATATGGGGGATATAATTGATCAACTTCAGAGATCAGTGGTTTATTCAGTGGTTGACTTTAAGTGATTATCATCAGTTGAAATTTTGAGTTGAGTATATTTTAAAAACGGTTTTTCATACCAGGTATGGGCATCATAAATTGTGGTCATAGTGTTTGAATTAACAACTACTTCAGTGGTATTGTTGGATATGCTGAGTTGTATCTGTAGCCGTAATTGGATTGCTTTGTGAGAGGCAACAGTTGTGAAATCAAGGCATTATGTCTTCTTGTTAGAGGATATATTATGTTGAGGAAGTTTCAACTCAGGCAGGGTTATTGATTTTTTTTAAATATGGAAGCAACAGTAATTGGAAAAATCCTACTTCAGTAGCAGAGGTATGTAACTTGTTGAGATTGGCATATGGTTAGAGATTCATTGATGGACTTCTAAGGTAGCTACACCGTTAACTATATGACACAGGAAGATACACTTTCTCGATGGATTGGTAAGAGTGAAACGAGTTTTTAATTGTTGAAACGAGAGTTGATGACAACTTCAGTATTGATATTGCTTAATGGATTTGACTAGTATTACAGTTATCTAAAGGATATGATCAGTGTTACTATTATCTAGTGGATATGTCGAATTTTACCATTATAGTGGATCTGATAAATTTATTATTCATGGTGATGCCTTAAAGAGTGCTTGAGATGTTCATCGCTTCAGAATTGTATGGTAACAATGTGTGCTTTGAGAAGATTGGTTCCTTTTTCTTATGAACAAAATTATCCTACCTATAACTTGAGATTTATTGCGATTATATATCCATAGCATTTGTGAATGACCTTCATAGAGCCATATTGAAGTGTTTAACAACCATGAGAGTTGAAGTATTAGTTTCTTCAAAGAGAGTTACATATGAGATAATGCAGGTAGAGTACCATGTTATATCATCCGGGAAAGGTAATGTGTTAGAGGATACATTGACTTATAGTTCATGTTTGATAAAACTCAATGGGGAATGTTAGAGGAATTAACATTTTGGAGTTTTGTGAGTTGAGACATGGTGTGATTTTGCGATTGTGGAAGCTTTAAGTTTCTACTCTATTGAATAATTTCAACTATAGAAAATTACTAGTGGAATGAATGATGATAGACAACACGATTTGTTCGTTGCTAGTGATGGAACTTTAAATTTTGTAGCAGAGTATGTAGTCGATACATAGTGGAACCAACATGTATAACGGAATTCAACTACAGGTACTTGAAGAGATACACAAGACCAATTTAATTATGAATCCGAGTAAATGTAGAGTATTGAGATAATTTGAAGAGTTACATTTGATTTGTTTAACACGCGAAATTATAAGCATTCAACTAAGTCCTTGAGCTGCGAATAATCTGGAAGTAAAATATCAGCGATCAGTTGGTTTGTGACAAGCCTTTGAGATTTTTGAGTGGATATGAATCTATTGCGAAAGGTTTCATTGAAGGAGTTACCCTGAATAGTTGAGAACAATGATGTTGATTGATAGCGGATTGGTTACCAAGTTTTCTCACCTTATCTATTTTGAGGGTATAAATGTTAATTCCAGTTGTTACTTATTTTTTCATAAGATAGTGCGATTTCATGGGATGCCTACGAGCATGGTATTGGATATGGGTTCCTTATTTACATCTTGATTTTAGCAAGCAATTCAGAAGGCTTTGAATTCAGATTTGGAATATAGAACGACTTTTCATCCTCAGACAGATGGTCAGTTAGGAGGAACCATAATGTGGAAGAATCTACTTGAGAGCTTCGGGACGAAATGGAAAGGAAATATCCTTGGTTGTTTGATTCGTTTGGTAAGTTATCTTAAAATTCGGGATGAATTTTCTTTAAGGGGGAGTGATTGTAACGACCCCAAAATCACCCTAATTTTCTTAACTTAAAATGGAACTTTTATGTGCATTTTATGTGTTAGAAAATATTTTTATGACTTGCATATATTATTTGAGTATATGTGTTAGTTAATGTGTTAGTAGTAATTTTGTTAAAAGGAATAAATGAGTTAGTTGAAACTTTAGGGTCCAAAGTGTAACTTTAAAGTTAAGGGGCTTATTTGCTCAAAATGAATGTGGAAGGACCAAAGTGAAAAATAGAAAATATCAAATTGTTCTTACCCTCCCATCTCTCTCTTTCTCTGCGTGGAAGTCAACACACACACACACACACACTAAAAATTTATACTCCCTCTGGCTTAAGAACTCAAGGTAAGAATTATGCTTATTTGATTTTCCTCATTTTTATTTACTACTCCGTTTTAAAATCTAATTATATAAAAATGATCAGGGCGTTGAGTAGGTCATTTCTACCCGAACAAAACATATTTCTGCGATACTTTTTCCGGAAATAGGTAAGTTACTAATTCCCCTTAAATAGTAAAATGGTCATATATTTGCTATATGTGTGATATGTGGTGAAATTATTGTGAAAAGAATTTATTTGTGATACTTGTTTATTTGGGACAAAGGGAGTATAATTATACTGGGTAAGTGACTTGGTTCGTATGCAAGGATGTATATGGAATATGTTTATATCCTGAGAATATTAGTATAAGTGTTTGAAACTATACTCCTAATTGTGGAACGGTGGAACGAAAGGAGTATAGTTTGTTCAAGTTTTGGCCTGGCGGGTGTGTTGGGCGGCCGCCCAAATAAGGCGTGCGGCCGCACACTTATCTGGAAGATTTTTGTCTTGAGACAGAGTGTTTTGGGCGGCCACACAGTCTGGTGTGGGCGACTGCCCAGAACTGCTAAAAAGTTTGAGTTGTTTAAATCCAAGTGAATTAGAGTTCAATCTTGGTCTAGGTCTTAGGTGATATCCTAGAGTACTTAGAGGGTTGTTGTGGAACACCCTAGTGTTTGAAATTGGTTCCTTTGTGAACAAATGTGTTAGGGAATATGAATAAGTGTTACATGGGGTATTGTTGAACATCTTTTGATGTGGTTTGGCTTGGTTCCTTATTTTAGAATCATTGCCCGGTTGTTGTTGTTTAGCAAGTATTTATTACTGTGCTCTTTGTGGAAAGTCCAGCTGGTCTTGTTGTGAAGTCAGGCAATGGGAGAATTATAGTGGTACAAGTAAGTTCACTATAAGGTTTTCCATTGGTACCTTCTGTGTCAGGCGGTGGGAGAATTATAGTGGCACACAAGCCAAGTTCACTATAAGGTGTCCACTGTGCCTTCTCAGTTTCCCCAGTCCAGATTGGCCTTGGATGGGATGAATTGCTTCCTTTGGTGAGCATTTGGGTTATGACTTTGTGTCATATTTCCCTCTCTGGTTACTTTGGTTCTATTGGTTATGGTTTGGTTTTCGGGATCCCGGCTTCAGCTATTTATGCTGCTCAGATGGTTTTCTCAGATAGTTTTCTCAGATGGTATTCTCAGACAGTTATGTTTATTCGGTAAACCTTGGCTTGGTATTCTCGTAGAAGTGTTTACTCCTACACTATGTGTTGTATGATGAGTTGGTCGTTATTTCCAACCGGTATGGGACGGTTGGCGATAGGGATCCTCTCATGTTATGTGCTATATGCTATATGATTATTTGTTGATATAGTTTCTTTATGATTATCATATCAGCATGTAACGTAGTTGCACTTTAGTAGCTTACTGAGATTTATTCTCACCCCTTATTTGTTTACTGTTTTAGATAAAGGCGAGTCCAGGGGATAGGACACTTTGGCACGGGAGGACGTTGGAGTGGTAAGATTTTGGGATATGAGTTGTCTCAAGGTTACATTACTTAGATGTATAACCTTTTGGGTAGAGTTTCCTTGACTTTATCATCTTGTAACACCTATATTTTGGATAATGTCGGTGTATGTACATTTGTATAAAAGTTTGTAAGCCTTCGGGCTAAATACTTTCGTTTGTGAAAGTTGTTTGAAAAGTTTGTTTGAAGGTTAGTGGAAGTCTTTGAACTTCAAGTGTGGATTTGGTTAAACTTTATGAAAATATATTTCGAAAAATTTTCTAAAAGTATTTTATAACGTCTTCCACTCGTGTCCCGAACGTGGGGCCAAGTAGGACCACGGGTCAGGGGCGTGACAACAGTGGATTCTGTCACCCTAGAATATGAGCCCCTTGTTTTTACCTGTATTGCACTCTCCCAAATGGACAATTCAGGCAAGGGTCTCATATTCTCATCGGAATCCACCATTCAATTAACCAAAACTAAGTGATTCTGTAGTTTTTTTTCACTTTGTTAAACAACGCATTAATGCAATCAAACCTTGTGAATTTTAAGGGACAACCGAAAGGGACATGTTGAACGGTGCGGTCGAAACTAAGTCAAAATGGCATCCACAATCCCGCACAGAATAGGGAAAGTAGGAAAACACAAGCTCAGATTCCCGTAGAGAGGTTCTCCATTCTTTCAAAATCCTTTGTTCAACATTTTACCGAAGCGACATTCGTCATATTCACAGGGGAGGATTATAGATTGTAAAGATGCGTTATCTTGGGCAAAGATTAAAACAGCCCTAAGAATCGAACCGACCGGTCTCGAGGAGTGTCTTATTAACTAGTATGTATACATGAGGTTGATGCAAGGCTTACGGCTAAGGCTCCCCATGAACACAGTCTAGGAGCGTGTCACGGAGTGAGTACACCATCTTTGGAGAGATCGGCGAGGGCCATTCGTTAGAATGGGAGTGCTGAACGACATCCGTCCTCCGATTGGGACCTGGGTTTATAGGGTATGTAGTGCAATTATTATACATGTGTGCACGTATGTGAGAGTCAATATCTAGATGACAAAGATAAAATAGAGAGTTTTTTTTTTTTTGAAAGTTAAAGCAAAAACAAACAATGGCCGGGCCAAGTGGCTGCCTACGTTTCCCTCTTGTGGAGGAACTCAGGCCGTCGTAGTTCACACATAAAGCAAACACATGTAAAGCAAGGAATGAAACATTTAGCAAGTACTCCCATAAAACAAAGGTTAGCCGTATAATATATGGGGAGTTTCTTCGTCGTTGGGAAGGTCCTAGGACTCAGAAACAGAGGGGAGGGCAGATCTGAGACCTGTGTACGTGTTTTTGAACTGAAAAAAAACCCTTTTCAAACCAGAGAATCAGATCAGCCGGGTAGAACCGAGATGTCTCGTACGAGACAAGGGATCCCTCGTACGAGGCATCTCAGCTGAGGAACAGATTACGGTACAAAATGCAGAATTTTGAAACAACGATGATTTCTTTCGACGCAAGTCTAACCCACTTACTTTGCTCTGTCCCCAGCAGAGTCGCCACTATTTACGAGCGAGGTTTTCCTTCGAGGAATGTTTTTGTCCTTCGATTTACCTTTTTGTTGATTTGAGAGTCGCTGTCACGACCCGAAAACTAGGCTCTATTTTATTAGTAATAAATAATTATTATTTATTTATTTGCTTATTTATTGATTTAAATTATTATTTAATTAATAATTTATGTGTGCATTTTATGTTTCATAATAATTTATGCTTAGCATTTTATTTGGGTCATTTGTGCTAGTATAGTATTAGTTGGTCTTGGTTGTTAATAGCAAGTATTAGAGTTGGGTAGTTAGTGGGGAGGGAGGGGCCTAAGTGTAAGTTTTTCATAATAATTCCCCCTACTCCCTCTCTTCTCCCTCACCTTCCCCTCACCAATTCCCATTCCCCGCAAGTCTCTCTCTCTCTCCATGTTTGTGGTAAGCTTTTCCTTCTCTTCCTTCTCTCTTCATTTTCTTCATCTTCCTCTCATTATTTTTCATTTCTTAAAACATGAAACTTGTTTAGATCGTCGTTAGGATCGTAGAGGGCTAAAAATATTCGAGTTCCGGAAACTTTGATAAAATTCAAGTAAGTTACTTTTCCCCCATTTATGTTAAAAATGCTCATCTTTAATACTATTGATGTTCATGTTGATATCTATGTCATTTTGGTTGAGTTTAGAAATTATTTGGAATTTATTTGGATTTTTGGTTAAAAGTTGTGATAATATTAATGTTTAGATTAAATCTTTATTTGTGTGGTTAAATGTTGTTATCTAGGTCTCCTAGAGGTTCATATGTTGTTTTAGTACATTGTTAAGAGTATTGGAAGTGTTGATTTTGGGTGTTTATGAACTAGCAAGATTTTGGGTTTGATTTTGGTAAGAATGTGTTAAAACCCAGCTGATTTCTGCCCAGCCCGACGACCGGGCGCCCGCCCGCCCCCTGCCAAGCGCCCGCCCACTTCCCCCTTTTCTGACCCTTAGCTTCTGTTATAATGGGCGCCCGCCCGCCCTGTTTTCCTGGAAATCACATTGTGTTTGTTTAAAACTAGGTTGTATTTTAGTTTGGGTTTTAGAGACGCATGAATTGAGTTTTCTTGTCTTTAAATGTTAGGATAGAAGTGTATATAGGTACTCCTAAGATTTAGAACGAAAGGAGTGAAATTCGGAGCTAAAACAGGGATTTTTCTCTTTGTCCGGCCGAACACTTTTTATAAATTGTCCGTTTTACGTTCAATCTTCCGGAGGCCATAACTTCTTCGTCCGGACTCCGTTTTGGACGTGTAAACTATCGTTGGAAATCTCTTTTCGAGTACTACGCAAGGGTTCTATTGGACGCATGGTTCCAGACCAGAATGATTGTCTTATTGTTGAGGTTTAAGGTCAAGGCGTAGTCTCGGTCTAGGTTCCATAGTACTATTCTAGTTGACTTAGTTGGGCACCGTGGAACGCTTTAGTAATTAAAATTGGTTCCTTTGTGAACAATGGTGTTATGTAATTTGATCAAGTATTGTTTGGGAATGTTTGGGCATCTTATGATGTGTTCGTGATTGTTCCAATCGAATTGATTTTTGAGTAAGACTTGGTCTAAGTTTTAGGTGATGTCCTATAGTACCTAGAGGGTTGTCATTGAACACCAAAGTGTAGGGTTTAGTCCGGTCGTGATCATGTTCTAATAAGTGTAACCTTTTGGATTCGTTTGGGGTGTTTAGGATTGGTTCGTTAAGGACGGAGGTAAAGCGTGAATTGGCAATTGGGTACTTACGGTTTGGTTAACCTTAAGGTGTATTCATTCTTATTTCCTACTTTGGAATTCCAGGTGTGATGAGATGGTTGAGTTCATAGTCCTAGTACATCTTTATGAGTAAACGTTTAGGATAATTTTGAGTTATAGTCGTTGTACTATTTGTGAGCGACCGTTTGGGGTGTGTTCCTGTGAATAACTTGTGGGTATCATCTTTGGAATGTATCTAGTATGGTTCCTTTTATGGAATTATCGTATTCTAATAGTCTTTGTTGTTGAGCTCCTTATGAGCAATTCCGTTTATCGTTGTTGTGCTTTTTATGAGAAATTCCGTTTATCGTTGTTGTGCTCTTCATGAGAAACTCTTGTTATTGTTGTTGTTAAACTCTTCATGAGTAACCGTTGCATCTTTATGGTGATTATTTGGCATGGTTCCCTACTTTGGAACCCTAAACTGTTTAATTAAGCTAGTATTTATTACTTAGCATTTATTTGGAAGCCCAGCTGGCATATTTGTTGCATCGGGCGATGGGAGAGATTATAATGGCAAAGCCAAGTCCATTATAATGTTGACCATTGTTTTGCCCCCTTCTTTACCCCTTTTCCAGATTGGCCTTGGAAAGGATGAGTTAGCTTCCTTTGTGAATGTATCTAGCTATCGGGCATGACTTTGTGTCATGGTCCTTGTCCTTTGTGACACTTTTATAGTTATTGGTTCCGGTACCGGGGTTTTCTCTTCGAGCTTTCATGCTGCTATGAAGATGTTGATTGTTGATTATTGAAGCTGCGCAGCGACCTTTATTTGGTTCTTCAGTTGGGTGAAACCTTGGCTATGTATCCACTTATGAGTGTTTATTTCAGCTTTATGTGTTGCATGATGAGCTGGTCGTTATTTCCAACCGGTATGGGACGGTTGGCGATAGGGAGCCTCTCATTTGTTGTTATATGTTTATTTATATGATTGACTATTGGATGTTACTGTTCGACAGCATGTCACTTATTATTCCGCTGCTATCTATCTTATGTTAATTGCTATCGGTCATTGCATATTAGCATGTCATGTAGTTGCATTAGTAACTTACTGAGATTTATTCTCACCCCGTTTCTTGTTTCAAATTGTTTTTCCTTAACACCCCCCCCCCAAGAAAGCAAGTGGTAGCGTTGTGAGGCCCGTTGTAGCGGGAATCTTCTGAGCAGGTTGATCGTATTTGGGATAGTTGCTCTTCGGAGCCTTTATGTATTCTATTGTGGGTTCGTAGTCGTTCAGTGTTTGTATATACGGTTGTACTTTGGGTATTTTTGTTAATAAGTTGTTCTTGCTTCCGCATTTGTTTCTAGTCTCCGAGTTATAATCTCGTTGAGGTGTTGTTTGATGGTATTGGTTTATAGTTGAATTCACGCGCCCAGTTTGGTATATTACATTTTGGAGATGTACATTTTGTAAAGTGATTATTTATGGATTTTTGAGATTTCTGGGGCGTGACAGTTGGTATCAGAGCAATGGTTTTAGATCTTGAAGGAGAATAAGAACTCTGATATTGAATAGGTTTCAATACTTGGGTGTTACAAGTTGAGTGGCCTAGAAAACTAAGTTTTCTTGAAGGATGATGTTAAGGTAGAAGTTGGTTGAGTTATGAGTCGTGATATTGACGTCGAGTGTTTCTTCCCATGTGGTATATCCAGTATAGAATTGGTGTCAATAATGTTAGTTCCATTGGGGTTAGTCGGTTTGAGAATCGAGAGTACGAGTTTTGAAGGCTTGAACGTACCTATTTCGTAAAGTGGAAATGTCTTGTGCTATATTCTTATGTTTGTTCTCGTTAAGTGATTTATGTTGAGGTGTATTCTCGAGTATGGAATTTCGTGATCGCTACTGATAGAGGTAAGGTGATCTGGTTATGTCACCTATGCGGGGTATTGATGAGTTAAGTGGTATGGTTTAGCTTTCTATATGATACGAGTTTCTTGTGTGCCATCGATAGGTGGAGAATATTTCTATACGAGTATGTTTGACTTTGTTTAGGAGCATACTAGGTATATATATAATGTTCAGGTTCTATATTGAAAATCAAAAAATCTTTATTATAAGGTTGTGTTGGGAATTTAGCTTATTCTGTTGGCAATATTAATTTTGAAATATTAGGTATAATTTATATTGAGTGCAATATGTCGCTTGATCGATAGGAAACTTGGGTTAAATTGGGTTGTTGTGGTACAAGGTTGTAATGCTAATATTTAGATCAATATCCATATTGTATCAGTTGGGTTATAGGAGTTGAGGATTCAATGAGAATCTCTTGAGAAAAATTTTGGTCACTTTTAGTACATCTCCGTGAATGTATCGGAATGGATTAGTATGGAGAGGTGTACAATTTGCTAGGGATGATGAGTTGTTGTAGGAGTTATGGTCATTAATGGTGATAAGCGTGTTAAGTTAGAAAGGACTAAGTACATTTTGGGAGAGTAATAATTTCTCAATCTATGTTAAAGGCATTTTGAAATTTTGGTTAGATAGTAGTTCTATGGTTCTAAATCCCTTCTTGGTGGCGTTACCCGAATTGGATCAAGGGTATGTGAAGAAAGTTGAGTATCAATACTTGGGCATAATTAAGGAGTATCATGATTTGGTATTGGGTCAGTCGGAACGTTGCTAGCTAATTGGCTTATTATGATGGTAGTACTATTGAGCCTAAGTATCATTAGGTTAATAAATGTATGCGTGAAAGATTAACTTGGCTTAGCTATTGAGGATTTGAGATTTGGTGATTTCCTTGGGTATATGAGCACTGATTATTAACTAAAAAGGGAGTTAGAGGAAATCCCTTGAAGATAAAATTTAGATCATTTTCGGACTATTGAGTATTCGTAATTATTTTAGGCTTTCAAGGATTGGAGTGTTATGACGATGGTATTATGACGTAGATTTAAGTGGACATTTTGTATTAAAATTTTGGGTTTATATTACACCACTAGTTTAAGGTGCTACATAGAGCGAGAGCCCTTTAATGGGAATCCTTAGAGATATAGCCTTTGGTGAATATTATGGGGATGGAAAATTTCTTTAGCCTTTCATATTTTAAAAGCTAATTAAGCTCGAGATGGTAATGTTTTGAATTTCAGGGGAATAATACTAAGTAAGCGATTTACAAATAGAAGTACCTTTGCGGTGTAGTTAAGGTTATGAATAAGGCGAGCTTGAGATATCTCGAGAATCTTGTGTGGAAATAATTTTGATTCTTCGATCTTGAGTACGGATTTTGATTAGTAATGAAGATAATGATGGAATGATTCGGTTCAAGAGGTAGTGTTATCGTAAACATCATTTAAAGTTACCTTGTAGTGGGTTAGATTGGACAATTGAAGAATTTGAGAAATGACAGAACTGTCGTATCCGTAGCTAATTGGTCATTCGGGTAAGTCTCGTTAAAATTCGGGTCGAATTTTCTTTAAGGGGGAGTGAATGTCACGACCCGAAAACTAGGCTCTATTTTATTAGTAATAAATAATTATTATTTATTTATTTGCTTATTTATTTATTTAAATTATTATTTAATTAATAATTTATGTGTGCATTTTATGTTTCATAATAATTTATGCTTAGCATTTTATTTGGGTCATTTGTGCTAGTATAGTATTAGTTGGTCTTAGTTGTTAGTAGCAAGTATTAGAGTTGGGTAGTTAGTGGGGAGGGGGGGCCTAAGTGTAAGTTTTTCATAATAATTCCCTCTACTCCCTCTCTTCTCCCTCACCTTCCCCTCACCAATTCCCATTCCCAGCAAGTCTCTCTCTCTCTCCATGTTTGTGGTAAGCTTTTCCTTCTCTTCCTTCTCTCTTCATTTTCTTCATCTTCCTCTCATTATTTTTCATTTCTTAAAACATGAAACTTGTTTAGATCGTCGTTAGGATCGTAGAGGGCTAAAAATATTCGAGTTCCGGCAACTTTGAGAAAATTCAAGTAAGTTACTTTTCCCCCATTTATGTTAAAAATGCTCATCTTTAATACTATTGATGTTCATGTTGATATCTATGTCATTTTGGTTGAGTTTAGAAATTATTTGGAATTTATTTGGATTTTTGGTTAAAAGTTGTGATAATATTAATGTTTAGATTAAATCTTTATTTGTGTGGTTAAATGTTGTTATCTAGGTCTCCTAGAGGTTCATATGTTGTTTTAGTACATTGTTAAGAGTATTGGAAGTGTTGATTTTGGGTGTTTATGAACTAGCAAGTTTTGGGTTTGATTTTGGTAAGAATGTGTTAAAACCCAACTGATTTCTGCCCAGCCCGACGACCGGGCGCCCGCCCGCCCCCTGGCAAGCGCCCGCCCACTTCCCCCTTTTCTGACCCTTAGCTTCTGTTATAATGGGCGCCCGCCCGCCCCTATTCAGGCGCCCGCCCGCCCTGTTTTCCTGGAAATCACATTGTGTTTGTTTAAAACTAGGTTGTATTTTAGTTTGGGTTTTAGAGACGCATGAATTGAGTTTTCTTGTCTTTAAATGTTAGGATAGAAGTGTATATAGGTACTCCTAAGATTTAGAACGAAAGGAGTGAAATTCGGAGCTAAAACAGGGATTTTTCTCTTTGTCCGGCCGAACACTTTTTATAAATTGTCCGTTTTACGTTCAATCTTCCGGAGGCCATAACTTCTTCGTCCGGACTCCGTTTTGGACGTGTAAACTATCGTTGGAAAGCTCTTTTCGAGTACTACGCAAGGGTTCTATTGGACGCATGGTTCCAGACCAGAATGATTGTCTTATTGTTGAGGTTTAAGGTCAAGGCGTAGTCTCGGTCTAGGTTCCATAGTACTATTCTAGTTGACTTAGTTGGGCACCCTGGAACTCTTTAGTAATTAAAATTGGTTCCTTTGTGAACAATGGTGTTATGTAATTTGATCAACTATTGTTTGGGAATGTTTGGGCATCTTATGATGTGTTCGTGATTGTTCCAATCGAATTGATTTTTGAGTAAGACTTGGTCTAAGTTTTAGGTGATGTCCTATAGTACCTAGAGGGTTGTCATTGAACACCAAAGTGTAGGGTTTAGTCCGGTCATGATCATGTTCTAATAAGTGTAACCTTTTGGATTCGTTTGGGGTGTTTAGGATTGGTTCGTTAAGGACGGAGGTAAAGCGTGAATTGGCAATTGGGTACTTACGGTTTGGTTAACCTTAAGGTGTATTCATTCTGATTTCCTACTTTGGAATTCCAGGTGTGATGAGATGGTTGAGTTCATAGTCCTAGTACATCTTTATGAGTAAACGTTTAGGATAATTTTGAGTTATAGTCGTTGTACTATTTGTGAGCGACCGTTTGGGGTGTGTTCCTGTGAATAACTTGTGGGTATCATCTTTGGAATGTATCTAGTATGGTTCCTCTTTATGGAATTATCGTATTCTAATAGTCTTTGTTGTTGAGCTCCTTATGAGCAATTCCGTTTATCGTTGTTGTGCTCTTTATGAGAAATTTCGTTTATCGTTGTTGTGCTCTTCATGAGAAACTCTTGTTATTGTTGTTGTTAAACTCTTCATGAGTAACCGTTGCATCTTTATGGTGATTATTTGGCATGGTTCCCTACTTTGGAACCCTAAACTGTTTAATTAAGCTAGTATTTATTACTTAGCATTTATTTGGAAGCCCAGCTGGCATATTTGTTGCATCGGGCGATGGGAGAGATTATAATGGCAAAGCCAAGTCCATTATAATGTTGACCATTGTTTTGCCCCCTTCTTTACCCCTTTTCCAGATTGGCCTTGGAAAGGATGAGTTAGCTTCCTTTGTGAATGTATCTAGCTATCGGGCATGACTTTGTGTCATGGTCCTTGTCCTTTGTGACACTTTTATAGTTATTGGTTCCGGTACCGGGATTTTCTCTTCGAGCTTTCATGCTGCTATGAAGATGTTGATTGTTGATTATTGAAGCTGCGCAGTGACCTTTATTTGGTTCTTCAGTTGGGTGAAACCTTGGCTATGTATCCACTTATGAGTGTTTATTTCAGCTTTATGTGTTGCATGATGAGCTGGTCGTTATTTCCAACCGGTATGGGACGGTTGGCGATAGGGAGCCTCTCATTTGTTGTTATATGTTTATTTATATGATTGACTATTGGATGTTACTGTTCGACAGCATGTCACTTATTATTCCGCTGCTATCTATCTTATGTTAATTGCTATCGGTCATTGCATATTAGCATGTCATGTAGTTGCATTAGTAACTTACTGAGATTTATTCTCACCCCGTTTCTTGTTTCAAATTGTTTTTCCTTAACACCCCCCCCCCCCCGAGGAAAGCAAGTGGTAGCGTTGTGAGGCCCGTTGTAGCGGGAATCTTCTTAGCAGGTTGATCGTATTTGGGATAGTTGCTCTTCGGAGCCTTTATGTATTCTATTGTGGGTTCGTAGTCGTTCAGTGTTTGTATATACGGTTGTACTTTGGGTATTTTTGTTAATAAGTTGTTCTTGCTTCCGCATTTGTTTCTAGTCTCCGAGTTATAATCTCGTTGAGGTGTTGTTTGATGGTATTGGTTTATAGTTGAATTCACGCGCCCAGTTTGGTATATTACATTTTGGAGATGTACATTTTGTAAAGTGATTATTTATGGATTTTTGAGATTTCTGGGGCGTGACAGTCGCCACCATGTTATTGTCGAAACACGGACCGAGAAGTCTGGATTCGGGGGTTAAGTTATGAATTGGGAAGGTCAAGGAGCACCCAATTCACCCAATCTAGGATTGGTCTTGCTAAGAAATCATCATCATCATTTCAAAATTATGCATTCATGTACCAAAAGAAAAACAAACAAATAAATAATTGCTTATTTATTTGGGATGTCGGATCATGTGCTTCGAGACCATCTCCATGGATTGGAGAGGCTCTAGGCTGATCTTTTAATGGAATCACACCACTTCAAAGCAAAGAATGAGATGAGAAGATAGAAAGCAAAGATTTTACCTAAGCGTTTTCTTCAAGAATCCTAAGGATGGCCTTGGCTAAAGGCCTTGATCTTCCAAATTTCGTGGGTACCAGAGAGGGGCTGATTATGAGAGCTTCTTTGATCAGATTTGGAGTCTAGAGTTGACCGTTAATTCACCATTAGTCATTCTAGCCAAGAACAACTATATTTATAAGGGTTTTTGGAACTAGGGTTTTGGCTAAGAAGGTAAGTTGAGGTGGGAATCCAAGACTTGATTCTCACAGAGGTATATTTGGACTCTAGTACCGTCCATGGGATTTTCCCCGGATTGCTTAAGTGTTTGCCAAGAAAAGGGGTTAAGATCAACAAGGAAACTGACCAAAACCCGACTGTCAAGGGGGGATACCTCGTACGAGACATCAATGTCTCGTACGAGACATCCATGTGCTGGAATCACGTTTTTGCCCTCTGCAGCAGTTTTAATGTTCATTTTGGCCCCTGACTAACAGAGTCAGTCAGAAACTTAACGAAAGATGTCCAACTTAACGAGTTTTGACCCAAATCAAAGGCGAGACACAGAAGTAGTGTGATTATAAATGAACGTCCAAAAGGGGGTGTCTACACATACTTATTGCTACTTACCAAAAATGTTCACTTTTCTCTCCCTAATCCACTCATAACAAATATCCACTAACTTATTTTTTCTCTCCTACCAACTCACAATATGTATTTTTCCAACATATTTTCTTAATTCCCGTGCTCTCCCATTGAGTAGTATAAGTAGTACTCCCTCTGTCCCAGAGTAAGAGTCCTATTTTCCTTTTTAGTCTGTCCCAGAGTAAGAGTCCTATTCCTAAAATGGCAAAATTTGAATAGTGTCTTTTATACATATGCCATTATAAAGTTGATATATTTACAGAAAAACCTCTCCTTGTGTGTCTTGGCCTATAGGAGTAGAATGTAATTTTACACTCTCTCTCTCTCTCTCTTCTGATTTCTACCTACTTGCAGTTGTTTATTCATCTTTAAGCACTTTTCTTAATAAGCGTGAGATTTGGGGGTAGGACTCTTACTCTGGGACGGAGGGAGTAATAAGTATGGGATGGAGGGAGTAAATAAGTAAAATATACTATTCAAAAACGAAGTAAATATGAAATTCGTTTCTACAGAAGTAGTAAAGTAGATGAGATGAGAAAGAAGACTGCATGAAGGGGGAGGAGGTGGTTGGTGTGAATAAGCTTGAATACGAAACCCGATTGGAAAATAGTGTGATAGAAAACGAGTAAACTGCTTTCCTGCCCCTCGTACTATGGCTCCAACATCAATTTGACACTCGTACTACTGAAATAACAAATGTATGATGCGTACTATAGTTTTATTAGCAAAATTAACCAATTTACTATTCAGTTGTTAAATTTTTTTAACGAACATTATTTTTTTAACTGGCATTAATTTATTTTAACAAAGATTAATAACTTAACGGAAACATATAGACCTTTTTACATACATCATGTTAACAAAACTAACTTTTGTTATCTCCATCATCTTCCCAAACCCAACATCCACCCAACCCTTTCCCAGCCCAACACCGCCACCACCGCCCCCATCACCACCACCACAAACCATCACAACCAGTCACCACTCCACCTAACCAACTCCACCATTTTTAATTATCCATTCACCCAACACAACAAATACAGCAACAACAAAACTATACGAAGAGCCAAAATCCAAATTTTGGGGTTTTCAGATTTGGGAAGAAACATAAAAAAATGGCAGCTTCAACCCAGATAGAGAACAAAATGAAATCCAGATTCAAAACAATCCATATTCGAAATGAATTCTAAATTCGAAATAGAACCCAAAAAGGAAAAAAAAAATTGATCACAAACCGACTGTATTGATCAAATTTGGGGTTTTCACCTAGATGTTCCAAAATCTGAAATAGAACCCACCATTAATTTTTTTCTTTAGGTGTAGAGAGAGAGGTCAGAGATGGGTAAAATTCGCCGGAGAAGATGGCGGGGGGAGTGACTGGAGAGGGTGTGGAGATTTGCCGGTGCCGTCGACGGGGCCGATGCAGACCTTAGAGAACCGGATCTGGCGACGGTGAGAGTGGCGGAGAGTGAGGAGGTAGGGGAATTGAGCCGAAGATGGGAGGCATTGAGGGGATTTGGCGTCGGATCTAGCGTCGGATTTGGACGGAGAGGGTAGGGCTTGATAGAGAGTGAGAGATGAGGGCTAGATCTGTGACTGCCAGAGGTGGGGGAGGGTTGAACGGAGATGGGGCAAAGGGTGACCGGTGATGGAGAAGGAACAGATCTGCAACGTCGCCGGGGTTAGGGGAGTGGTGGTGTCGCCGGAGGTGGGGAGGGGTTACCGGAAGTGGGGAAGGTAGAGAGAGAAAGTGTGTGTGTGCGTTGTGTGTCGGGGGAGGGAGGGGAGGGTAGGTTTTGTTTGGGTCTTAGGGGTATTTCTGTCATTTAGATAAATTAAAATTGTGTTCTTGTATTAGGTGGTAGTTTGACTTAAGATGAGGGACTATGTGGTAATAATCCCTTTGTTAAATTATTAACATTCGTTAAAATAAATTAATGCCCGTTAAAAAAATAATGTTCGTTAAAAAAAACTAACAACTGAATAGTAAATTAGTTAATTTTGCTAATAAAACTATAGTACGCATCATACATTTGTTGTTTCAGTAGTACGAGTATCAAATTGATGTTGGAGCCATACTACGAGGGGCAGAAAAGCAGTTTGCTCGATAGAAAACCGATTTGTGTAAAAGTCAAAAATAGGAGGAGACGAAATTTTGATACTGCCCTTCCATAGAGAGTAGTGGACCCAGCCTTTGTTTGTTTGTTTGTTTGCCATCTCTTAACGTCAACTATGGTATACGCTGTGGGTCCCTCTTTCTTTCGCCTACAGCTATACACCTCCCTGGTTTTAAAATACTTCAAGGCTATATGAATTTTTAGATCTTGTTTTTTATTCTTAATCCAAACTTAAAATATTATTTCTCATACAATAATTGATGTTATGAATAATTATGGGAGAAAAGATGAGTATTTATACTCACTAATCTTTAACCATTAAGGATTCATAACCCTATTCCCGTAACAATTATTAACCAACCGGCCCATGCCCAGCCCAAACCCTGCACGGTCGTGCCCTTTAAGGTGCCCGGTCGTGCCCTTTAAGGTGCACGACCATGCCACCACGGTCGACCCCTTAGAGGAGTATGCCCATGCCTCTGGTGTCCCAAAATCTTGAACTCTCTGATGACCTATGCACAGGCGTGCCCATATAGGCTACGTGTACATGCCAGAGTCATCAGAGACCAAGGCATTTTGTCCCCGGGCTTGCACGGTCATGTCTTCTAAATTCTAAAGAGAACGGTGTTGGATAAAATCTTGTAAATATTTAAAGGACAACGATTACAATATAATTGAAATTATAATTACAAATTGAAAGAATGAAACATGAAAAGAAACGATAAAACCGTATTTATCCACTTGTATCCGAGTCGTGTAAACCAACACTCTCCTTAAGACTAATTCATCCCCCTCTCTATGAGTGCTTAAGGTTTGACGGGCGTTAGTCTCCCAAGATAAAACGGATTGACCGGATGCAACTCCGCACTTGAGCCTTCCGGAGAAATGAACTATGCTTGGACAAAATCACCATTCCAATTATTCAAGGAGGCCAAAGGAAGAAGATGAACAAATTGCAAGAGGGAGGAAGAAGATTGATGGAAAATTTCTTCTTGTGTGTTTTTTCTCTTCTCTTTTTTTCCCTTCCAAAAAAGACTTGTGGGTATTTCTTTTATAGCTCAAAACCCCTTAAGGATTAATTCACCAATTAATCCATATATTGATGATCAAGTTAATTTCAATAATTAACATTGTCATCAATAGTTTGCAAGTTACATTTGCAAGTTAATAATGGACATTAAGCTTGGAAGTAATTATTGGAAATTAATCTTGAATTAAAATAATTATAATTCAATAAAAGTGGCAAAAACCATCAACTAGTTTTTCCATTATTTTCACATGTGAGACAAACTCACATTTCCAACTTCCATCCATTTATTTGAGTTATAATATTATTATTATTCAATCTTCAAATTGAACAAATAAATATATTATTTTCATGTTCTCACGGAGTAGAATATGAACCCACAATAATCTTTGTCCAACGACAAACGATTCTTGCAAGAAAATGTACACAATTTCCTTCACACGCAACATATTTTTCAAACAAACGGTTGTGCTACCCAGTAAATCCATTGTTAGCCTTTCAAATAATTTGTTAGTAAATCAGACCCAAGAGATAGCAAATAATAATGAACACAAATAATCAACACAGAATATACGTGGTTCACCAATCTCTATTGGCTACCTCCACGGGCAAAGGGAAACATATATTATTATGTTGGAGAAACAATTACATGAGGATAATCACACTAATCTATGTTTGCATGAACTTTGATCACAAAGTTCCTAGCTATGCAAATCCCTAGATCTAGAACCACTGATCTCTCTCTCCATGTCAATTGAATCACGCACAGAAAAATACTAGTTCATGGCTAGTATTTATAGGCTAGAGACCTAAATAAGAAGACAGAAGGAGTCCTTAATTAAATCCCAAAAAGGATTTAATTACTTTCCTTTTTCTTCTCAAATTTGACTTATTCAAAGTCATTTACTCTAACAATCTCCACATTTACTTTGAATCTCCCCTAATAATTCAGATGCACGAGCTTCCGACATAGACTCCACCTTGAGCCACTTCCCTCGTACCAGATTTTTCAACCTTTGCCTCAGTCTGTCTTTCGTCAAAGATACTAGATTTGTCCTCCGGACAACCAGATTTTTCGCGCGCGCCATGTATCTTCAAGACACTCAGAATTTGCTTCACCAGGCAAACAACTTTGTCCTCTGGACAATCAGATTTTCTGCATGCAATGTATCCTACAGACACCCAGAATCACCCCAACGGGAAATTAACAGTCATTCAGACGTGGCTCATCCAGTCGACATTGGATCTTGCCAACCATGACTGACACAATTGGTATGTGTTGATCTTCTAGCCGTGGCTTGCCCAGTTCACTCCGGCCTAGAGTAAAACGATGCTCCACCTGCTCGCCAACACTCTCACCAATCTCAGAACCTTGGAGGATAAACAAGGAATCTTTTCTTTCGCCCTTCAGAATCACATCCGAACCTTTGTAGAAATCCAGAACTCCACCTTCACCTTTAAAACTATATCCCTTCTTGTCCAACAGACTAAGTGATACCATATTCTTTGCTACTTGTGGAACGTGTCTCACCTTGTTCAATGTACGATATTTATCACCAGAAGTTCTCACCCTTACAGAGCCCATGCCAACTACTTCGCAGATAGATCCATTAGCCATATAAATACGGTCTCCATCCTTCTGCTTGTACGTTGTAAACTGCTCCTTGCGCGAATGTAAGGATCCCGCCCCAAAA
Source organism: Campanula takesimana (assembly GCA_026119855.1). Taxonomy (NCBI): domain Eukaryota; kingdom Viridiplantae; phylum Streptophyta; class Magnoliopsida; order Asterales; family Campanulaceae; genus Campanula; species Campanula takesimana. The sequence continues at coordinate 25,949 of JAOWBW010002117.1, read as the reverse complement.
AAACACGAGCACGTTTCAAGGGCGAAACGCCAAACACGGGAACCGGTCAAATTTAACTGAGTCGCCACATTTTGTTAATTTTAAACCCAACAAAATGACAAAGGTTTGAGTTCAAAGGTTCGGAGGTCAGGTTACAACTTGGGAGGAGTTTTTACGTCCTCTCAAGTTGCCTCGGACAAAGCCGAGTCTCCCTAAGTTAGTTAAAATGTGCATATGTGTGTGTGTGTGTTTAACGGAAAAAATTCTGTCGTTGATTTTATTTGAGAAAACTCGGCTGAAAAGGGGCCTTGAGTGATAAGATAAAGGTCAGAGGGCAAAACAGGCAATTTTGCCCTCCTACCTAAAGTAGCCGTACGGATGGAGGAGGTAATTCTGGGGTTTTTACAATTTGCTCAAGAACAGTCCAGTTCAGAACAGAAACAGGGCATTCTGTCTGAAGCTGGACAAACTGTTTTTGATCCCAGTTTGCAAGAAATCATTTTACAAGTTTTATAACATCATTCCTATGCTAAATGATCATCACTTGGTCCCCCAAAACAAGTATTTGGGTGTGAATCATGAGCAATCATAGGAGAAAATCAAGAAAGTTGATGAATGTCCCCTTTGGACCAAAGTTGGTCATTTGGTGAATAAAGATTGGAACTTTATCACCAAGATGACATTTTATGACTTAAAATCCTTCCAAGAGTCAAAATAACACATAAAGATTGAATCTTTATGACCCAAAAGTGGGATTTTGAGGCTAAACCAAAGAGGAAAATGATGAACACTAAGGTTCCATCACCCTCATGATTATCATGGCCAAACAAGCATAACATTTAAATGAATAAGGAATGTAAATGACAATCAACAAGCCTATGAGTGTCTAGGTTTAGAACCTCTTCCATACAAGGTATGGAGGGCACCTTTGAACTTCTCATAGCTTGGACAAGATAGTAATGTAATAGATAGGTATATAGTGCTTGATAATGGACAAGTCTTGCAAGAAATAAAAGGTGCTTGAAATGGACAAGTCTTTGCATGAATGAAGAGTAAATACATGTATAACCAAGATATATGAAAGAAAATAGGAGTAAGATGAAGAGAAAGGAGGGGGGAGGTGGCTTTACCTATGATGGTTATGGCCAATCTTCCTTTCTTCTCTCCTTTTTTGGTTTGTGATCACTCTCACTCTTACTCTCTGTGGTAATTCCAGCAGAGTGACCTCCTTAATGTGTATTTCTCCCCCCTCTGAAATGATCAGCAAGGGGTTCTATTTATAGGGACTGAGGGTGCCCAAACCAGCCGTACGGCTAGGCCCCTCTAGTACCCAAAGCATCCGTACGGCTCAGCCTGGCGAGCTTCTGGATTTTTCCAATTTTATACCAGAGTAGTCCTGGAATTCATAGCTTATCCTAGGGAGGTCCTGGCCTATTAGCTTATCCCTGAAATGGTGCTAAGGCTACCTCTAAGATAGGTCGGTTTCAGATTGGGGTACTTACAGAGCCCCTCGGCAACGTCGCTTCGAAGGAGCGGGGTTGTCGATAGAAATAAGCATCCCAATCTGATGGGACGACGGCTTTAACCGATTTTGGTTGTCGATAGAAATAAGCATCCCAAGACTTTGGAAAAATCATTTTGAGGGGAGATCAAAAGCATTTTGCTTGAAACATTGTCTTTGATAAATGATGCCAAATTTGAAAATGCTTACTTTTGAAGGCAAATCTTTTAACGAAACATGTTTAGTCAAATTTTGGTTTTAACTTAACCGCGAGGTTTATATGCATAAAGTCCTTTTGAGCTTTGTCCATTTCTTAGGAGCGGTCGGGAGTAGAGAAACCTCTTGTTGTCGATGTCGGGGTAGCCCCATGTCCTTGTTCCTATTGATGGCGACGTAGCCCCAATGTCATTGAATGTGTCGGGGTAGCCCCATGTCCTTGTTGCGGTTGATGGTGGCATATCCCCCATGTCATTGAATGTCTCGGAGTAGCCCCATGTCCTTGTGGAGGTAGCCCCAATGTCGTCCTCCGACTTTTGATGTTGGCATGGACCCGTTGTCGTCTCGCGGCCTTTGATGACGTTAGGAACCCATCCCTTTTTTCATGACGCACTCTTTCTTTTGCCTAGGCCGCCCTTTCGGGTTTTCAACCTAGCATGTCGCGACCCCGGACCCCGCGGGTCCGGTACCGCGATCTGGACGTCGACTTAAAACCAAAACTCTAAAATATAGAAGTTAAAAATTCCATTTTAAACCAAAAGATGATAACATAAGGTTTTACAAATCCAAGTTTAAATCAACAAAGTGTAACTAACTTAAGCTCCATAGCTTATACCAAAAAGAATAAAATATACAATTCTTAATGACGTCAATAATGGTAAAACTATCCCCAAAGGTTATACATTTAAATAATGTAAACCGATCCATAACAACCTGCCCCAAAATCTCAATCCTCTCGACGTCCTCCTCGATCCGCGAATCCTAATCCTTTTCCTCCTGGGGGGGGGGTTAAGGAAAAACAAAGATGGAAATAAACGGGTGAGATAAAATCTCAGTAAGATACTAATGCAACTACATGACATGCTATAATGCAATGACCGATAGCAATTAACATAAGATAGATAGCAGCGGAATAAGTAACATGCTGTCGAACAATAACATCCAATAATCAATCATATAAATAAACATATAACAACAAATGAGAGGCTCCCTATCGCCAACCGTCCCATACCGGTTGGAAATAACGACCAACTCATCATGCAACACATAAAGCTGAAATAAACACTCATAAGTGGATACATAGCCAAGGTTTCACCCAACTGAAGGACCAAATAAAGGTCGCTGTGCTGCTTCAATAATCAACAATCAACATCTTCATAGCAGCATGAAAGCCCGAAGAGAAAACCCCGGTACCGGAACCAATAACCATAAAAGTGTCACAAAGGACAAGGACCATGACACAAAGTCATGCCCGCTAGCTAGATACATTCACAGAGGAACGCTAACTTATCCTTTCCAAGGCCAATCTGGAAAAGGGGTATAGTAAGGGCAAAACAATGGTCAACATTATAATGGACTTGGCTTTGCCATTATAATCCTTCCCATCGCCCGATGCAACAAATATGCCAGCTGGGCTTCTAATTAAATGCTAAGTAATAATATTTTAGCAAGAATAAACAACTTAAGGTTCCAAAGTAGGGAACCACACCAATTAAATCACCATAAGGATGCAAACGATTACTCAAGAAGAGTTCAACAACAATAGTACAAGAAGTTTCTCATAAAAGAGTCCAACAACATTGACCATTAAAACATAATGATTCAAAGATAAGGCACGCACCAAATACATCCTAAATGTGATACCCACAAGTTAATCATAAAGAGCACAACCCAAACGGTCGCTCACCAATGGCACAATGACTATTACCAAAGTGATCATAAACATTTACTCAAAAGATATACTAGGACTATGAGCTCAACCATCTCATCACACCTGGAATTCCAAATAAGAAATCCGAATGAATACATCCTAAGGTTAATCAAACCGTAGGTACCCAATTGCCAATTCACGCTTTATCTCCATTCATAACGATCCCATTCTAAACACCCCAAACGAATCCGAAAGGTTACACTTATTAGAACATAATCACGACAGGACTAAACCCTACACCTTGGTGTTCAATAACAACCCTCTAGGTACTATAGGACATCGCCTAAAACCTAGACCAAGTCTTACTCGAAATTAAATTCGGTTGGAACAAACACGAACACATCATAAGATGCCCAAACAATACTTGATCAAATTACATAACTCTATTGTTCACAAAGGAACCAATTTTAATTACTAAAGTGCTCCCCGGTGTTATCTTAAGTTAATTAGAAGAAGGTACCCTAAACTAGTTAAGCCATTTAGTTTAAACAAGCAAAAAGGACAAAATCCTGGAACAGTGAGCGGGCGGGCGCCTGGCATGGGGCGAGCGGGCGCCTGAATGACCAGAAGGTCTGGCCACCAGGAAAGGGTATGTAGGCGGGCGCTTGGGTCCAGGCAGGCGGGCGCCTGGTCTGGATTCCAGTCGGGAAAACAGAGCTGGGTTCATCATGTTCGAACCAAAATCACCCCAATCTCTAAAATACTCCAAACCAATCCTTCTAACAAGTTCCACAATGAATCAAAACCACATTTAAGCTAAGAGGGTACCTAAATCACATCATCTAACAACTCCAATCCAAGATTAAATCCGAAAATCATAATATCACCATTTTTGCCCAAAAACTCAAATAAATCCCAAATAAATCTCAAACTCAAACAAACTTCATAAATAACAACTAAAGCATTTTATGAACATGAAAGGAACATTTTAGCATAAAAACGGGGGAAAAGTAACTTACTTGAAAATTCTCAAAGATGACGGAATTCAATTCTTTTTGGTTCTACGCGATCCTATCGACGATCTAAACACATTTCACGTTTTAAGAAATGAGGGATTATGAGAGGAAGATGAAGAAAAAGAAGAGAGAAGGAAGAGAAGAAAAACTTACCATAACCAAGGAGAGAGAGAGGGAGTTGCTGCACAATGATGAGGGAGAAGGGGAAGAGTGAGGGAGAAGAGGAAGAGTGGGGAGGGAGTAGGGAGAAATGATTTCAAAATGTTGCACTTAGGGCCCCTCCCCTACACTACTCAAAATAAACATCTTCCCACTAATAATTAAGACCCAACAATACTACACTAGCACAAATGACTCAATTAAAATGCTAGGCATAATTATTATGACACATAATATGCACACATAAATATTTAAATAAATAATAATTTAAATAAATAAATAAGCAAATAAATAAATAATAAATATTTATTACCAATAAAATAGAGCCTAGTTTTCGGGTCGTGACATAGCGGGCATCTCTTTTGCGTCTTTTATGGCACACCCTGTTTTTTACCTAGGCCGCCCTTACGGGTTTTCAACCTAGCGGGCTACTTTTTTGGTGCCTTTCTTCTTCTTTTTTTTCATATAAGTGATCCAGCCGACTTGATAGAACGAGGAATTAATATATCTTTTGGAGGAGACATGCAAGGGCCTTTATTTAGGCGGGAGAGAGTCCCTTTATTTTGGTGAACAATGTATTATCATGGAACGGGAGGAAGCCCTTGCTCGACAGAATACAAGTGTTTAGCTCTTTCCTAAGATGTAGAGAGAAGAAGACTTGTTGAGACATTTGAAACTTGCCCTAGTTAATATCATCAAATGATTGCTGGAATGGACCATGTTTATTATTAAGTCAAGATTATAACAAGCAATTAGCCTTAACATGTATAAATGTTGTGATCAATTAAGATTAAGATTCGATCAATGGCAAGATCAAAAGGTGTTTATGGGGAGATTGGTCATTATCTGGGAAATTGGTCATTGATGGGACCAAGGGAAGAGAACCGGGTCATTTTGGGAGGATCGAGGTTTGATGGATTCATTTCATGCTGTGACCGGACCCGAAGGTTGCCTACGTTCCCCTCAGTTTGAGGAGCTCAGGTCGCCGTAGTTCGGCCATGGGCCGTCTTTTGCTGGGGTTGGTGTCCTTTCGAAGGATGTTGTTGCTTTGCTGATGTAGATCGCTTTTCTTTACGGTGAACTCCTCGGGATGTTCTTTGAGGTGGACTTTTGCAGTGAACTTGGTGAACTTTTGAGGTAAACTTCCTCTTTGCCAATATTCATTTGCTTTCCTTTTTTCCATTATCCATTTCTTTCTCTCTTATCATTTTTTTAGAGAGAGGGGAAACATTAGCCCCAACTTGTTATCTTGGACATTGGCTCATTTGTAGCCCCTTGGTGGAATTCTGTCACTTCTTACTTTGACTTTTGAAGATCTGGGAAGTCCTTTGCTTGGTTGCGCACGCGCGATCGTGGTTGAATCTTGGTGGTTGAGCAACAACATCCTCGCCTTTTCATTGTCTCGGAATGCCTTTGATGTGCATCAAGGATTTGTATAGGAAAGGTGTATCGGGTTGTGTATCGGGGTAATGTATGAGGGAAGATTTGCCATTGATGGTTTCTTCATGCCAATTGATCACAACATTTATTCATATCAATATTAATTGTTTGCATTTGGCACTTTTCATTTGTGTTAGGTCCATTCATCCTTAATGAGTCGTCATTGACTAGTATGCTTAGAAGTCAATTCGTCATTTTGGGGACGTAGCAATCAATTGATAATAACAAGCAAGGCAATTTCAAGAGTAAACATATATTGCAAATAATGTCTCAAGTCTAGAGAGAAGAGAAGGAAAATGACTCTTTTATTTAGATAACTTTGTACATACATGTCCAAGTGCGGAACTCTGTAAAAATAAAAAGACACGGTCCATAATGGACTCCTTTTTTTTTCTTTCTAGAACCTACGAGGCTGGAAGACTCACATTTTTTTTTTTTAAGGATGGGTTCCCATGAAGCACGATGATCCATTTTCTTCCACAGTTGTTGGAGGGGTTGTCGGCGGCATATTCCATGTCTTCCATGGGGAACTCGGGTTCCATGTCGTCGGGAAAGATGTCGCGAGGCCTCCACTTGGCTTGACGTTGCAATTGCCGGGGTCGTCTACTCATGAGGGCGAGTTGGGAGCTTGCCTGTTGGCCAAGCCTTTTGGTGATTCCCTTTCAAGGTGCGTAATCTCTGTGCATTGCATTCGGCGAGAGTATGGATTTCCCTGTGATGTAACCGCCTTTGGCCTTCCGAAGCTTGGGCTTCTTCTTGTAGACGGTGTCCCAATTGTTTGATCTCATTGCTCATGTGGACGGTTGTTTCGAACGCCAATTCGGATGTGGGCTCCTTGGTCAATGATTCCAGTGGACAGAACCGCGAAGGACTTTTAGCATATTAAACCTCAAGGTGAAATTATAACCATGATTTGAGAAAAATGCTTCATTATCGGATTAGCTTTTTAGAAAAAAACTTGATCTTTTATTTTAAGAAAACTTGATCTCCATTTTTTATTTTTATTTTTTTTATTTTATTTTATTTTTATATTTTTTTGGAAGACACACCTTTGTTTTGAGAGAAAGACTCACACACATTTATTTATTTTTGTAAGCTTTTGACAAGGCAAAAATGGCAATAATAATCTTATTAAGAGAACTGACAATGGACCCAAAATGGCCACCACATGGCATCAACCAGGGAGTCAAGACTTTAACCAAACCTAACAGACATCTTAACCGACTTTTCCTAAAGACTTATCATACGCCCTAAAAGCAACTGGCTCTTCCTAAGGATGAAAACAGACTCCTTCTAAGGGGAGGTTGATAGGAGAGGTTTCGGAACTCCGTCGTTTGCTGTGGCAACCGCAACACCATTCATTTCCCAACCCGGGGCATTTGACCCTTCAGACATTTTTTGTGCCACTGATCTTTTCCAAACGCCTTCCGTCGTTTCGGCTTTGCTAATTTTAGGAACCACCATTTGGGACACTGATTTTGTCAATTTTTCCAAAACAGGCTCTCCCACTTTGGGATTGACAACTCTGTCAACCATGGGCTCTTTTTCCTTGGGGCGGACACCACTCCATTTATCGATCATCGGGGAAGTCACAGATTTGAGCATGTTTACGCTCGGGTCATTGGCTGTGTCGGGGGTGTGGGGGCGCCCAAGCTTCCCCTTCTCAATTAGTTTCGAGATGATGCGTCTTATGGCGGTGCAATCATTGGTATCATGGCCGTGGTAGTTGTGAAAGGCACACCTTTGGGTCTTGTCTCTACGTTTTTCAAGATTCTTTGGCCGAAAATCTTCGAGGGGCCACATGAGGCCTTGTTTGACCAATCCTTCAAATACTTTGCTTATGGGCATTCCGAAATCCTCAAACTTTGTGAAATGGACCTTGGCTCGGCCCTTGGCTTTTCTTTCATTGTTGACCGGAGTGTGTGTGAGAGCCCGCGCCCGAGATGATCGGATCACCGCGAAATGACCGCCCGTGAAAGCGGTTCGCGCCCGTCTCGTGCTGATGCGCTTTTGGAAATGCGCTCGGTTCTCACACAATGGTTTCCTCTTGATGCTGTGATTTGATTGCAAGAGTCGCCACCTCATTTTGATTTTAGGAAAAATGAAGTAAAAACCTTTTTTGAGAAAATGGGTTCGGGGGCTAAGTTACGAGAAAAGAAGGGGTTAGGCACTCTTCTCGCCCGTGATGGTCTCTATATGCGTGCCACTTATATTCAATTTTATGCCTTTTAATTTGGATTTTATGCCCTACCAAAAAATGGTGATGAAATATATATGGAGGTCTTCCTATTCTAGGAAGTTTCATTTTTATTCACAACCGGGAACTCGGTTTGAGTGGATTCCCCGATTGGTTTTCAAGAATGGTTTTGATCATATCAAGCAATAATACATCCATGGGAGGGGATATTACACAATTACACATATACAAAAAATAGGGGAGACAAATCCCACAAATAATAATAAATATCCTCGACGGTGCTTTTGTTGATTTCGGTGACACTTTCCGTCCCCGAGCCGTCGTACCTGTCCTAAAATCAATCCGATTCCATAAATAAAAATTGGGGGTTAATCCCTGAATACTAGGTATCACAAGGGAGTTTTTGTAGACTTTTTGGACCAAGTTTAGGCCCCAAACACATGCAATAAAGTTGATCACAAAATTCAGCCCAGAAATGGCAAAAAGAAACCTTAGCATGTTTATCACCAATTTTCACCATCTTAGCTTGGGAATTTGACAAAACCCAAAGAACAAAAGTTGAATACCACGCATAAAACATGAAGATCCCAAAATTTTGAGTTCATAGGATTCGTTTTAGTGGTTCAAAAGGTTTCTGACATTTAAATGTCAGAAACTGGAAGTGCAGAATCTGAATTTTTGAGTTTGAAACATATGTTTTAAAGGAGAACTTCCATTGATCCAAAAAATGTATAAAAAATATTATAATCATTCTGAGTTCGTTTATAACAGAATCCATGTTTTGATATTTGTCCATAAAATTATTTTTCATCAAGTTTGAAGCCCAAGAACACAGCAAGGTACCACAGTGAATAAACAACTCAGAATCACTGAGACCCAAATTTATGCATGAAAATATGATCTAGGAATGGAATATGAACATGAAACTTTAGATTAATATATTTCAACATGTTATGAACAACTTTTGTTATTTGACCTAAACCAGAAAACCATTCCAAGATGGATTTACATGCTCATCAAAATCAAGACTCTATACAGAAAGTAAAAACTGATTATATGAGGCATGATTATAGACCTCAAAACACTACTATATATTCAAACCAAGGCATGAAACTCAAGGACTTTGATATTTAACATGTTAACAACATTATCCAAGAGCTATTTCTCAACAAATAATGATTTTCACATGCATGATCATGAAGGAAAGCCAAAGAGGGCAGATCTACGCCCTTTGAGAGAAACATGAAGATTTTCATACACAAATTAAAGCATATGAATATTATGACTATTATGAACATATATAAACATAATAAACTGAGTATTAGCATCACATGATCATCATTTATATACATAAACAAAGCTTTACAAAGCTAAAAAAAACATGGAAGATGAAGGAAACCTAGTCATTATTTGACTAGGTTCCAAACCACTCCCAATATTGCTAACATATCTAAAGAGCCAAGGTTTACATAGAGTTTTACCTAGCTTTTGAGATTATGGGTGCTCCCTTTGTCAACCAAGGGAAGACTTTTTCTTTTCTTTTTGCTTTGTGTTTGATCAAAGTTTTGGCTTTGATGTGTTTTTTGTGGTTTGTTTGGTGATTTATGGGTGGTGTAGGGGTGGTGTATGAGTGGTGGTGTGGTGATGGTGTGGTGGTGGTGTTCTTGTTGAGAGAGAATGAGAGTGGAGGATGGTAGGGTTTTTTTTCTTTTTGTTTTGTGTCTTTGAAATGGATGAGAGTGGTGTATATAGGAGGAGGGAGGTGGTAAATTGGTTGTAATTTGGAGGGGGGAGGTTGTAAATTGGTGGATTCATCATCTATCCTTCTTGACTAAGGCTTAAAGTCATCTTCCTTATCTCTGTTCTGGCTTTCCGCTCCGCAACTGCTCCGTTGTGCGCGTCTCCGGTGTCCCGGTTGTCCGCGAGTCCAATATGAAAGTTGCTCGGAATATTTTTCTGGTCAGGCCGGTATATCTGAAATATTTTTATGAGCAAGGAACAACAATAATATATTTTTTCCTCTTCTTGACCAATTGATAAGATATTTTGAGATATTTTCCAATTTGGATAACCATCTTTCTAGCTCCGGCTTTCCGCTCCGTCGTGCGCGCTCCGGTGTCCCGGTTGTCCGCGGGCCTAACATGAAAGTTCCTTGGAATAATTTTGTGGTCACGCCGGTATATCTGAAATATGTCAATTAGCAAGGAAAGGTAATAATATATTTTTTAATGCACAGAATGGATAACAGCGAGCAGTTCGGGGGGTTGCGGCCCCGTTTCCGGTCCCGCACCTCGAAAAACGAAATTTTTGCCTGTTTGCTCGTTTTTTCGCTCTGATCATGAATTTGAAGTCCGCTTATCCATTCGATGCACCGATAAGGCTCACGGCAGTCCCGCACAGCCAAATCGAGGGTTTTAGGTCAATTTTCGGGTTTAGACCGATTCAAGGTGGGTTTTTAGGGGTGCGAGATCAGGGTATCTACAGAGCCCCTCGTCGAATCTCCTGGTTAAAGGGGATTCTACGATTCACTAAGAGACACTCGATCTCGTCTAAGGTGTAACGGCTGGGTCCAAGGTAGGACTTCCTACGTATCTCTTTCGAGAATCAAGCCTCCGTAGTTCTAACTCAAAGTATCAATCAAACACAGACAATGGTCGGTTCCGGTTTCCCGTTTTACCTACGTATCTCTCTCGAGAATCAGACCAAACGTAGTTCAGGTTTATTAAAATTTAAAGCAGGGGGTAGCATTGAGATGCGATATCTCTTTGCTGGGGATGGGGGTTGGCATTGAGACATGGTTATGAGAATGGGCGACTGAGCTCACCAAGGTAAGCTGCCTACGTATCCCTTGCGGGAATCAAATCGCGGCGTAGTTCTGGGGAGGTACAACTCGGGCCCCCGAGATGACCAAGGTGGAATAACATAACTTCAACTGGGGAACGTACGACGTTGCGCAGTTCGGGGGAGGTAATCTCGGGCGCCCGAGAAGACCAGGGTGGAACAACATAGCATTGCTGGGGAGTTGCATTGAGAAGCGAAGTCTCTTTGCTGGGGGGTTGGTATTTGACCAACAAATTGCGAGAATTGGCGACTGAGTCCAACGTTGTGAACTGCCTACGTATCCCACCGTGGGAATCAAGTCGAGTCATAGTTCTGATTAGAACCGACTCGAACAATTAAGAGAAGGTTTAAGACCAACACGACTCAAGGGTTGACGCAAGGTACAATCCGAGTAAAGGGTGCATTGAGATTTGATCTCTCTTTGCAAAGGGATGGAAATCATGAAGGGAGAACGTACGACGTTGCGCAGTTCGGGGAGGTAATCTCGGGCGCCGGAGAAGACCAAGCTGGAACAACATATCTTTTCAAAAGGGGGACCTACGACGTTGCGCAGTTCGGGGGAAGTAATCCCGATCTTTCGAGAAAACTGAGGGCAATAAACAACTGAAGCCATTTATGTACACAAACTAAAATCAAGGATACGCTGCATTCTGCGCCGTCCAGATTCTTCTGCCTTTGTTTTTGCTGTGTGATGAGATTTTTGTACTTTTTTAAGCGAGAGACCACCGCTTTATGTGATCCACTGGTGTTGTTTTAACCCCGACTGATTCTTTTTTGCTATTGGGAGGGATAACAGGATCGGCTTCGTCCGTTGATCTGCAAGTTAGCTTTGCATGCAGTGGCAGATGTGATTCACACAGATAAAAATTGGATTATTCTGACCGAACACAATCTTTCTTTTATTCTGAAATTCCGGATACTCTTTTTTTTTTTTTCTTTTTTTTTTTTAAATGACACCGACTCGCGATTAATGACCAACACTGAATCAAGCCCGGATTTCAGAGGGCGGCTGCGGTTATATTCATGATAAAGGGGACAAGGTTCAATGCCTAGGGATGAGGACAAGGAAAATGTCAGCTTTTCTAAGAGCCGCCGTACGGACGACTGACACCTTCTGCTGGGTTTTTGACTTTTCGAACCTTGCTTTTGGCTAGGGGGGACGGGGAGACACCCTTTTGGAATACTGATGATTTAGGCCGAGTTTTTGGGAGGTTATAAAAGGGGAGGGGGAGCTCTTCTTATTTCTCACACCAACCAACTTCTCCTTCTTTCCTGCTTTGCATCCTTTAGCTCATTTCCCTTCTAAAATGGCTAATCTTAGCCAAACCCTGGTTAACATCGAAGAATACCGGGTAGGACTCGACTGCTGGGTGAATTCATACCCAAATAATGTACGAGCGGTGCTAGAAGAAAACTATCATTTCAAGTTGCTCTTTACTCTGAGGAAGCTTCCCATTCAGTGGGAGATGATCCGCGGTGCTTCTGTTTTCTGGTCAACCCGGACCCACTTGTTCAATTTCAATCAAGACGAACTGTGCCCCACCTTTGAGGAATTCTGCGCCATTACAGGCAATACCATTTACGGCCACCATTTACGGCGAGGCCATGGTGCCCACTTCCCGCAGGACACCTGCTCGGTGGCTCATTGAAACCTTCGGCTTTGATATTGACTTCTCAAGGGTTCTCCTTCATGGGACCCACCTTGACATTACTTGCTTCCCCGAACTCTTTGGCGAGGCTGACCCTCATAACCCGGTGTACTCCGACCGTAGGGACTTTGCCTGGTTATGTGCCTATTTGCAGAGATGTTTTTCGTTTCTTACGATGGCTTCATCGACTCAAGGATGGTGGACATCGTTGATTCTTGCAAGCGTGGTGCCGGCAACGTGATGACTGTCCTCTTGGCTGAGACTTTGCATGGGCTGGACAGCTACTATCCCAGAGGTGATGCTTTCACGTCGGGCAGCCCCATTCTATTACAGATCTGGCTTCAGGAGCATCTCAAGATCATTCGGCCGGTGTCGAATCCAGACTATACCCCTTCTATGCTTCCAAGGCGAGGTTTATACAGGCAAAACTGCACTACCGTCAAGGAGTGGGTTGGACACTTTTGGCGGATCACATCGGCAGACATCACGTGGGTGCCTCCGCATTGGGGTTTGAGCAGGTATCTCATTACGAGTGCGGGTCATTCCTTCATCTGGCTGGCTGGGCTTCGCTCCACCACTTTCTACTTGGGCCAACGGGTGGCTCGCCAGTTCGGACAAGTCCAAGGGATCCCCTTTTCTGACCTTCCCATCACAGATAATTTGCCGGTGAGTACTAACATATGCAACTTGACCAAAGAGGTTTGGTATCAAAATGGTGCACACATCGGTCGAGGCAGGCGCCGGGGTGAAGGGGACACATTTTATGAACCCACTTTGGAATATCTTGAGTGGTTGGGCCCTCAAATTGCTGAAGAAACCGCTACCATTGCAGCTTTGGTACTGGAGCTCGTAGGTCCAGAAATTCTGTCTGGGGATTACTATTCCCAGATAACAGGGCCGACGGTTTTCCAGAATCAGATTGGCGGGAGTCAACCACGCAGCGGTCATCGATCCGGACGCCGCAGAAATGATCGGGGCTCAACTTCAAGGAACACCCAGCCTGATGCAACGAACTCTGAGAATCAAAGGGGAGAAAGCTCGACGGGTCCTTAACCGAACGTGTTCGATCGTCTCAGTCCCTGAATAAAGTTTCAGTTATTTTCGCTTTAATCCTTGGTTGCCACGCCAAGATGATGTGTTTTTATTTCAAAGTTTGTTTTTCCTTTTGAATGTAATGTTTGCAAGTTCAACGTGGGGAATAAAAAGCTTTCTTTGCTTTTAATGACCGGACCCGAAGGTTGCCTACGTTCCTCTTTAGAGGCTCAGGTCAACGTAGTTCGATACAGTTACATGAAATTTTGCGCGCCTCCTGTTTTTTACCTAGAACTGCCCTTTCGGGTTTTCACCTCTAGTGGGGCTGTCTTTTGCGCTTTTTTTTTTTTTTTTACAGACTCGATAGGAAACACAAATCTCTGCGTCTTCTACACATAATACTTCTTCAATTTGCTGAGGTTGCAGGGCTGAACAAGGTCTTCTCCAAATTCAGTTTGCAGGAACACGGCTCCACCAGACTGTATCTTCTTGACAATGTAGGGGCCCAACCACGGAGACTTCCATTTCCCTCGGGGGTCGACATAACTTGGTGGCTTTTCTCGCAGCACAAGATCTCCCATTTTGATATTGCGGTCTTTCACTTTCTTGTTAAATGCTCTGGCAATTCTGCGCTGGTACGCACGATTGTGCTCAAGGGCCAACAACCGCTTTTCATCGAGCAATGCTAACTCTTCATGGCGAATTTGTAACCAATCAACTTCAGACACTTGATTCTCAAGTAGCACTCTCATAGAGGGGATTTCAAGCTCAATCGAGAGAACTGCTTCCATGCCATATGCAAGTGAATAAGGAGTAGCCCCAGTCGGTGTCCGAACAGATGTGCGGTATCCCCACAAGGCTAAAGGCAGCTTCTCGGACCAATCTTTTCCAGTGATAGCCATCTTTCTAATGATGTTCTCCAAGGTTTTGTTCGCCGCTTCTACCGCTCCATTGGCTTGGGGTCGATAGGGGGATGACTTATGTCTGACCACCCGGAATTCGTCAAGCAATCGGTTGACTCCCCTTCAAAGTGAGTTCCATTATCTGAGATCATCTCATAAGGTACCCCATATCTGTAGAAAATGTTGGTACGAATGAACTCGGCTACCTTCTTGGCATTCAAAACTTTGTAAGCAGCGGCCTCAACCCACTTGGTGAAGTAATCGATAGCTACGAGCACGTATTCTTGCCCACCCGAACCTTTCGGTTTGACCTGACCAATAACATCTATCCCCCATGTGGAGAAAGGCCAAGGAGCAGTTGATTGATAAAGAACGTGTGGCGGCAGATGTTGTAGACTAGCGTACCGCTGACACTGATCACAGGTTCGCACTTTCATCATACAATCCTTTTCCATCGTGGTCCAGTAGTACCCTTGCCTCACTATCTTCTTAGCGAGCATGTGCCCATTCATGTGGGGTCCACACAGTCCCCCATGGATTTCATCCATGATTCTATTCGCCTCAGTCTTATCTACACAGAGCAAATTTGGTCCGTGATGATACCTTTTGTACAACTGATCTCCGAAAATCACAAATTGGGAGGCCCATCTGTGCATTGCAATCCTTTCCCTTTTGTCCCTTTCTGGAGGGTAGGTCCCATTCCTGAGCACATTCCATACGTCTGTATACCACGGCTCTTCATTCTCTTCGCTTTCTAGCTCAATATCCAGGCAGTAGGCTGGGATTGATCTCTTACTAACCACAAACGGCTTTACCATAACATCTGCAGGGAATTCCATGATGGAGGCTAGGGTAGCCAATGCATCTGCGAATCTGTTTCGGTCCCTTGGGAGATAATGGAATGAGATATCTGAGAAGCGTTCTGTGAGCGCTACCAGTCGAATATGATACTGCTGTAGTCTTGGATCCAGGATTTTCCATTTTCCCTCGACCTGATTGATGATCAAGGCGGAGTCCCCGAACACTTCAATTTCTTTGACCCCTCGATTTAATGCTTCTCCCAGGCCGGCGATGCAAGCCTCATACTCTGCTGTGTTATTCGAACAGTCGAAGTCTAACCGGATAGCAATGGGCGTGTGCGCATCACTTGGATCAATGAGCAAGATTCCAATTCCGAAACCTCTCTTGTTGGCAGCCCCATCAAAGAAGAGTTGCCACTTATTCTCCGAACAATCAACAGTGTAGATCCCTTCATCGGGAAACTAAGCTTCTGGTCCGGGCTCAAGATCAAGAGCCAAATCTGCAAGCTGGTCTGCTATCGCCCTTCCTTTAATGGACTTAGGCATTGCGTAAGTCATATCTAACTCGCTTAAGAGAAAAGCCCACTTGGCCACTCGATTGGACATGGTTGGCCTTTCGAGGATGTACTTCACTGGATCCATTCGGGATATAATCTGGACAGGTAAGGATTGCAGATAAATTTTTAATCGCTGCGAGACCCAAACCAAACCGGTACATGCCTTTTCCAACGCTGAGTAGTTCAATTCACTCCCTTGTAGCTTTCTGCTAACAAAATAGATGGCACTTTCCACCCAGGAGTCCTCTTTTTCTTGTGCAAGCATTGCTCCTACTGCAGTATCAGTAACTGTTAGGTACAGTCGTAAGGGTTTGTACGAATGAGGTGGCGCCAAGACCGGTGGGCTTGTCAAGTATTCTTTGACCTTTTCAAAAGCAATCTGGCATTCTTCATCCCATGATCGATCGGTGTCCTTTTTTAGGAGCTTAAAGAGCGGTTCACACATCATGGTTAACTGCCGTATGAATCTGCTAATGTATTGAATCCTTCCCAAGAAAACTTTCACCTCTTTTTGAGTTCGAGGTTGAGGCATTTCTGTGATGGCCTTTATTTTGTCAGGGTCGACTTCAATCCCTTTTTCAGTTACCAAGAAACCTAAGACTTTGCCTCGGACAGTACCGAATGTGCATTTAGCAGGATTCAATTTCATGTGGTACTTCCGCAACCTTTCGAAGAACTTTCTGAGGTCAATCAGATGCTGAGCGCCTTCTTCAACTGAGTGCACAATCATGTCATCCACGTACATTTCAAGCTCTTTGTGGATCATGTCATGAAAAAGGGTCGTAGCACCTCTTTGATAAGTGGTTCCGGCATTTTTAAGATCGAAAGGCATCACAGTATAGCAGAACGTCCCCCACGGGGTGATGAAGGAAGTTTTCTCTTGATCTTCTACTGCCATCTTAATTTGGTTATAACCCGCCATTCCATCAACGAACGACTTCACTTTGTGCATTGCAACCGAGTCCACCAAAATGTCAATATTTGGTAACGGGAAATCATCCTTCGGGCAAGCCTTGTTGAGGTCTCTGAAATCAACACATATCCGGACTTTGCCGTTCGCCTTTTCAACTGTGACCATATTGGACAACCATTGGGGATACTCCACAACTCGGATGAAGCCTACTTGTAGCAGCCTCTGATCTCCTCTTTAACTTGAAGGCCCTACTGCGGCTTGATTCTGCGTAGTTTCTGCTTGACCGGTTTGGCGTCAGGAAAGGTAGGAATTCGGTGTTCCACGATCGTCGGATCTAACCCTGGCATGTCTTCATATGACCAGGCAAACACATCAACAAATTCTTTGAGTAAACTGATCAGCTGTTCCCTGTCAGCCCCTTGCATGAAGCTCCCGATCTTCATTTCTTTGACTTCTTCATTCAGCCCCAGATTGATGGTAGACAGATTTTCCCCACAGGCTTCTAATTTTCGTTCCCCACGCTGTTTTGCTAACCTATTTAACTCGATTAAATAGTCTTTTTCATCTTGACTTATGTTTTTTAAAGATTCATGATTAACTTTAGTTGTTGTTAAATTTTCATTTGTTAAATCATTTTTTAAAATATTGGCAACCGAGGAGTAAGCGGAAATAGAGGAAACTTCATTCACAAAAGAGGGGAGTACAAGCTCGGCGACCGCGTCGAGGTCCTCGACAGTGAGGTCCTCTTCGGGAGTCCCGAAAACAACATTAGATAGCACAAAGGGTTCAAAACGGGGCCATCAGGGCGAACATAACCAAACTGCTCCACCAGAGTGTCAGTAGTAGCGAGCGGGCCAGTGGTTCTGGACCAGTTATTAAGTGGTGCCACTGCCGGCTTGAGGTGCTTCACCGGGTCATAAGCTTCACCATTACCATTTTCGATCATAACCACATATCCGTCTTCAAGACCAATTCCTTCAAACAACCCGAAGACATCATCTTCTTCATCAATATTCCACGGAATAATCGGGTCCAGTTGCTTATAGGAACTGCCCACATCAAAGTTTTCATCGACCATCTTGATATTCTCAAATACTTCCCATCCAGCATGAGGCTTTTCATTAATGCCAATAACTGGCTCAAAAGGCATAACATACGCGACATCTTCAACTTTGCAAACAAAATATCCCTTCCAGGACTTTTCATAAGGACGGAGTGGGGGGAGCTTATAGGTCCTTCCACTTTTGATAGCAGTCTGTCTCTCCCTTTTCTGACGTACAGCTTCGGCGATTTCGGCAGGAGTCGGTTTGTAGCCAAGCCCAAAAGGAAGGAAGAAAAATGGAACATCATCCTTGATAGGTTCAATACACCCTTGTTGCTCTTTTCCAAGCCCCATCATAGGCAGGAACTTCATCTTCTTGACCATATTCAAGGCCATTGCGTCTCCATACCTGGTCCGCTTTCTACCAATTAGATCGGTCTCCTTGACATATTCAATAGCATGGATCCGAGCTTGTGGGATCACTTCAAAACCACTCAAGAAGATGCCAGTATCTTTGTGCTCAATTCCCAAAATCGGGAGGTCATGAACTTGCGTATCATCTTGGGCATGAACTACCACTACATGATTGTCGTGGATGAACTTGATGCACTGATGGTAGGAGGAAGCTACCCCTCTTACTCCATGGATCCAAGGGCGTCCCAAGAGTAGACTGAATGAGGACTTGATATCAATCACTTGAAATTCAATCGGCATGACAAGAGGGCCAATGGTGAGAGTGAGAAGGACAACACCCAGAACACAGCGACTGGTGCTATCGTAAGCACGAACCACTTGAGAAGATGGGGCCAAATCAGTTATCTTGATTCCCAAATCTGCGAGAACATGCACGGGGCATACATTTACTGAGGAGCCATTATCGATCAAAACACGAGCTAAGTGCTCACCTCCGACCCCAACTGTGATGTGCAGAGCCTCGACATGATTAAGACCAATTTTTGGTGCATCGAGATCGGTAAAATTGATGATATTCCCAAAATGAATGTTGCCGATCATGTGGACAAGGTCATTGGGAGAAGTCTCGATCGGGATGACAGCTTGAGCAAGAGCTTTAACCAACACGTCTCGGTGCTCCTGTGAAGACGAGAGCAAACCCCAAATGGATATATTAGCCTGGGTTTTCTTTAACTGGGTCAAGACCGGGTTCTCGGCGACCTTCTATTTCTGAGCGGGGACTTCTTCTTTATCCTTTCCCAATTCACTTGCCTCGGGATTTGGAGGCTGATAGTCTCTTCCCGAGCGAGTGAGGTGATTCACATTTCCGCCAACCCAAGTGGCCTTTTAACAGGGGCCTTTTGCTCCTTAACAGCTTTAGCACTAGACAAAATCGAATCCCAAGAGATCATATGGCATTCAAAATCTTCGGAGATAACAGGAGTTACAGTGTAATTCAAAGCTTTCTTCGGAACGATGAAACTAGTCCTTGAGTAGTTTCCTTCAAACTCGATCACATGGATCCCTGGCAAGGGATTAGTCACCACATTTGGTTGGGGCGGCTTCTGAATGAGTCCATCGTCTATCATGTCTTGCAGAGTGTGTCTCAAACTCCAACATTCATTTGTCGCATGACCAGGTGATACGTGGTATGCACAATATTTACTTGCATCCCAATTCTTAGGAGGCGGATTAGGCGGGCGGTATCCTTCTATCGGCTTTAGTACTCCTTGGGCGACCAATCCTTGAAAGATAGTAGACAATGGAGCGCTGAATTTATCAAAATGGCGATCTCTCCGATTTCCACCATTCCTTCGCTGATCGGTGACAGAGTTCACAGACCCGTCTTGATTATAACACGGAGGTGCCCTATTGTAGCTGCTCCGGCTTGGTCCCACATTGCTGTTCCAAAAAGGAGCAGGGGTCATGGCAACATTGTTCACAACTGGTGCCGGGGCTTTAGCAGCGGATCGAAATCTGTAGGAGCTAGGAGAAGAATCTAGCTTGATCACCCCAGTTCGGACATCTTCGTCAATACGAGAACCCACATCAAGAATAGAAGCAAAATCTGGAAACGGGAGATATTTCATCTTATCTGCATACACCGGCTGAAGATTCTTAAGGAAAATACGAGTTTGCTCGGCACTGTCAGGCCTCTCCAGAGTTTGAGCAACTTTCTTCCTCCACCTACTTGCAAATTCAGAAAAGGATTCCTTCTCACGCTGAGCACACGAATCGAGGTCACGACGGCTCTTCTCCCAGTTGGAGTTATCTTTGTATCGCTTCTGGAATTCATCCACGAGCTTCCCCCAATTATCAACCAGATTGGCATCCACAGTCATAAACCACTGCTTAGCGGCTCCTACCAAAGTCAGATGGAAGTTGGAGGCCATCGCACCAACATTAGCCCCACGAGACTGCATTGCATGAGCGTAAGATTTCAGGTGGGCCATTGGGCAACCTGTACCGTCAAATTTCTCCACATCGGGCATTTTGAATTTAGGAGGCAGAACAGCAAATGGAGATAATTTCAAGGAATCTGCAGAAAACTCCCCTTTATTCATGACCTTTCTCAACATTTCTTTCATTTCGCTCATTTCAATCTCAGCTTTAGTAAGGGGTACATATGGGACACCCTTGTAGAACGCTTCCATTTGGCGGACTAGGTTAGGATCTTGCCCCTGGGAAGTTCCTTGATTAATCTGAGAGGCACCGCTAGCAAACGCACCATAAGCGTTGGGCTGCTGATTCGGATACAGAGTCTGCATATACTGAGCAAAGGCATTATGATCAGGCGGATACTGAGACGGATGCACAGCAAAATTTGCTGGATTCGGGATGAAGGGCTGGTGAGTGCCACTGAAGTCTGGATGAGCCACATTACCCTGAGGAGGGATGTTCTGGTGATGACTCTGGCCGATGGTGTTGCTACCAATAGGATTCAAGTTGATGGTAGGGATGCCACTTCCATTGGGACCTGTATTGCCATTGGGATTAGGATTGGGAACCCCATTTCCGGTCTGATTAACGTTCGGATCGCCATTGGGATTTCTGTTGGGGTTGCCATTGGAGCCCCATTACTATTCTGATTCTGCATCTGCACAAGTGTAGCCAGTAGCTCATCTTGCTGAATCCTCATCTGACCCAACACATTCTGCTCCAACCATGCTTGAAGACCTGGTGGCGGCACATAGGCTTCCTCATTTCCTTCCTGGGCCATTGCAATAGCTTCTTCGGTTACAGGCACTGTCTCGGCAACTCGGATCAACCTCCCTTACTGTTTCTATCTCCCCCTTTCCAAGTAGATGCCAGGCTTAGAGTATCTGAAAGGGATGGTGTTTAGGGCTGATTAGAGAGTGAAAAGGATCGAGATTTTCCGAGTTTGATTCAAAAGGAGTTCAAAAATCAAAATCAATCCTAGAATGCCGGATAAGCACTTGCTTTATTTTGACATGTTTTTGCATGAATCTTGGAATAGTGGATACCATCTCCAAAGTATAGGACCAACGTTTTTCACCTGTACTGTACTATTGGCCGTCCGAGCCCCTAGCGAAGGGCCTATACTCTTTCTGGGATCCACCATTCGGTTACGGTCTATGTGAGGGTCTTGACAATTTCAAGTCAATCCAAGAATTTCAACATGATATCCACAATTGAGGTCGATTATAACCTTTTGGGAATTCATAGGATTGAAGTAAAATTGTTTAGACAAAAACCGACATGAAGTCTGTGACGTGTTATTTTCGAAAGAATATGGACATCGCATTTCGGCTTTTGAAGCTTGGCTTACACCCATCACAGCGACCGTAGGCGCTGCTAAGGGGGAAACAGTATACCGTTGACCCTATGGGGAAGTCAAGTGAGCTCCCTTATGCCCCAGGTTTACCGTCTCGGGTTTGAGATTCTAAGACGCTTTTCAAAAAACGTGCATGTGTGTGAGGTATCTATGAGTTTGAAAAATCATTTTGAAAGCACGTAAAGAAAACAAGAAAATCATTTTTTCCTTTTTACTTGTTTTACCCCTTTTTTGGGGAATCACTCACCACGCAATGCATATATATATATATATATACACAATAAGATAAGCGAAAAAACGCCCCTGCAAAACAGAGGTTAGGGCACAGATATATACACCCCAAGTAAGGCACATAAAGCATGGCACACACAAAGATTTAGAGTCTAGCCCACTTTAAAACAACTCCCCAGCGGAGTCGCCACTGTGAGAGCCCGCGCCCGAGATGATCGGATCACCGCGAAATGACCGCCCGTGAAAGCGGTTCGCGCCCGTCTCGTGCTGATGCGCTTTTGGAAATGCGCTCGGTTCTCACACAATGGTTTCCTCTTGATGCTGTGATTTGATTGCAAGAGTCGCCACCTCATTTTGATTTTAGGAAAAATGAAGAAAAAACCTTTTTTGAGAAAATGGGTTCGGGGGCTAAGTTACGAGAAGAGAAGGGGTTAGGCACTCTTCTCGCCCGTGATGGTCTCTATATGCGTGCCACTTATATTCAATTTTATGCCTTTTAATTTGGATTTTATGCCTACCAAAAAATGGTGATGAAATATATATGGAGGTCTTCCTATTCTAGGAAGTTTCATTTTTATTCACAACCGGGAACTCGGTTTGAGTGGATTCCCCGATTGGTTTTCAAGAATGGTTTTGATCATATCAAGAAATAATACATCCACGGGAGGGGAGATTACACAATTACACATATACCAAAAATAGGGAGACAAATCCCACAAATAATAATAATATCCTCGACGGTGCTTTTGTTGATTTCGGTGACACTTTCCGTCCCCGAGCCGTCGTACCTGTCCTAAAATCAATCCGATTCCAAAACTAAAAATTGGGGTTAATCCCTGAATACTAGGATCACAAGGGAGTTTTTGTAGACTTTTTGGACCAAGTTTAGGCCCCAAACACATGCAATAAAGTTGATCACAAAATTCAGCCCAGAAAAGGCAAACAGAAACCTTAGCATGTTTATCACCAATTTTAACCATCTTAGCTTGGGATTTGACAAACCCAAAGAACAAAAGTTGAATACCACGCATAAAACATGAATATCCCAAATTTGGAGTTCATAGGATGAGTTTTAGTGGTTCAAAAGGTTTCTGACATTTCAATGTCAGAAACTGGAAGTGCAGAATCTGAATTTTTGAGTTTGAAACATATGTTTGAAAGGAGCACTTACATGATCCAAAAAATGTATAAAAAATATGATAATCATCCTGAGTTCGTTTATAACAAAATCCATGTTTTTGATCTTTGTCCAGAAAATTATTTTTCATCAAGTTTGAAGCCCAAGAACACAGCAGGTACCACAGTGAATAAACAACTCAGAATCACTGACTGAGACCCAAATTTATGCATGAAAATATGATCTAGGCATGGAATCTGAACATGAAACTTTAGATTAATATATTTCAACATGTTATGAACAACTTTTGTTATTTGACCTAAACCAGAAAACCAATTCCAAGATGGATTTACAGCTCATCAAAATCAAGACTCTATACAGAAAGTAAAAACTGATTATATGAGGCATGATTATAGACCTCAAAACACTACTATATCTTCAAACCAAGGCATGAAACTCAAGGACTTTGATATTTAACATGTTAACAACATTATCCAAGAGCTATTTCTCAACAAATAATGATTTTCACATGCATGATCATGAAGGAAAGCAAAGAGGGCAGATCTACGCCCTTTGAGAGAAACATGAAGATTTTCATACACAAATTAAAGCATATGAATATTATGACTATTATGAACATATATAAACATAATAACTGAGTATTAGCATCACATGATCATCATTTATATACATAAACAAAGCTTTACAAAGCTAAAAAAAAACATGGAAGATGAAGGAAACCTAGTCATTATTTGACTAGGTTCCAAACCACTCCCAATATTGCTTACATATCTAAAGAGCCAAGGTTTACATAGAGTTTTACCTAGCTTTTGAGATTATGGGTGCTCCCTTTGTCAACCAAGGGAAGACTTTTTCTTTTCTTTTTGCTTTGTGTTTGATCAAAGTTTTGGCTTTGATGTTTTTTTTGTGGTTTGTTTGGTGATTTATGGGTGGTGTAGGGGTGTGTATGAGTGGTGGCGTGGTGATGGTGTGGTGGTGGTGTTCTTGTTGAGAGAGAATGAGAGTGGAGGATGGTAGGGTTTTTTTTTCTTTTGTGTTTTGTGTCTCTTTGAAATGGATGAGAGTGGTGTATATAGGAGGAGGGAGGTGGTAAATTGGTTGTAACTTGGAGGGGGGAGGTTGTAAATTGGTGGATTCATCATCTATCCTTCTTGACTAAGGCTTAAAGTCATCTTCCTTATCTCTGTTCCGGCTTTCCGCTCCGCAACTGCTTTGTGCGCGTCTTCCGTTGTCCCGGGTTTCCGCGAGTCCAACATGAAAGTTGCTCGGAATATTTTTCAGTCAGGCCGGTATATCTGAAATATTTTTTATGAGCAAGGAACGACAATAATATATTTTTTCCTCTTCTTGACCAATTGATAAGATATTTTGAGATATTTTCCGATTTGGATAACCATCTTTCCGGCTCCGGCTTTTCGCTCCGTAACTGCTCCGTTGTGCGCGCTCCGGTGTCCCGGTTGTCCGCGAGTCCAACATGAAAGTTGCTCGGAATATTTTTCTGGTCAGGCCGGTATATCTGAAATATTTTTATGAGCAAGGAACGACAATAATATATTTTTTTGCTCTTCTTGACCAGTTGATAAGATATTTTGAAATATTTTCCAATTTGGATAACCATCTTTCCGGCTCCGGCTTTCCGCTCCGTCGTGCGCGCTCCGGTGTCCCGGTTGTCCGCGGGCCCAACATGAAAGTTGCTTGGAATAATTTTGTGGTCACGCCGGTATATCTGAAATATGTCAATTAGCAAGGAAATGTAATAATATATTTTTAATGCACAGAATGGATAACAGCGAGCAGTTCGGGGGGTTGCGGGCCCCGTTTCCGTCCCGCACCTCGAAAAACGAAATATTTGCCTGTTTTCTCTTTTGTCGCTCTGATCATGAATTTGAAGTCCGCTTATCCATTCGATGCACCGATAAGGCTCACGGCAGTCCCGCACAGCCAAATCGAGGTTTTAGGTCAATTTTCGGGTTTAGACCGATTCAAGGTGAGTTTTTAGGGGTGCGAGATCAGGGTATCTACAGTGTGGTGGTGGATGGAGAATCACCGCTACTCAATGCGAAGGGTGCCGCCATCGAGTGTCCTTTTCAAACTTAGCTTCCATTTTCCTTCTTTTTTCCAACACGTACCCGACTGGGTCCAACATGAGGATTCTGTGGAAGTGCATGGGTTGTAGTGAATACCCATACCTTGGTCTTCTTGCCAGGAATATTACATTGAGGCATGCAAGGAGCTTTGTGGTCCAAAAGGTCTTGGATATTATGTGAATGATACGGGCCACCCGCGTGCATTCTCATCGAAAAATCTGTGATCAAGTTAGTGATGCCTGGTCGGGTCTATCCATATATATGGTTTTAAACAGTGACTGATCTCTGGTGAACTTGGTTGATGGCATTGAACGAGAAGGGACACGATTGGGAGGTGTTGTGATTATGATGCTTGAGGCGTAACTGGTGTGCAGTGGTTTTCGGGCTTTGAGTGGGTTGTGTTTGGGGTTTTATAGGAGGTGTCTTATGGGAGATGTTGGATTTGGGATGAGGCGGAGTGAGGAAGATTTGAGTGAGAGGCTCGTTGTGGACGACGCGTGTTGGGGCGCAGAAATGGAGGTCTCGGTATTTTGATGAGATGGAGGGGGAAATCTTTGGTTACAATCCGGGGTCGGGTAGCTTCCACCCTTTCGTTATGGTTGGTCACCTTGGTGATGGCCCATCAATTTGAAACAGAGCTGTAACACCTCTTTGCCTCGTCGACTCATCAGAAGGAGTTTGCATTTCTCTGTGGCTATCTGTGATGACTTCTTTCTCAGCCCCGGGGGTTTCTGAAGCTTGGAACAACTCTTCGTTCATTAGGCCATCCGAATTATCCGCAGCGTCATTTCTCAGCTACTGTTCCACTGAAGTGATCTTTCTGAGGCACCGGATCGGAGAGGTTGTAGTG